>BLBF01000026.1:26107095-26124993 GCA_015471245.1 Laticauda colubrina
TTCTATTCTATTCTATTCTATTCTATTCTATTCTATTCTATTCTATTTTTAAGGTATGTATTTCCCAAGGTGAGATTGCAGTCCTATTAGGAAAGAAATCAGTCATCTTCATGTCACATTTTTCTGAAATTGTTGAACTGTATCTTAATTTGGATTATAGGTAGTCTTCAACATGCGACCACAATTGAGTTCCAAATTTATGTTGTTAAGTGAGATATTTGTTAACTGAGTTTTGCCCTATTTTATAACCTTTCTTGCCACAATTGTTAAGTGAATCACTGCAGTTGCTAAATTGGTGACACTGTTGTTAAGTGAATCTGGCTTCCCTATTGATTTTGCTTGTCAGAAGGTCACAAAAGCTGATCACATGACCCTGGGACACTGCAACCGTCATAAGTATGAACCAAGCATCTGAATTTTGATCACATGACCATGGGGATGCTGCAAAGGTCATACGTGTGAAAAAGGGTCATAAGTCACATTTTTTAGTACCATTTTGAATGGTCACTAAATGAACTGTTGTAAATCAAAGACTGCCTTTCTCAATTGCATCTGGACAATCAACCAGATAAAAATTAATTAGTTGGAACATCATTAGTTATCTCCATTGAATTTTATCTAACAAAGTTGTTCATTACAATGGAAACTTCTTCCATTAAGGATTTTGACTACCAAACAGATCAGAACATGGAATTAAAGAGCCATATAAAATTACACCTAAAAGCCATTACAGCCACTTTTCATTGTCTGTCTGTTCAAAAAAATTTTTACAAGTTCTTAATGGCAATTAAATTACATTGTTTGTTAGCATCTTCCCATTTTATCACTTTAGACCCAGGTTATTTAATCAGTGAATACATTTGCTGAACTGAGGAAAGTAACGATAAATTACAAAAGTCAAATTCTCACTTCAATAAAAATATGATTTATTACAGCAGTGCAGAAAAGTGTTTAAAACAGAAACCACTTTAAAGTAGCCACATTAGTTTCCTATAAAGATCATTTTTCCAAATAATAATAATAAAACAACAGCAACCATAGCAGAATATAGGTAGGGCCCAGTTGTATGTCTGCAACATAAAAATTAGCATCAAGAATTTATAATGGAAATTTTTTGAAACAATCTTAATCCCAGAGCCTTTTTGAGTGTACCAAGCTCATAAAACCCAGCACTGTGGAGGTAGGGTTGTACTAAAAATATTTTTTTTTAAAAGCAAACAGCAGAGATACACATTCTGCTCAAGTTTTCAAAGGCTAAAACCTGCTACTATTGTGTAAATATAAAAAGGGTTGCCAAGTATTTTCAAAAAGTTTACATGGGATTTAAATATTGAACAGCTTGACTGACAACTGAAAGCTTATTCTGAAAGCAATTTAAAACTGGGTTGGCCACAGGTCAGTTTTTCTTTGCCAATTTCCAGACTTGCATAGATATCTTGCCAAATACCAAGTTTTAGCAAGCAGGGATGCCCTATTTTGGGCTTGGGGTCTTTCATGGTAGAAAATAGATGGGGCGGGGCCAGTCAGAGGTGGGATTTGCCAATTCTCTGAACTACTCAAAATTTCCACTACTGGTTCTCCAGAACTGGCTGAATATCATTTCTGGTTCAATACATTTTGGGGATAGGTGGGCTTAAAGAGTATATACTGTATATAGTAAGTCTTTATATCGTAAGGTAGGAAACCACTGTGAACAAAATGTCTTCCATGGATTCTCTCCTATTGCAACTGACTCATGTGGGTTTTACTAGCCGCAATTGTGGTTTTGCTCAACAACACAGATCAATCAATGTCATTTCCTGAAACATCTCACTCTGAATTGTAGTGGAAAATTGTGACTCTGTGATAGAGGGCATCAGCCTACAAATGTGTCCTACTGGATATCTAATATCTGCCAGATGTTGATGTGTATCTACTCCTCACCATGATGGCACCAAAATTATAAAACATACATTGTGATACCCTGATGCAGTGTCATACTTGTATCATAATATCAGATGCAAAGGCAAAATTTTGTCATAATTATATCATTCTCCTTTCCCCCTCCATGGACACTCATAGATATATATTAAATGAATGGAACATTTTTGGCTTGCAACTATGTATTTTTTGAAGCTGCCACAGGCTAATTTCATTGATGGTTCTCTTAGCACAATATGCAGCCTCCTGAAAGATACAAGGACTTATGCATCATTTGCTGAGATGGGTGACTATAGAAACCAATTAATCAATCAATATTTCAAATCTATCTGGATTCACATAATTATATGATATCAAATTTGTTGAGCAATGAACAGTTGGCTGGGTTAGCAAAGGCCAACTCTTCTATGTGGTCCAGGTTAGGAACCAGATTCCACCAGAAGACTAGAATTATATACAGTAATAATAATAATTCTAGAGAAGACTAGAATTGAGTATATAGTAACTGAATTTTGAAAGTCTGATTGTATTTTCCTTTCCTTCAAACTTACTTCCCAGGAAATCAGTAAGGGACTCAGTTTGAGTCTCTTCCTAATGATTTTTTTTCTTTTCTGGGGCTCAGGACATACTTCTGCACATTTGTAAAAGTTTCTAATTATTTTTCCCCATTATTTTTCCCCATGGGGCATGCATAAGCACACCAACGTGCCTACCGTCCCTGTCCTATTGTTTCTTTTATTTTTTTTTATTTTTCTTATATGTATCCATGTATTAATAACTATGTTTTTACTTATACCTATTATCTTGTAAGCAATTGACAAAAATAAATAAATAAATATAATCTCCATGACTCCGTCCACCAATACAAATAAGCTATTGATTGTAGAATTGTAGAATACTTTATTGGCCAATTGTGATTGGACTCACAAGGCATTTGTCTTGGTGTAAATACTCTCAGTATGCATACAGAAAAGATACATTCATTAAGAATCAAGAATCATTACGTACAACACTTAATGATAGTCATAGGGTACAATCAACTATCAAAACATACTAGAAACAGTCAATGTAAATCGTAAGGATACAAGCGACAAAGTTACAGTCCTACATTCACAAATGGGAGGGAATGTGTGATAAGTAGTGATGAGAAGATTAACAGTAATAGTAATGCACACTTTGTAAATAGTTGAACAGTGTTAAGGGAATTATTTGTTTAGCAGAGTGATGGCGTTTGAGAAAAAACTATCCTTGTGTCTAGTTATTCTGGTGTGCAGTGATCATAACTTTAGAAACATAATGATTTTACTCAACATACTAAGCTAACATCATTTAATTGTGATCACTTAAATATGAGCCACCAGTGTGCAGTAGCACCTAAAAAGGCTAATACAATCCTTGGTTGTATAAACAGAGGTACAGAATCAAAATCATGTGAAATATTAGTACCACTTAGTGAGGCTACATCTGGAATACTGCATCCAGTTTTGGTCACCATATTTCAAAAAAGATGTTGAGATACTGGAAAAAGTGCAAAGAAAAGCAACTAAGATGATTAAAAGCCTGAGACTAGAACATACGAAGAACGATTGCAGGATTTGGATTTGGCTAGTCTATAGAAAAGAAACACTAGGGGGGACATGATAGTAGAATTCCATTACTTGAGGGGCTGCCACAAAGAAGTGGAGGTCAACTTATTTTCCAAAGCATCAGAGGGCAGGACAAGAAACAATGGATGGAAACTAATCAAGGAGAGAAGCAACCTGGAGTTAAGGAGAAATTTCTTAACAGTGAGGACAATTAACCAATGGAACAGCTTGCTATTAGAAGTCATTGGTGCTTCATCACTGGAGGTTTTTAAGAAGAGCCTGGACAGTCATTTGTCTGAAATGGTATAGGATCTCCTGATTAAGTTCCTGATTGGTATAGGATCTCCTGATTGGACTAGAAGACCTCTGAGATCCCTTCCAGCTCTTTTCTGATTGAATATATAAGTACATGGCAGGAACCCAGAAAAGCAGGAGTCAGTGAATATCCATACAGTTATTTAAGAAAATAGATACCAGTTTTTTTTAACTTGCCAGATGTTCTCACTGATAGGAGAAAAAACCATTGTGTGGCTTTTGTGAAAAAGAGACAGAGATTGATCCATTCAAATATTTCCTCCTTCATGCTATCCTAAGCCAGAAGGAAGATTTGAAAAAGAGGATCTCCAACCATCATCAGCCAAAGAAAAATGAAGGTGGAAGGTGGATAACAACTTTTGGCTGTCCACAACTAGGAGGAAGAGGGTGATGTGTCTACAGTTCAGAGACCCAAAAGCAGACGAAAAGGACAAAATGGATGTGGGGTGATATAATGGCTGAAACCGGAGGAGGAGAAAATATCCCCATGCTAGGGAAATCCATTATGCAAACCTATTTCCACTATCTTTCAAAGTCCCCAGACAATCTACAAGTAGCTGCAATTCCAAGAGGGTAAGAGATACCCTGTATGAATTATGAAGCTAATTTACCTAGGTTTTGTTTGGAAAGCTGCAAAGTCTAGCAAAAAAAAAAAATTAATTGAAAGTAAACTGTGTGAAGATTTGGGATTTACAGAATATAAGCTCGGTAGGATGCATGAATCCAATTGGCTTGTATGAACCAGCCATTAAATTTTATACATCATAATTGGTTACTTAGTGTGGTAAAACCATGATTAATTAAACAGTGGCACTGAGTGATGTACAAAGCTAATATAGAAGTAACTGTTCATTTCTGAAAAGAATGCAACATTGTTCTTTTAGATCTTTATTTTAAAATTGATTAGAATTTCCACTTTATGTAGACAACATATATCTATCTATAACAAGATACTATAAAAACACACACACACACTTAGGCCACTCAGAGTCTTGCCTTTGAATATTTTTGAGCGGGTCAGAAATAGGTTTGTAGATAAAAGTCTTGTTTGTAACATACCAATGCCCTATTTTCAAATGCTGCTAACAAAGATATCCTAAGGAACGCAATAAATGTTCACATTTGTGCACAACTGATACCTTTCATATTTTTTGTAGCTTTGATCCTTAAGGTGGTGGATTTAATTAAAAATGTTAAGAAGTTGTTTGCATAAGTCCTGCTTCTGTAGACTAAACAAATGGACCGGCTTGGAGACTAGCTTATAGATAGGAGCCAATATATACAATGGTGAGCTTTAATATGGCAGGAAGGTTAAGCCAATATTTTGGGAAAACATATTCCCTATTTTCTCCTACTTCCTAAAAAATTCTAAACACAATTCAGTGTAGTTATGTTTGAAACCCTAGAGAGTTTGGGATCAGGGCACCTTCACAACTGTTGGATCTCAAGAGTTCTTGGGATCCAACCCTTCTTGGTTCTCCAAACCCTTTGAATTAGAATCCTTTTCTGAATTTTACTGTGGAGTAAATTAGGGGTTTAATTAACCCCCAATGCCTCTCCAAGTACTGGATGGTTAACAATTCTTAAGACATGTGGTCCAATGCATGTCTAAAAAAAATACATGTCTTAAAAAAAACATTCAATGAAGAGTTTGATCACAGATTAGAATTTAGAGAAATAATAGGCTCAGGATAGACACTGATGTCTTCCCTCACACTTCTGAACTAGTCTTTATAGTATACCTTGTGGCACCCAAGAAGCTCTGAAGAATGAAGATGGTGTAGAAAAGTTACTCAGAGATACAGCTTGTCTTTTCTATTAAATAGAACAAGATGATTCCAGCAAGATCAATCACTAGAAATCATATTTTCTGAGTCAGGGGCAGGTGTATTGGCTAATATAAGGACGTGGCAATACCAATCTATAACAGAATAACAGAGTTGGAAGGGAGCTTGGAGATCTAGTCCAACTTCCTTCTCAGGCAGGAAACCCTATACTATTTGGTTGAATAGGTTGTCCAATCTCTTCTAACAAATGTCCAATGTTGGAACACCCACAACTCCTGAGGAAAATAATTCCACTGACTAATTGTTCTGTCAGGAAATTTCTCCTTAGTTCTAGGTTGTTCTAGAACTTAGTTCTAGGTCCCTTGAATAGTTTCCATCTATTGCTTCTTGTTCTTCCTTCAGATACTTTGAGAATAGATTGACTCCCTCTTCTTTGTGGCATCTCTTTAAATATTTGAACACATCTATCATGTCACCCCTTGTCCTTCTTTTCATTGAACTAGAAATACCCAGTTCCCATTCTTCATACGTTTTAGCCTCTCTAATCATCTTTGTTGCTCTTCTTTGCACTCTTTCTAGGGCAGGGGTGTCAAACTCAAGGCCTGGAGGCTGGATCTGGCCCACAGGGTGCTTAGATCTAGCCCAAGGGACCGTCCTGGAAACAACGAAGGACTGCCCCACGGTGCCTCTGCCAGTGAAAATGGAGCTCAGGAGGGCCACATGCGGCTCTCCTGAGCTCTCTTTTCACTGGCAGAAGGTTGCAGGAGGCCATCTTAGCCAAAAATGGAGCTCGGGAGCCTGTTTTCACAGGCAGAGCACTTGGATCACCACATGAGTGATGTCGAGCTGGCCACAGCCACCTGGCCATATCCACCCCAGCACCCTGAGGTCAAACACAACTTTAATGCTGCCCTCAATGAAATTGAGTTTGACGCTCCTGTTCTAGAGTCTCAACATTTTTTTTTATATTGTGGCAACCAAAACTAGCTGTAATATTCCAAGTGTAGTCTTTACCAAGGCATTATATACCTTTCCCTTTTGAACTTCTTGGCTTTTTCTCTCAATAAAATAACAGTGTTTTGTGTTGCCTTCCACTTCTCCTTTAAGGTAGCCTCCTATCTTTATGCAGGGAAGAACATTGTCCTTGTATGTGACATTTAAAGCTTTGTCTCAAATAGCAAAGTGGTTTGGATCCACCCTAGTATGACTGCTTATGTGTTGCTTTAAGCTTCATGTTGTTTTTTTTCCTGGAAAACTTACTAAATGTTCAAATGCTTAAGACAATGCAATGTAGAGAGATAAAAGCCAATTAGCAATTGTAGATTACAATACCAGTTTGGAGGGAACTGTCACTCTTGTGTTAATAATATTATTATTTTCCTAGGCTTTTCCAACTTCATGCTCTGTGATTGTTGGCTTTCATTCCTACTAACCACTGGAAGCAATAACTGTAGTCCTTTTCTTTCACAATCACTTACTTTGACATCAGGGAAGGTCTGTCAGCTGTCACCAAATCAGAAGTCTCAGCAACTTTAAACAACATGCCCAATATGGCTATAGAAAGAGGTGGTTTTCCAGATAAGAGCTAAAGGCCCTGTCACATTGGCAGACGGATGCAAAACGTTTGTAAAAAGGACACAGCGGATGAGAAAATGTTCCATCCATTGTTATCCTCTCTCAAAAGTGCCCCGAATTTGCATAAGCAGAGCGCACAACAACAGAAAGGAACGGACTGGGGGAGGATGTAGCCAGGATGGAAAGTGGATGCTCCACGGAAGCCTAGCGGATGGAAGCGGATGGGAGCGGATGGCACATCCGCAGGGCTTCCGGAGGAGCACAGCGAAGCGGACGCGCAGCGGAAAGAGCAAATTCAGAGCGGATGCCTCGCGGATGAAGCGGATGCAGAGCGGAAGCCGAGTGGAAGCCTAGCAGATGCACAGCATTCACTGCGCATGCGGGGAGGATGCATTGCGTCAGCCCCACAGATATAAAGGGAAGCAGCTTGCAAGCAGGTCACCATTCAGAGGAAAGACCTGCTGCCAGACACAGCTCTCCAGCCAGCCAGCCAGCCAACCAGCCAGCCAGCCAACAACCATGGGGAAGAAGAGAAAGCCTCAGCCATCTGCTGCCAGCCCTGGCAAGAGGGACAGGGCCACCATCCCACCCCCTAGCCCTGACTCTGCTTCTGCTGGGGCTTCTGCTGCTCGGGCTCGCTCTTCTGGTGCTGGAGCTTCTGCTGGCGCTGCTTCTGGTGGTGGTGCTTCTGCTGATGCTGCTTCTGGTGGTGGTGCTTCTGCTGGTGCTTACTCTGCTGGCACTGCTCCTAGTGCTGGTGCTTCTGCTGGTGCTTACTCTGCTAGCACTGCTCCTGGTGCTGGGGCTTCTGCTGGGGCTTACTCTGCTGGCACTGCTCTTGGTGCTGGGGCTTCTGCTGGGGCTTACTCTGCTGGCACTGCTCTTGGTGCTGGGGCTTCTGCTGGGGCTTACTCTGCTGGCACTGCTCCTGGTCCTGCTGGTCCTGCTGGTGCTCCTAGTGGTCCTGGTCCTGTTGGTGCTGCTGGTCCTGCTGGTGCTGCTGGCGCTGCTGGCGCTTACTCTGCTGCTGCTGATCCTGGTCCTGCTGGTCCTGCTGGCCTTGCTGGTGCTTACTCTGCTTCTGCTGGTGCTGCTAGTCCTGATTTTGCTGCTATTGTTGTTGTTGCTGCTGCTGTTGCTGCTGGTGGTGTGGAGGAGAAGCCCCTACAACCCATATGGCCAGGATGCCAAAGGTGTTCTCCACCAACTGTCTTGCCCTGGACAGCCTGTAGTTGAAGATCCTCTCTTCACGGGTGAGGCATCTGGAGGTGTAGGGCTTCATGAGGTAGGTTCTGAGGGAGAAGGCGTCATCCCCCACAATGAAGTAGGGCACATCTTGTGTGTCGTTGGGCAGGGGGTCTGGATCTGGGAAGCCCATGATGAGGTTGCATTGCAGCCCATCCTTGAGGTCACTGGCGTTGTATACCTGGCTATCTGAAGCTTACCCGTTGCCTGAAGCATCAATGTACATGAACTTGTAGTCAGCATCAACCATGGTGAAGAGGATGATGCTGAAGAAGCCCTTGTAGTTGAAATAAGTGGACCTGACTTGGCTGGAGCTTTGCAGGCCACGTGCTTTCCATCTATGGCTCCAACAGTGTGGGGGGAGTTCCACTTCTGATACCACTGCTCTGCAACTTTCTTCCAGCCTTCTTCAGTGGAGGGGCACTGGAGGAGCTCCTCCAGGTATTCTTCGATGATGGCCTGCACCACTTCTCTGACCACAATGCTGATGGTGTTGTGTGGCACCCTCCAGCCGTATTGCATGCTCCTGTAGGTGGTCCCTGAGGCCAGGTGGCGCAGAGTTGGTGTTTGCCTTGGTCAACCTGGGTCTCAGCCGCTCCACAACTTCGTCAAACATGGCTGGAGGCATCCTCATGAAGTTCTGGAATGCACGAGGCTCTTCGTTCCTCAGCTCCACCATCAGCTTGTTGTACAGTCCGTACTCTGCTTTTCTCCCGATCCATCTTCGGACCCAGACACTTCTTGGCCGCCTCCTTTTCTTCCTGTAGAACAGGTGAAAGAACCTGTAGATGGCTTTGCACTGTTGCAGAACGATGGTGGCTACCAAAAGGAGTGTGTTACGATCCATGGTGGAGATGACTGGATGTTGTGGAAGAGCAAGAGCAAGATGAAGGCTGAAGAGGTCTGCACAGCAGGGCTACTGGACTGAAAGTGAGATCCAGGTGAGTTCCTCTCTCTTTTTATAGGAAATATCGTCCTAAATATCTGAGATACGTCCCCACTGCGAACGTTTTTTCCATTTTAATGCTTTGTATGCGAGCTGCATCCGCTTTAATCCTTTCTCCGTCCGTGCTACTAACGCTGCGCATCCGTTCCACGTCCGTTTCACTTCCTCCCTGTGTCTGTTTTCCGCTGGAGCGGATGTGAGTTGCGCAGATGCACAGCGGATGCCTAGCGGATATAGTGGATGCGTAACGGATGACAACAGATGTAAAACGGATGTTCCCCATATGCGTTGCGGATGCCTAGCAGATATAGCGGATGCGTAACGGATGATGACGGATGTAGAACGGATGTTCCCCATATGCGTTGCGGATGCAGAACGGATGCGTTGGATACATTTTCTGCTCAAAAAGTTTTGAGCAGCTCAAAACTTTTTGAGTGGATGGAACCTCAGTCGACGGATGCTGGACGAATAGAGAGGATGAAAAACAGACGCAGTGAGTACAGAACGGAAGCATAGCGTTAACCAACGGATGGCAAGTGTTTCTCTCTGTTTTACATCCTCTTTCCATCCATTGGTGCAGTGTGACATGGGCTTAAGATGGTGCAGTGGTTAGAGTGCAGTACTGCAGGCTACTTCTGCTGCCTGCCAGCTGCCTGCAATTTGACAGTTCAAATCCCACCAGGCTCAAGGTTCACAGTGCTTTACAGACTTCTCTTAGCAGTTTAATCTCAGCATATTGCCCTCAACAATATGGGTTCAATCTGGATCAATTTTACCCACCTCAGAAGGATGGAAGGGTGAGTCAACCATGAACTTGTGAGAATTGCTGGCAGTCAGCAGAAGTAGCCTGCAATACTCATTCTAACCATTCTAACCACTGCGCCACCATGTAGAATAAGAGCCAAATATAGTAAGTTCCAAGCTTATTCAAATGTTTCTAACAATAAGAATGCTAAATCATATCTTATGGTTTCTGGTCTGTGTATTTTATTGATGCTTGGAAGTACATTGTTGGGAGTGTGTGCATTCTCAAGAAAATCCCACATGATAGGCCGATGATAGAAAAGAGATCAGAATAAATAGGATTAATTGGAAAATAAAATGACAATCCACTCTAGTAGTTTCCAAGAAAACCAATCGGGATTTACAAAATGGGACAGTATTAGCATTTTGCTTGGAAATTAACTTTCTCTTTATCCAAGCCTGGAAAATATCCAGTGAATTACTGGGCAGTATCAGTGGCCAAATACATGTGGCACTGATCATTGTGATATGGATGGACTAAAATCAAAGGATGTCTAGAGGGAAAGAGAGCTCCACAGTGCAAAAACATATTTACATTGGGAAGGAAGAATGTTAGGCGTTAAAGCCTAATGTCAGAATCAAAATGCTAAGATTGGACACTGATAGAATTTGACTTTTAAAGCAATTTGACTTTTCAAATTTTCAGTTTGACTTTTAAAGCAATTTCAATTAAAGAGGAAAAAAAAAACGTAATTATACGAAGACCTAGCTCTTGGGGAAAGGTTCTAATGCTGATAAAGATAGAGAGAAAGAAAAACCTGGAGAAGAGCGATGAGTAGCAAAGAGGATAGACTAGATACAGTGGCAATGAACATACTATTGGGAGCCTTGAAAGAATAGGGCAGGGGTGTCAAACTCCTGGCCCACGGGCTGGATGCATCATGTGCTGGCCATGCCCACCTCTAGTTTAGCAAATGGGGAAAAAATCCCAATACATCACATGACAATGACATGACAACATGAGTTTAATACCCCTGGATTAGGAAGATCTCATGGAGAAGATCTATGTGGTCATTAGAGAGTCTAAATTGACTTTCTGGCAGTTAATTGGTTGACAATTCTATGATGACTTGTAGCCCTATCTGTGTACAGTACTTCCATGCTCACCTACTCCACCTTCCTGGAAAATCATTATAGGTGATATAGTCTAAGCCTATGAGTTTGTTTCTTTGAAACTTTACTGTATCCCTTGCTGCATGTGTTTGTGCGTGGGGAAGAGAGAGTTGGATGACAACTAGCTAGATGATGATAGACAGACATCATTTAATATATCTTTTGATTTAACTAAATCAGTTCATATTTTAAGGAAAACTATTTTTTCTTCTAAATAACGACTAAGAGAAAACAAATATGATTGCAACTATGAATGTTTTCCAAATTGTTGCACTTGCATCAAAGGGCAGGAAAGGAGAATGATAAAGAGATTTGTCTACTTTCCATTGTGAGGATTTTTCAAATGTACCTCATAGAGCAAAGCCCCAGCAATGAAATTAATTTGAGGAAAAAGAATAAACTACTGTTTTTTCTTAATCTACAATTCTTCTTTTCTTAATCTACACCTTAATCGACAATTCCCTTCAGTTGTAATTAGCATGACCAATAGGTTAAGACTATGGGAATTGCAGGCCATAACATCTGAAAAGGGCTAAGTGGCTTTTCTCAGTGATGACATGATTAGCAAATACAGCATACTGTAGCTTCAATTTTTTAGATCTGGGGTGTCAAACTCGATTTCATTGAGGGTCACATCAGGGTTGTGTTTGTCCTTGGGGGGCTGGAGTGGTCATGGCCAGGTGGGTGTGACCAGCTCAATGTCACTTGTGTCGGGGGTGCCTCTGGAGGCCTGAGCACTTTGCCAGAAAAAACCGGGGTCAAGCTTGGCTCCAGCCGGAACTTGTCACCTCAGGGGTCGGAGAATCTACAGCACAATAGTAATGCAGCAATAGGGGGGTGGTTGGCCATGCTTACCTAGTCAGGACTGCAGAAAGACTTTATGAGCTGCAGCAGCAGCCAGCATGCACAATGGACATCATCTATGCGTCAACAGCCCATGATGCGACACCCAGCAGATGGGGGGAAAAGAGCCGATCCTAGGAGGACCTTTTAACTATAAGCAGAGTAGAGGCAATCCGCGGACTGATGGAGGGATCCACACACATCGCGCCTTGGGTGCGAGCTGGTGAAGGGTGATTAGCATACACTGTAGTGTCAAAAGATGGAAAAGAGAAGGGATGTGGGGTGGCTACAAAGGGGTGGGGCCGCTGGGTGTCGGGGAATGCACTGATAATGACTGGGTGGGATAGATAAATGAAGCGCTGGTAGGCGAAGCTACCAATGCTAACTTTGTTTTGCATGCTTGCTGTTTCCTGCTGTCCCTAAGACTGTGAAACAAACTGTTTGTTTCTGAAAAGCAACACGTCTGCTGTTATCGCCTCATCTGCTTGAATAGTTCAGAGAGTAGCTGAGAGCGGGCTCCTGAGCTCTGTTTTTGCCTGTGAGTGTCCTGCAACCCTCTGCCAGCAAAAATGGAGCGCCAGAGGGTCGCATGCGGCCTTCCTGTATTCTGTATTCCCTGACATAGGGACTGCTGGCTGCTCCTTTGCCTGTTTCCAAGGTGTCTCTACGGGCCAGATCTAAGCACCCTGTGGGCCGGATCCGGCCCCTGGGCCGTGAGATCGATACTCCTGTTTTAGACCTTTTAGTCCCATAAACAACAGTCTCAAGATGTTAAAACTTGATGAAATACTCTTTATCTAAATACAGTTAGAAGGGTTACTATTTCCTTTCATACTGTGAATAAAAAAACTCTGGTAAAACTGTGGGAAATGTTAGCAGCATGATTTTTTTTTCACAATATGTATTTAAAATTAATCATCAGATGTCCCACATGAAAGCAGTCAGGCAGCTGCAAGTCCTTTCACTCAGTAGGTTAATGATTTGACATGGCCTGTAACAGGATATATCTATTTTGATTGAAAAAGTTCCAGAGATAGCAACTAGCAGTTCCACTACAGCCCAAAACAATCCCAAAGATTTTCCTATTAACTCCCAATTCTATAACAGGGTAAGTTAACTTTCTCCAGCCAATGGATAAGGAAAGCATATCATTTATAAGAAATAATAAAAGCAGAATATAAAGAAACAAAGCGCTTTGCTCATAAAATGGTTGATATTCAATTTGTTCCTTCATCATAGTAGATGCCATTGTAATCACAACTAGCCACAAAACGTACATTTCACAGAAGGCAGAACGAGATGTTCCCGTCTATCTTGAGTGGCATCTGCAGAAAGGAGACACAAAGTCCAAACAAGCAAGATGCTGGTCAGAACAACCCAACTGAAGGTCTTCCTTTTTTCTATAAACTTTGAGATCACACACAAATAGAAATCTATCATCTTTCCTGTTTCAATCCCCTCTTCCAGAGGATGCTGCCTCTTAAACTCTTCATTTTTAAAAAATATCTTATCTTTCTTCTAGTTATGTCACACTTGCAAAAAAAAAGCATTAGGTTTGAGTTAAGTCTATTTTAGTTCCTAAAAATATCTAAGCTAGGTACAGTGGATCCCTGTAAATAAATACTGTTTGTTTTGTTTTTTTGTTTTGTGTAGAAAGTCTTCAATAGAAGACACTTCAAGGGAAATACCTGCAAATACAGAAATGCCTATAAGAATTGTGTGCCTGAACCTACTATAGAAAAAAGTTTTAAACTTGCATTCAGCACTTCGTTCAATAATAATGGTTTTGTGCTGGAAGAGGAATGCTGACAAACAGTTAGTACTTGAACTTCTCTTCTTCTTTTACAGTTAGAAATAGCTTATTTCCAAGAAAGTATATTTTGCTGTTTTATTGATTTGGGTTTGCATCAGATCTCACACTTTTTTAATGCACAGGATTAGGGATAAAATGATTGGAAATAACTCAGGCTGAAGAACTGTTGCTGGTCACAACACAAGTTTGGATCAATTGTCCAGGTTTAATTTTGATGGTCTTCAAGTATTGTTTTCTTATAAACTAGGGTTGAATTTGGGTTTGCAAAGAAGTATTTCTCATCGTTTACTAATTATATACTTACTAATAACTCATCTTTATTATAAATAACTCAAGGGGGCAAACATATCCAACACACCTTCCTCCTGCTCATTTTCTCCAATGACCCTGTGAGATGAGTTGGATTGAAAGAGAGTTGACTGACCCACGATTACCCAGCTGGATAAAGCAGAAAGTAATTTATTATCTCATGGAGAATTATAATGCCACGTTATAGTTCTGAAACTCAGTCTGAATAGCATTATTTCTTCTTGGATTTATCACTAGGTTCTATTTGTGTTTATCATTGGCAGCCTTGCCTTGGAGAACTAAATGTCACTTCAGTTATTTGGCCTTCCCTTTCCACTCTTCTTTCATCTTACCCACTAAAGAGTTTAATAGGAAACTGATAGCAGTTGGTTGGTAGAAGACCACAAATCAACATCCATTATTGTTTTAATTTGTAATTCAGATATTTGATTTCACTTGCTTGAACCATGTTCTAATTGAAGGTTATGTTTGCTTCATTCTTCCAATAGATATGTTTTGAATAAAGTAAAAAAAGATTGACATGGCAGCTTTTCTAAATCTGGTGCCTTTGATGTTACGTTGGAGACTCTAACTCAAATTTCTAAGACTTGGATCATTCCAAATGCTTCTAGATTTCATTCTTCCCACTCAGAAGACTGGTATCTGCTTTGAAAATATAGGCTGCATACAATAGGTAGTATAAATCTGAAGCTTTGAATTATATTAAATATGTAATATGAAGCGTTTGGCTAATAATGTGTCATATGACTGTTTTGTAAAATCAGTTCTTGTCATATTATATCCTTGATAAAAGATTTTTCTAATGAAGCATTTTGCGGCACCTGTACTCCACCAACTACCCTGACATACTTATCTCATTAGTATATTTATTCCAAAATAAATGTGTTCAATTTATATAGTCTGCATAAGTCTTTTTTGTTGTTTTTTCTGAATTAGTTCAACACACAATGATCTAGAAATATCAAATAATTAACTCCCAAATCAGCTATTCTTCCTAAAGCAAAGCATTTTGTCTGTTGATTTTGAGATATATTTATTCTGAAAAAAAAAATAGTTTATTCTTAGTGACATAAACTCCTTTTAATGGCTATTATCTTCCTCCCTTTTGGAATTGCACTATGCAAGGCACATAACAAGTTAGATGTAAATGTGTTTTTCCTTGAGGTTTAATTCAACTGCTGTCAAAAGCTAAGTGCCCACTGGAAGAAGTTAACACCACCATGGGGAAAGAGATAGAGAGAATGCAGCCGAATATCTTGGCTGCCTTCCATTTTGTAGCTGAAAACTATTCCAGGTGGAGAACAATTTCCAAAGGAGTTCTAATCTTCTGTCAAGTGACACAGCAGTGTATCAAACCAGAGATTAGAGTCTGAGGGATCCTGGAACATCGATTCCTTGGGGAATGCTGGAAAGTAATCTACCAAATGTTTGCAGCGAAGCATCACCAGATGAAGCACATAATCTCCATACCATCAACACACAGTGGGGATTGTTTAATACAGTGAACCATGACAACTAACCTTTAGGATTATTTAATCTTCCACAGCAGCTGCACCATTGACATGGAGGTTTGGAATTTTACTGATAGGCTTATATTCTGTGTGCAGCAATGTAATTTTTGTATTAGCAGTGATGGTGAATAAAACAAAACAAAAAATTATAGTAGTTTCATAACTTGAGATGGCAGAAGATATCAAGTTTCCTATTTGCTTTTTTTTTTTTTTTTTTGCATTCCATGGACAAACATTTCAAAAATATAAAATATAAAATGGAGATATTGGCTTTTCTTTTCCCTCAGGAGAAACTTAAAAGGAGTTTTGCAAGTGTTTCAGGACTTTATGGAAACTGGAAATCATGAACTGTTCTATTGTAGAATTCTGGACCATTATAGCTCAAATTCTTTCATCACGCCTACGTAGGAAACTTTTATTAAAGCCATTTTAAATTCTCCGTTGCAATTAATGCCATTCACCTTCAGCAGCATAAAATAAAAATGATTAAAATTGTTAATATGAAGCAGGAACTAAACAATTAGCATGCTATTTTTTAAACATGTGTGCATATATAGGTGTATATATTGTACATCTGTGTACATTTATTTCTCAGTGTACAACCACAACTGAGCCTAAGTGGTCTGCTGCTAAGTGAGACATTTGTTAAGTGAGTTTTGCCCCATTTTACCACCTTTATGGCCACAGTGATTAAGTGAATGAATGCAGTTGTGAAGTTAGTCACATGGTTGTTAAGTGAATCTTGTTTTCCCATTGACTTTGCTTGTCAGATGATAACAGAAGGGGATCACGTGGGATACTGCAAGCGTCATAAATATTGCCAAATCTGGATTTTGATCAGGTGACCATAGGGATGTTACAATGAACTTAAGTGTGAAAAATGGTATTAGGGCCCCTGTTTTCATTGCTGTTGCAACTTTGAATGGTCACCAAACAAACTGTTGTTAAGTCAAGAATTACATGTATATGAATATCTAACAAAGTTAAAAAAAAACTATGTATACGTTACAGTCTCATGGGTGCATCATTGGAAGATCCCTCAGGATCCGCCACCTCATCAGGAGCATGCCCAAGTGTTGTAGGGAGGTCATACAGGCATGTGGAGGCCACACACACGACTGAGCCTCATTTTGACTTGTTTGAAGGACATTACATCAAAGTTGGATCAACCTGTAGTGTTTTTTTACACTTTAATTTTGAGTGTAACTCCAAATCCAGACCTCCATGGGTTGCTAAATTTGATTTCCATTGATATTTTTTGTATGATTTTGTTGTCAGCACATTCAACTATGTAATGAACAAAGTATTTAATAAGAATATTTCATTCATTCAGATCTAGGATGTCTTATTTTTGTGTTCCCTTTATTTTTTTTGAGCAGTGCATATATATAATATATATATTTATAATATATATATATAATATAATATTTTATAATATTTTATAATATATTTTATAATATAACATATAATATTATATAATTATAATATATAATATATATAGAATTTTCCTAAGTTTTTGCAGGTATCTATATGTATGGCTTTGTATGGCTTCATATGTATCTATATGTATGGCTTCAGCTTTGTTCGGGTATTTTCCCACGTCATTATAGTTGTGCTTTTAAAGTTGTAGCAACGTTTCAGCAGAATCTCATCTGCCATCATCAGGCTTCTGTATTGAGTTCGTCTGTGAGTCAGGCATACAGAAGCCTGATGATGGCAGATGAGATATTAACGTGGGATAATACCCGAGGGAAGCTGAAGTGCATTCATATATATATATATGTTTTTTTAAGTTTTCGTGGGTACTTACATGAAGTAAGTACAATGACGTGGGATAATACCCGAAGGAAGCTGAACTGCATTCATGTAAGTACCCGCGAAAACTTGAAAAAACATATGTATGTATGTATGTGTATATATATATATATATATATTTGTTTTCTTAGGTTTTCGCGGGTACTTACATGTGTGCTGTTCAGCTTCCTTCGGGTATTATCCCACGTCATTGTAGTGCTTTTAAAGTTGTAGCAACGTTTCAGCAGAATCTCATCTGCCATCATCAGGCTTCTGTGTTGAGTTCGTATATACAAACTCAATACAGAAGCCTGATGATGGCAGATGAGATTCTGCT
>BLBF01000026.1:26125393-26177513 GCA_015471245.1 Laticauda colubrina
GTAGCAACGTTTCAGCAGAATCTCATCTGCCATCATCAGGCTTCTGTGTTGAGTTCGTATATACAAACTCAATACAGAAGCCTGATGATGGCAGATGAGATTCTGCTGAAACGTTGCTACAACTTTAAAAGCACTACAATGATGTGGGGTAATATCCGAAGGAAGCTGAACAGCACATATACACACACACACACACACACACACATATTTATATATATGTTTATGATTATTACTCTAATTAGAGAAACATTTTTCCATGGTCTGCAAGCTCCCAGAGGCTTTAAGCCATCATTCAAAATGAAGCGAGCTCCCCATTTTTGCAGTAAGATAAACTGAGAACGAACGAGATTCTATAAAAGCAGTCTTGTTTTGTTCAGATATGCTCCGTTACAAGTTAGCATTTATTTTAAGACCATATTGGCATTTCTTAATATTTCATTTAAACAAGATGAAAGAACAGCATGGTCCTAGCACAGAGGTGTCAAACTCAATTTCATTGGGGGCCGCATCAAGGTTGTGGTTGTCCTTGGGGCACTGGCCAGCCATGGCTGACTGGGAGGGAATGGTTGACTGGAAGGGCATGACCAGCTTGACACCACTCCCCAAACTGCTGCCATGTTTCCTCTTTACAATGGGTATCCTGAGGCAAAGCTATGCTGGCCTGATCTTTCCTCTTTGCACTGAGTAGATAAGGATGGCCACGTGGGCCAGATCTGACCACATCATGGGCTGGATGCAGCCCACAGGCCTTGTGTTTGACACCCCCGTCCTAGAAGGTGGGAGAAGTTAGTCTGTGAATGTTTGTACCTTAACTCCAGCATCTTTTTGTTCCAAAGGACGATTCAGGAGTACATTTTGAAGAGATTTATTTGTTCCATGATGTTTTGTAATACCTGAATGGTTTTCTATTATGCAAGCTTTCATTTGTACCCTTCATTCCATTGTACCTTTTAAGTCTGGTTGTAATTTTTGTTATGTGGTACATCGACTCCTTATTTATTGGCCAAGTTCTTTGTTTACAGTATTTTTTCCATATTTTTTTTACAAAACACATAAAATCTAAGAGACTGCAAAAGCAATAAACAAAAAAAAGGAAAATGTAGAGAAAAAATAGCTCTGATTCTCTTTAAATATATTTACAAAATTCTCTCTCGTTCTAGTTACAAAAAAATTCCCAATTTTTTATCATCCTTTTTTCCCCCTAATGAGCAAGACCACAAATGATGAGTGCAGGTTTTCTATTTCATGTAAAGGGATTTTCAGTTGAGCCTAAAAGCTTAGGCCTCATTTCTTCTTTAATCAAATTTAGCTATATTTGCAAGTATCATCTTCACCAACCATTCCTCCTGTTGTAGGTCTTGTTGAGCCATTCCATTTTTTTGAACATGTAAACAGCTTTGCTGCACTTTCCACATATGAAAACAAAGTTCTGTGCATGTGTGTGTGTGTGTGTGAGAGAGAGAGAGAGAGACAGAGACAGAGACAGAGATCATGATACTATTTAATTCAAAGGAGAATCTGAGTTGTAGCAAGCAATATTCTCACTGTGAAGCCAGTCTAAAAGTCTTAATTTTCCAGGCAGTTGTATTAAAAACAGTTGCAGGTAAATATACTGTAATAGATTAGTTTCATCACTGTCAATACATTAAATGGGAAAAAAATCTAGCTGTCGGGTATATCGTTATTGTTAAATATTACAGCTTATGGAGTGAAAGCCTTTCTCAAACACACTAAAGCAGCTACAACTTCCATAAGGCTGGCTCAGCTGTTTTTAAAAATTTTCTTCACTGTGTGCACATGCACAAATGCACAAACCACTCTCTCTACTGGACCCTCGGTGGACTGTGAAGAGGTTTTGCTTGTGTACAGTGTAGGTATATGTGTACAGATTACAGAAAACATCTTCAAAGCAGCTGAGCTGACCTTCCAGAGAGAACAGCTGCTTTAATACTTCGAGGAGGAAGAACTTCACTCGCACCATTGGGCTTTATGAAGTTCCAGTTGAATGCTTTGCAATCCTAGTTATTATTTTCTAAGTGATATTGCATTCAATAAGTGCAGATCAACATTCACTTTCTACAGTATAAACAGGCACTTCTCTTGGTCAATTCCAATGGCTTGCTTAGCTTTGTTCCACTAGTAGAATATCAATTGGGATGTAACTAAAACTATGAATGTTTAATTGACTTTACACTTTCTCCCTAAATAGCTTTCCCATGTGAGTCACTTATTATCTTGTAAGTTTGTTTCCTATTATTGTATTATAAGTACCCACCATCTCAGTGAAGTGATAATGTTTGTTCGAGAAGCTAAATTAACAAAATAAACTACTACAGACCTAATCCTGATCTGATTGACATGGCATTCCTGAACTAACGCACAGATTATATTTTACATCTATGGGAATTTTCAGGTTTGTTCCTAACTAACCTGACATTTTAAAATTATTATAATGCATGTGAAATAACCAAAAGGCCAAACCGAGAGGAATGGGGTAGTACTGCCCTATTTTAATAGCTAGATCTCTGGAAAACCTGATCAATTTTGAAATAATCATACAGAGGAGAGCAATTATTTTTAAACTGGCATAATTTATTGTTTTGATATAGGCATGAACAATCTAAAGTTTAGCTGTGGAAGAATAGGAACAACAACAAAACTAAAATTCTATTTTGAATACATATTCCTCTGTGCTATTAATGTTTAATGAAAAATTAGCACGTCATTTTATGTGTCCTTTAAAAGTCACATAATCTTCAAGAACAGTTTCAGTTCTTGAAGAACTATGAAAACAAGTATTTGAATGAATAAACTGTATTAAATCATTTTAAACCAATGAACCATTTTCTAAAAATATTATATACAATGTTTAAAGAAAATTTAAAGATTTTCAAATTGAAATAAGGATGAATAAAACTTCACTATGATGCATGATCGGTGAAAGAAACATCCAAAATTTATTTATAATACATCTTGTATTGTACAAAATAATTCAGGTGTAATAATAATTTTTCTGCATGAACTAAAAAGCTAAATAGGTCAGGACACTTACTACATGCTGATTTTTGACTGTAAAATCAAGACTTCTGTACCAAGTATAAGACAAGGACTTCTCAGAATGGAATTATTTTGGAAGCTTTGATAGGAAGTGGCAGGTTTTTTTTTTTTCACTTTTATAATTTAAATAGCACAAAGTATACCATTGATTGAGAGGTCCCATGACAACATACAGTTTCTTAGAGGAATTGTAATACTCTATTAAATGGTTTTAGTGAAAGCTATGATCTTTTGGTGACTTCTACTTTGCCATTAGTAAAGTGTCATCTTCTAATTATTTTTTTCATCAGGCTATTTCTGGTAACTCCTAATTAACACTAGAAAATAATAAAATCTTAATGAATTTCTAATATTACCAAGACTTTATCTGAAGCCAGATATGAATATTCCCAGAAAAGTTAAAACTTTGCCCTAAACGAAGGTTTTATTAAATAAAGGAATTTATACCAAGCTCTGAAAGAAAAGCTTTGAAGACCCTTAACACAGTAAACCAGTCAGCTGACTGGAAGTTTTTTTTCCTTGGGTTAAACAATGAAAGGCTTACATTTTGAAATTTAGCTGTAAGGCAGGGATCAAACTCACATCACGTGACGTATTGGGACTTTCCCCCCTTTTGCTAAGCTGGGTATGGGCGTCGCCAGTGCGTGATGCATCTGGGTCATGGGACGGGAATTTTACAGCCCTGCTTTAGAGGTATAGATATTATTCTAGATTACAATTTTCTAATGAATATTTTTGTTTCTTGTTGCTAAAATGATAGAAAAACATACTCTCTGCTGTCAAAGTTTTGAACTTAGTCTTGATGCCTTTGATAATTTTACTTTTGGAGTTTAATATACTGTTTAAATAGACTTGCATTCCTCATCATAGTAGCCTAAACACTTGCAACAGAGGCCGAATTCCTGTAAAACAACCTCTAGCTTTTTATAGTCATGTGCAGTGTTACTTTTTTATTAGACGAATAAGGTTGAAAGCAACAGTACATTCTCCTAGAGAAAAAAATACCAAGCTCATTAGAATCCCAGGAGCTACTGTTCTCATGAAGTAATTGACCACGTTACTACAGATGGTTAAGTATCGTAAAGTGAAATCAGAGAATGCATTGTGCTAAGGCTAAATACAGTATCAGATAAACCTCATTGGAAAAGATAGAATTGCAGTTCCTATTGATGATCTCCGGCTTGTAAAGAACATCAGGCAATCTTTGCACACAACTTTGTCAGCTATTGTTTTCTGCCTGCTGATGAAAGAAAAAAGAAAAGAAAAATTCCAAATCCAGGCAGTCCTTGACCCAGAATTTATGTTGCTAGGTGAGAAATTTGCTAAGCTCCATTTTACAACTTTTCTTGCCACATTTGTTAAGTGAATGCAGTTGTTAAATTAGTGACACAGTTTTTAAGTGAATCTGGCTTCTCCATCTTGGTAGAGGACCGCAAAATGAACCCAGGACACCGCAGTGGTCATAACTATAAGTCAGTTATCAAGCATCTGAATGTAAATCATGTAACCATGGGGATGCTCCAACAGTCCTAAGTGTGAAAAATGGTCAAATCTTATTTTTTCAATGCTGTTGTAATTTCAAACAGTCACTAAATGAACTGTTGTAAATCAAGGACTTCCCTGTAATTTGTTACAGGTAAAGATATATGGCCACTTAGCTGTGATGGTATTAAGCTCAGTGATGGTATAAAAACAAAGCATTGAAAATATAATACCACAGATATGTTTATTGATGTGTATATCTGATCAAGTTAATAGGCTTTTTTGCAACAACTGAACTGATAGACAAATGACAATAGAAGCAGTTATGTGTTTAGCAAAGGTGAAAAGTTTTAAAACAGAGAAATACAATAAAATGAGAACTAATACCAAGATCACTAGAATATAAATGGATTGAAACAAAACTAATTTCACAAAAAATGCAGAATAACCAAATCCAACTTTCTTCATCTTGCTTTTTGAAAATCACTCCAAAACTCTTGATCAGGATATGAAAACCAAACCATCTTTAATTTTTAACTTAGCTCTTGTACCAGAGGGACATTAGTCTATTTACAAAGAATGATGTACTAATTAATTACAATATGCAACAGCTTGCATAAATAGGCTTTCACAAATCCTGTCTTATAAAATAAGTGGCTTCTTAGCTATGGAAAGTATTCATAAACTATCCATTCAACTCTCCTATTCTCCTCCTGTGTCCTATTTTCCATTTTTAATAGCAGCAGCAAACTCAAATCTTATTCAGTCTGGCAGAGGCTGAAATTTTAATTCTCCAAATTCTCAGTTATGGGAAGGCTATGCATTTACTGAATGCAGAGCAAAATAACTTTTCAAATTCTGGACATTTGCCACTAAATCAAAGTCACCTTATTCTACAAATTGTAATTTGCCCTGTGAAATGTTGATTGGTAACCATATTTCTCCGACAATACACAAATGTGGTATTTATATATGAATGAATCATATTTATTAATTAATGAAAAAATCTAAAGAAGCTGAGGAATAAACTTCATCGGTATGGGCTAGATAGAGACTTAGAACAGATCCATAAAAAACAACAGAATCTAAATTAAATATGGTTAATTTAAATTCCTTTGGTTATAATAGACTATTTTGACTAACTCTGATCCAGTCTATTCCATGCTTGTCAAATGAAATGAATACTATTGAATAATTTTACTTGATTGAATACTTTTACTTTGTGATGTCATCGCATGACACAACTTATACAAAATTCAATATAATCCTCCTCTCTTTAGTAAATACTTGGGAACTCTAAATTGGTTCCAATATGGAAATATTATTATGCAAAATTATCATAGTTCAGCTTTCACTGATCCATAGTACACACCAAAAGAATCCACTAGGAGTCCTATGGCCATTCTGAAAACATATTATGGAGGACAACTTGGCTACAAGAGGGCTTCAAGTTGTAAATTTTAATGTATTCAAATTATGCCTTTCTTTGTTTAATGTTTCAGTATTGTTCTCAGGTATCATAATTTTTAATTTCTTAAGGTTAGAATTTCCAAAAAAGTAGTTGCAGCCAATGTCTCTCTGGATTCCCAAGGTCAACAGCTTTAAATAGCAAGTATAGCAATGTGACCCAAACTCCATTCCATTTGTGTGAAGTGTCAATGTCACACAAAAGTGGGAAGCATGAACCATAACGCTAAGTTCATATCTAGCAAATTTTGACCTTTCTCCTACCCTCATAAAGATCCTTGACACAGCCTTCATGGACCACTTACAGTTTATTTAAATTATTTGCTCATTTGGGAACATATCCACTTATTCTTTTAAATCTTTGTATTAAAGAACATATTATGTTATCAGTTGTCTTTCTTTTTGTCTCTTCTCCCTACTGTTATCAAAAGAGGAGCTAAGATATACAGGATGAAAAATCAGTTCATAAATTTACTTATACATACACAAATGCACATAGAGGAAGCAAATAAGCATTTCAACATAATTCAGTATGTATTTTACATACACATGATAAAAGCAGCTGATGACCAAACCATAAAAGAAAATAAAAACCTTCAGGACTTACTATAGCAATAGTACTTAGACTTATATACTGCTTCATAGTGCTTTACAGCCCTCTATAAGCAGTTTACAGAGTCAGCATATTGCCCCCAACAATCTGGGTCCTCATTTAACCCACCTCGGAAGGATGGAAGGCTGAGTCAACCTTGAACCTGGTGAGACTCGAACTGCTAAACTTCTGGCAGAAGAATTAGGCTGTAGTACTGCATTCTAACCACTGCACCACCACAGCTTACTATCTAAGAAAGCTGGAATTAAAATCCCCTACCTTTTTCTGTATGTTACAACAACAAAATAAGTGCTATGTGCACACAATGTAAATGATTAGTGAGGACTTAATTTATGTAAATCTGATCTTACTTCAATCCTTTCTATGTGTGCTACTTGGACTTCTTTTAGTATCTGCTATTATTTCAAGACAATGTTCATATGCTTCCTGAACACTGACAGAACTTTTCATCTCAGTGATTATTTCAACACTTGATAAGTTTATTTTACTTTTTTCTGCATTATTTCTGAAATTAAATAAAAGTAAAGGGAAAAGGCAAATATACGCCCTGTGGGAATTAAAGAAATTATGTGGACACATAACGATTTCAAATTTTCTCAAAAAACATTAATGCTCTCTTTTGTGCCAAGAGTCGTATTTGCTAGCTTTAGTTTAGAAAATCTAAATATCTAGTAGTTCATTGGGCAGAATACAAGCATAAGAAGTCTGCTTTCAAAAGGGATTTGGAAACTCTAATAAGCAAAAGTGGACCCACAATGATGTCTGAAGTCAGAAGAGACCGAATAAAGATTACTCTTCTCGGTTCACTGACAAATGTTTCTTTGATAAAGAGCTGGATTCTACCTGAACTGATCAATTAACCAAAATGTTTGTTCCTACCTGCAAAGCAACTATAAATCAAATTCTAAATTTGCTAGGTATCAGGGTCCACCCTCTTTATTTTCTGCAGTATCCAAGAAGCTGTTATCGCTTACGGCATTTAAATAATAATGCAAAATTTGCTACAAAGTATTGGATTTAAAGTGAAGTATTACTTGATTATAAAAACCAATCAGCAACGTTCCACTTTTTTTTTTAGATTTACTCTCATTAACAACAAACATCTAGCTTCAATCTTTTATTATATACTTTAATTCAGCTATTTCCAACCTTGTGCCCATGAAATAAATTCTGGATTGAAAATTTCAGCTTCACAACTGAAACACAACCAAAAGCTCTCAGAGCAAAGCTAATTAGTTATCCCTCTTTCTATTTCATGTGAAGTCATAAACCCTATTTCTTCCCATGTCTTTGCTTCTACAAATTTAAAGTTTATATAAATACATCTTGAAAACCAACACCCAACCATGTTCTTTTCTCCCATTTGTTGGAATAACCTTTAATGTTTCAGATGTTCACAGAGTGAGCATGTTTCTTGCATAGAGGCTTATCCTTCTTGGAGAAGAATGTCTGTCCCTCCAAACTCTCACAGCAAACCTGAAATAGCATAAAATTAATTAAAGGCCAGTGTGTTCTAAAACTTTATATACATACATAAAATACAGGTTCTCTCAATACTCAATGCCTTATTGAACTAACTAGTTTTCCTTGCTTTTTGTCATTGTGAATTATTATATAAAAATGGGATCTGCAAGAAAAGTGGTACAAAATGTTCTTGTTCAGATCTTGATATTGACATCCAAGTTTTGTAATCTATTTATCATTTTCTCAAGTTTTCTTCTTTTTTTCTGGTTGAGAATTAACCACATTCCATGGCTACTAACAATTTTTCATTCTCTATCAGGAATTGAGAATTTTGCTCCCCTTTTAAGGAATTTTTTCTATGTATATTGTTGACTTCTGGGTGGGCAGCGGCCTAGTGTGAAAACACTCAGCTCTCACTCCAAAAGTTGAGAGTTCAATACAAAGTAGTGGCAGATATTGCTGTTCTAGGGCAGTGGCCCCAAACTTTTAGGCACCAGGAACTGGTTCCAAGGAAAGAGGTTTTTCGATGGACCAGAGGGAGCATGGTTTCATGTGCTGCCGTCATCCTGCGCATGGGGCTTTGCTTGTTTGTGCAGCTCTGTTTCTGGCATGCTATGGACCAGTGCGGGTCCAGGGTCTGGCAGTTGGGGCAAAAAGAAAATATATCTGCTGCAAACTACACATGGTGTCAGAAAGGGCATTTGTCCAGTAAACTGTCAGCTCTATCCAGTTGCCCCAGCTATATCCCAAATTAAGGGATTATAGGGTCATAAAAAAGGAGAGTTTATTATTGATGTTTGCATAGTTTTCCCCATCTTTATACTACTTTTCCTGATTGTTGCTATTAAATATTTCTAAAGTGTATTTTACAATTGCAATCATGCCAAAGTGATACATAGTAAAACAAAAATCTAACAAAAATTGTATGATAAACATCAAATAATAAGACCGAAATGGAACACTAAGTGTTACATTATATTTTTTTAGTCTTTGAAAGTCAACACTAGCACCATGAATAGGCCTGGGAATAAGATAATAATTGTTTCTAATGTTGAACATAATATAGGAATAACCAATACTAAATACTAAGCTTTCATTAGCATCTGAAATTTTAAACCCTCTTGTAATAATAGTCCAACATCTAACACATTACATGTTGCCTGGACAAGATCAAAGTGTGAGTAACTGAGTAGCAACAATTATAATCCCTGATGAACTAAACAATGGAGTTCTGTTTCAATGACTATTGCTTGCACATTTGAACTTCTTCATGTTATTGTTTCCAAGAAGCTGCAGTCACATTCATGATCTGCTTGTGGGCTTTTCATTAGAATCTGTGGAGAACAGAATGCTGGACTAGAAGCTGGATATTTTGCTCTGCTAGCTTGGCTTACTCTTATCTTTCCATTCTTCTCCACCACCTGCACATTCATAATACGGTTTTTATACTTACTGAGCACACAAAACAGGTATCGTGCCAAGTATGGCCCAAGGCTTCCAGAAATCTGTCCCCAGCTTCAATAGGGAACTCACATCCATGGCACATGGAACCAAATAATGCATAATAATCTGTAGAATACAAAATGTGGACACTTAAAGAATAACAGCAATTTCAGCAAAATCTACAAGAGAATAAATGCTGTATGCATACAACAGCGGACAAAATTTTTGTAGACTTTTTCTCTTTGAAGTTTAACAAGCTACTATTCCTTGTAGGAGGATTAAATATTTTGCTATTTTGCTGATTAAGGGTATAAAATTAAAGTATCACCACCAGATGGCAGCAAAGAAAATATTGATAATTCTTTGCTGCTCTCCAATGTCTGTCCCAATTTGCTAAGATGCGTAATAATCACAGCGAAGTAGCTATATGAGAATTATTAGGGTCACTGTGATTTTCCAAGTAAACTTTTTGCATCAAACAATTTGATTCTGTAAAAGGACCAAGATGAAATGCCATTCATATGGTAACGGATATAATAAAAGTCACATGCAGGGTGGAATTGATCAAAGATTTCCCAAAGCCATGTGACTATTTTGTACATTTTTTTTAAATATTCAGTACACATTGTAGGCATGTATTCCAATAACTTATTTATTGCAGAGGTGAAGGGGCCAAATTAAAATTATGCACAATTTAGATGGTGATTTATATAAACAATCAAGTACACCCATTTCTCCAGCTACCAACTCCATGCTTGAAGTTAAATGAAAAGTACTTTATTAACTCAAGGAGCTTGCCAAATTTGTATGCTATCTTTGATATGACACATTATTCAAATATGTTTATTTTAAATCTGACAAGCTCTTTCATCTCACAATATCATACTGAAAATGAATGTAGATCTGTTTAACTTGGTTCATGCTTAGACTTTTAAGAGGTTTACAAGCTTTCTATGGAACAGTAGCCAGAACAGACTGAAGAGCTTCTGTTTTCTTTCCTTTTCAACCCTAGCCCCATAGTCTTAAGATTTTTCTCCTGTTACATTAACCATGGTAACAGCAGCCTAAAATAATCTGTGCAAGGAAAGTCCACAAAAGGCAGATCAGAGATGCCCGATTTCCAAGTGTGGACATTGAATTTGATTTTTCACCTGAAATTCCAGCTGAAGAGGGACCTCCCATGAAAACTCATGGGATGAATACTTCAATTATTTTTGTTATTGCTTTGTTACTTCCATTCAAGTTGTGAAGCTGGCTTAAATCCAATGGAGGGATTCAACCGGTTCGGACTGGTTCAAGAGAACCGATTGTTAAATACCCGCCTCCTGCAATCAAAGTTGATTTTGGGCACTGAACTACAATGGAGAAACAGGCAACAGAACAGCCAATTTCCCTCTTTCTTCTCCCTGCTCCTTCTCCTTCCCTCATGCTGACCAGTCCGATGCCCATTTCTCCATTGCAGCACAGCAACAGGATCCACTTTGATAGCAGGGGTGGGGTAATTTAACAACCGGTTTGCCCAGGGTCAGATTAGCCATCGTGGGAGGCTCGTCCCACGTGTGGTGGAGCTGGAGGACAGGGATGGGCCATGTTTCCAACTGACCCTGGCCAAACCATTTGTTAAATTATTTGAATCCTACCACTGGTTAAACCCCATTTCCTATTACCAATGATGAAGTTACCTAGTTTGGGTAATGAAACATCTGCAAGTAAATAACAAAGCTCAGCATCAAAGACCATTCAACTCTGAACTACAAATACAGTCCTTGACTTACAACAGTTTACTTAGTGACCATTCAAAGTTACAATGGCACTGAAAAGTGATTTAATGACCATTTTTCACAGATATGACCTTTGTAGCATCCTCATGATCACGTAAACAAAATTCAGATGCTTGGAAACGGGTTCATACTTATGGTTATTGCTGTGTCCCAAGGTCATGTGATTGCCCTTTGCGAACTTCTGACAAGCAAAGTCGATGAGGAAGCCAGATTCGCTTAACCAGATTACTAACTTATCAACTTTTGTGATTCACTTAACAGCTGTGGCAGGAATGGTCATAAAATGCTCAAAACTCACTTAGCAACTGTCTCACTTAGCAACAGAAATGTTGGGCTTAATTGTGGTAATAATTTGAGGACCACTTGTATTCTCCTTTATTTGTATTATACTTTTTTAAAAATTTAACAACTTTCTGGCATCTGTTTTGTTTGTGAAGCAATTATTGCCTTCTGCCAGGAAAGATGCCCATTGGTTTTTGCTTATTCAATTGCAAGCAAGCAAGAGTGTGATTAATTTCCTTACAAAGAGAGGACTGCAATAAAAGAACACAGTTACAATTATCTATAAAAAAATAAAAATGAAAAAAATGAAATAGGAAAGCAAGCCCAAGCAATAACTATTTAAAAAAAAAATATGAAAGCAAGATACATTATATACAGTAAATGACTAATAAATTGCTGTAGGAAATTCCATACATACATAATGTCCCATTTTAGTTATGTTGATCTTTTTTCCCCCAATATTTTCATTTCTACAGAGAGCACTATACCTGATGATTTGTTTACCTAACTTTAAATTCCAGATTTAATAATTTTAAGCCCCTGTCACACTGCACCAACGGATGCAAAGAGGATGTAAAACGGACAAAAAAGCTTGCCATCCGTTGGAAAACGCAATGGACTCACTGCCTCCGTTTTGCTTCCTCTCTATCCGTCCAGCATCCGTTTATTGACGTTTCATCCGCTCAGAAAGTTTTGAGCTGCTCAAAACTTTTGCATGGAAAATGTATCCAATTCGTCCGTTCTGCATCCGCTAGGCATCCGCTAGGCATCCGCTATATCCGCTAGGCATCCATTCCGCATCCACGGAACTCACATCCGCTCGGACGCAGGGAGGAAGTGGAACGGACGCAGAATGGACGCAGAACGGAAGCCTAGCGGATGCAGCACGGAAACAAAGCATGTAAAACAAAAAAAACGTTCGCAGAGGGAACCTATCTCGGATATTAAGGATATCTAGAGGATGCCTACAGGATGCAAAGGGACACCTATACTGCCTATAAAAAGGGGGAGCAACACATCTGGATCTCACTTTCAGAACAGCAGCCCTGCGGTGCAGACCTCTGCAGCCTTCATCTGACTCTTCCTCTTCCACAGCATCCAGTCATGTCCACCGTGGATCGTAACAAAGTCCTTTTGGCAGCCACCATCGTTCTGCAACAGTGTGAAGCCATCTACAGGCTCTGTGAACTCTACTACGGGAAGAAAAGGAGGCGGCCAAGAAGCGTCTGCGTCCGAAGATGGATCAGGAGAAGAGCAGAGTAGGGGCTGTACAACAAGCTGATGGTGGAGCTCAGGAACGAAGACACTCGGGCGTTCCAGAACTTCATGAGGATGCCTCCAGACATGTTTGACGAACTTGTGCAGTGGTTGACACCCAGGTTGACCAAGGCCAACACCAACTTCCGGCCCAGTCTGGACCCTGGGCTCAAGGTGGCACTCACTCTGCGCCACCTGGCCTCAGGGACCACCTACAGGAGCATGCAGTACGGCTGGAGGGTGCCACACAACACCATCAGCATTGTGGTCAGAGAAGTGGTGCAGGCCATCATTGAAGAATAAAGGAGAAGCTCCTCCAGTACCCCTCCACTGAAGAAGGATGGAAGAAAGTTGCAGAGCAGTGGTATCAGAGATGGAACTTCCCCCACACCATTGGAGCCATCGATGGCAAGCACGTGGCCTGCAAAGCGCCAGCCAACTCAGGGTCCACTTATTTCAACTACAAGGGCTTCTTCAATATCATCCTCTTCGCCATGGTCGATGCTGACTACAAATTCATGTACATCGATGCTTCAGGCAACGGGTCAGCTTCAGATGCCCAGGTATACAACGCAAGTGACCTCAAGGGTAGGCTGGAACGCAACCTCATCGTGGGCTTCCCAGATCCAGACCCCCTGCCCAACGACACACAAGATGTACCCTACTTCATCGTGGGGGATGACACCTTCTCCCTCACAACCTACCTCATGAAGCTCCACACCTCCTAATACCTCACCCGTGAAGAGAGGATCTTCAACTACAGGCTGTCCAGGGCAAGGCGAGTGGTGGAGAACGCCTTTGGCATCCTGGCCAACAGGTTCCAGGTACTTCTCACCACCAGGCAGCATCGTCCAGAGACCGTGAGGAGGATCATGGAAGCTTGCTGCATTCTGCACAATCTCATGCGCACCCGCTACCCAGTCTTGCAGAACAGGCTCGTGGACCGCCAACAAGGCAATGGGGACATGGAGCCTGGTGAATGGAGGCAAGGGCGAAACCTGATAGACACTCAGGATGTGCAAGGCCCCAACAGAGCCTCACGTGAAGGGAAGAAGCAGCGCAACCTCCTGAAACACTGGTGCAACTCCCCAGCTGGAGCGATGGAGTGGCAAGACAGGATGATAGATGATTAATGGATGCTTCCTTCAGCCTGTCTCATCACACGGATGAGATTGGGCCATGTATGTTGGGTGGGCCTACAATGAACAGGGCATTTAACAAAGAGTTATGTTTATGTAGACATGTGTGGATGATTGATTACATTATTATTGATAAAAAAGGGCCATAGGTGTGGCACCTGGGAGGGTGGACCATACAGTCCCACTATGCTTGCACTGGAGGTTTATCTATCCCACAGCTATTACCCATCCCAAAGATATCCCTGCCCATCCCACAGGTATCCCTGCCCATTCCACAAGTATCCCTGCCCACCCCACTGCTATCTTAACCCATCCCACTGCTATCTTAACCCATCCCACAAGCATGCAAAGGCTTAAACCATTTCTAAAAGTTTCCACCAAGACTTTATTAAAAAAAAGAAATGAAGCAAGTGTATGAATCAAAAATAGACTTTATTAACAAGAAGCTATAAAACAAAAATGAGTCTCTGGCACTCCTCTTGGTCGCTCAGTCTCATGGGTGTAGGGTCCAGGTGCTGTGGAGGTGGCTGGTGCTGGAGTGCTTGTTATCAGCTCCTCCAGCAGCAGAAGCAGCAGAAGCCCCAGCCCCAGCCCCAGAAGAGCGAGCCCATGCTGCAGAAGCCCCAGCAGAACCAGAGTGAGGGCCAGGGGGCGGGATGGTAGCCCTGTCCCTCTTGCCAGGGCTGGCAGCAGATGACTGAGGCTCGCTGTGCTTCCGCATGGTTGTGGGGTTGCTGGCTGGCAGGGAGGCTGGCAGGAACCAAGGCTGGCAGGGAGGCAGGCACCAAGGCTGGCAGTAAGCCTGGCAGGGAGGCAGGCACCAAGGCTGGCAGGCAGGCAGGCACCAAGGCTGGCTGGAAGGCAGGCATCAAGGCTGGCAGGAAGGCTGGTAGGCACCAAGGCTGGCAGGGAGGCAGGCACCAAGGCTGGCAGGAAGGCTGGCAGGCAGGCATAAACCAAGGCTGGCAGGCAGGCATAAACCAAGGCTGGCAGGCAGGCAGGCAGGCAGGCAGCAAGGCTGGCAGGCAGACTGGCAGGCAGCAAGGCTGGCAGCAAGGCTGGCAGCAAGGCTGGCAGGCAGCGAGGCTGGCAGCAAGGCTTGCAGGCAGACATGCAGGCAGGGCAGGCAAGGCAGTCAATCCATCTGGCAGCAGGTCTTTCCTCTGAATGGCGACCTGCTTCCGAGCTGCTTCCGTTATATCCGCGGGGCTGACGCAATGCATCCTCCCCGCATGCGCAATTAACGCTGTGCATCCGCTAGGCTTCCGCTGTGCATCTGCTTCATCCGTTCTGCGTCCACTCTGCATCCGCTGTATCCGTTCTGCATCCGCTTTGCTGAGGTCCCCCGGAAGCCTAGCGGATATGCCATCTGCTCCCATCCGCTGGGCTTCCATTCCGCATCCACTTTCCATCCGCCCTGCGTCCTCTCCCCGTCCGTGTTATCCGCTCCGGTTATGCAAATTTTTGCCCCTTCTGAGAGCGGATAACAACGGATAGAACATTTTTCTCATCCGTTGTTAACGTTTCGCATCCGTTGGGCAGTGTCACAGGGCCTTTAAATTGTCCTCATATTTTCTATCAAATCAAGAATGGCATTTCAGTTCAAATGAACTGGGAGATGCTCTGCCCCACTTTATTTATTTATTTTTAATTAAAAGTTTCTTTATTAAACAAATAAACAAATAAACAAAGACAAAGACAAACAAATCTTACAATAAAAAAGTTGAATGTGCCCCACTTTAGATGCCACTAGTAGCATGAAACTGACCTGTTTTGAAATGTTATGTTAAAAATAGAAACATTATCAGCTGAACTGGTAGAGATTCCCATCAGCAAAGAAAGAATAGCCCTGTATTTTTTTTAAAATATAAATGTCTTCTCACCTCTTTATTTTCCTTATTTGGGTTGCTATGGATAACACTCACCTGTCTCACAGTAAGGATCACCATCTTCCAAATGGAAAATATTGTTGCGAATGGGCTTGTGACAGGCCACACATACAAAGCAGGAGACATGCCAGCTTTGTTTCAAAGCATTTATTACTTCCTAGCACAGAAAGCAAAGCAAAGCAAAACACACAAACAGGATTTATGTGAGTACTTGAATATTTGAATTAGATAGCTTTTTCTGTATATTTTTGAAACAGCACAAAAGCATAAAAATTGGGAAATACATGCCTTGAGCATTGATGTTACCAACTCTACAGCTACTATTCAAGGAAAAGCGAAGAACTGAAAATATAAAGAACTGACTATCCTTCCGATAGAAGGATGAGTCCTAGACACCTTATGCTTTAAATACCACAACATTCATTGACAGTATTTTAGAAATTGAGACCTTTTTAAATGCTGGAAAGGCTTTTCATTTGACATTGAAAGATACATTTCAAAAATTATTTCCCCCCTCCCAACTTCTGGAGATAATCATAATTCAGGATTCAAAACTAATTTGGATTTTCAATTACCATTAGCAAGCAAGAACAGGCTGTTATGTAAGCATACATGTTCTCTATGAGACTATTCACCTCTTCTTAAAACTTTGGCTTTCACATCCAGTATAGCCTTTTCCAAACTACAAGGCATTAGCAATATATACCTAGACTTACACATTGTCCCACAGTGCTTTACAACACTCTTTGGGTGGCTTACAAAATCAGGGTATTGCCCCCATCAACCTGAGTCCTCATTTTACCAACCTGGGAAGGATGGAAGGCTGAGTCAATCATGAGCTGGTCAGGATCAAACTTCTGGCAGTGAGCAGAATTAGCCTGCAATACTGCATTCAAATCACTGGGCCATCACAGCTTCTCTGATAAAGATACTCTCAAACTCAAGTCCTTGTGGCTCTACAGATACATCTATGCAGTTTTCCTGTCAGTATTATCATAGTAGTTTTGTGATTGCCTCCTTCTACGATGTTTTTCTATTTTCCAGACTTATCCATTGCTCTGGAATTCCTGGTGTTTTCCATTCAAGTAATAAACAGATCCAGGTTACTTCCAATCCCAGAGAACAGTAACCAGGTGCTGAGACTGGGATTAAGATACAATAGGATATTCTGGAAAGGGAAAACACTAGAGAAAGGCAATGCACAACTCTAAAGATAATTCTAATTTTGAAACCGAGATTAAGAAATTATTTTATTGCTCCTGCATCAATATTTACAGAAACAGCTAGTTTGAGTATGAGAGTTATCTACTCCATAAAGTTAATTACAAATTGACATCTTACTTACTCCAAGTATCTTCCTCTGACATCGGGCACATTCTGGGGCAAAGAACTTCTCATAGCAACCTTCGCAGTAAAATGCTCCCTTCTCTTCCACAAAACCAATATAAGCCATGGAAGTTTTGCAATGAGCACAATTGAACTCTTCAGGGTGCCAGGACTTCCCCAACGCTACGAGAAAAGGCCCTCTGTTTCAAATAAAAATGAACATTAATTTTAAACTCCATGTTTAATAAAATGTAATCGAACATCTACTTTCTATCTTCTTTCAGCAGGCAGAATGCAAAATTTTTTGCTGAAGAGAAAAAACTTCTACTGGATTTTTTTTTAATATCGTGGTACAACTAACTCCATTAACAAGCACTTGTCTTGGTATCATTCAAAGTAAGCAATTAATAGATATTTTCATCTCTTAAAAGACAAATTCTGAAAAAAAGCATAGCAGCTAAAAACAAACCCAATTTTGGCACATAAGATCCTGAAGACCCAAAAGTGATGTAAGAGATATTCAAAGTACACTATATGTTATCTAAGAGTGGAATAAATACAGGTTTCACAATGTGCTTCACCTTGGAATGGAATGCTTATGCTTTAATATAATTAAAATGAAACATTTCCCCCCCCCCCAAAAAATGCTTCTAGAATAAGGTAGACCTTTCTGATTCTACCAAGATACATCTAGAAATGTGATAGAAAATTCTTATACTCTGATGTGTTCACCATAAGGTTTGAATGTATTGTTTTTGTTTAGTTCCTCTAAACCAAAAAGCAAAATTAAATCAACCAAAGTGCCATACTCTGCTAAACAACTAATTCTCATAACACTGTCAAACTATTTACGAAGACTGTATTACTATTATTCTTTTCATCCTTTCTATTACCTATCTGCTCCTACTTATGAAATAACCTTGTTGCTTCTATCGCTACAATTTATATTGTTTTATTTAGTAACCTATGACTATCAGTGTTGTATCTTACGATTCTTGATGAATGTATTTTATTTCTTTTTATGTACATTGAGAGCATATGCACCAAAGATAAATTCCTTGTGTGTTGAATCACACTTGGCCCAAAAATAATTTTATTCTATTCCTATTCTATTCTATTCTGTTCTGTTCTATTATAAAAGTTTCAAAAAAAAAAAGAATGCATGCTATTTCATCTGTAGAACTATATTCTGCCTTTTTATAAAACACAGGTTAATTATTTCTCAAATATTACAAAGCAGTGTTTTTCCCCGTGTTTGAATCTTTAAAAATCATTTGAAAAATACAGACACTTGAATCCTACAGGTAACCTTGCTGCTATGTGGATATCTGAACAACTGGTCTAACTCGATACCCTCTAACCTCTGTGCAGGCACCTTTTAACATCAATGCTCTTTCAGCTTTGTAGAAATCCAATTTAAGTCGTTATGTATAACAAACTGCTCTCTTCTCACAGCACAGGCTAATTTATGAGGCTCATTAGAAAACACCAAGTCTGAGTAGGACTTCTGGCCCTACTTAGGATCAAGTTTCCAATTGTCTGCACTAAAAATACAGACTTGGAAGAAAACATAATAGGAACTTGGAAGGACGACTAAGTATTTTGATACTACCAGCTACATTTAGCAGAGAATATTTGAACTTGGTGTGCTTTAATTTTCTTCAGCCATTTAAGAATTTTAATATTTTGAAGCTTATACCTGAAGAGGAGTAAAGCTCCAGTGTGGAAAAAGCAAATTATTATTTCCAGTATTTCAAATTTTGAATGAATCAATAAATTCTGCAGCTGAGATTACCATTGAGGAAGTGAACATAGAATTTTTTTCAATGATTTTATTGTAAATACTGTGCGTGAACTCAGTGGAAATCACATGTGGGCAAGAAAACATAATATAGTTGACAGAAAAGCATCAACTAGATTTATATTCCAAGCAAAGATGGACAGCATCAGCAGTAATCCTTTTAAATATGAAATTTATGTAAATCAAGTCAACGTTCTGTTTCATGAATGAAAATAATCTGCATGAAATGCATAAATGCATAGCTGTTTTGTAGTCTGAGGTAGCCAACTATGACTATGTCAATGGAAAGTAAAATATTGAGTTAAGTCATGGATGTGCTTCCATAGCTGGGAAAAAAATGCTTCTGTAGAGGTCATTTACTGGAATTGTTAATATTTATGCAAGACAATGAGTAAAAAGGTATACATAGAAAATCCATATTCTTTGGAAAACAGTTGGTTAAATTGGTGTTTTTTATACTATTAAGTAAACTATGAAGATTTTCAGTCATCCAGGTCATGGTTATCCCAAAGGTGCTTTTTCAAGAGGCAACTGGTTTTTCTGGTTTTTCTTTTAAGACGTTTCATTTCTCATCCAAGAAGCTTCTTCAGTTTTTTCTCTCTCACTCTCTCTCAGAGCTGAAGAAGCTTCTTGGATGAGAAGCGAAACATATTCAAAGAAAAGCCAGAAAGTCCAGTTGTCTCTTGAAAAAGCACCTTTGGGACTATTAAGTAAGTACAAAGTAGCTGATCTATGACCAGAATCTGTCATGATTTTAAAGGTTCATGAAGGCATGATAAAAATGCAACTTTATCTTAAGTATCTTTTTCCAAGAGTTTTCCATTTCTTTTGGCAGTTAAATTGCACTTTAATTTATCATTTATCTTGCAGAAAATTTCTTTACTTAAGGAGAAAAAGAATTTAAAGAAATTCATACTTTTTTTTAAAAAAAAATCCCTTTCATGTAAATGATACAGAAATATATCAATACCAAGATTCTAAGTTGACAAGTTTAATTATTTTATTCAATGATATTCTCAGACTTTTCAGCTGTTGCATATAGCAATCTATTAGAATTTTACTACAAATATTTCACAGATATTATACACAGGAAAAACCAGATCTTGATACTGCAAAACAGAACGAGAGCCTGTAATAAGATTGCAAAAAAGTGTGGTAACTTTTAGATAAATGTATCAATAATTTAAGGATATTAATTAAAAAGTTATAAGATACTCTATCTTAAATTTGGGGGACTTGTACATCATGGTTATTTTATGCATTAGTGTAAAATAACCAGGTGAACAATGCGTTTGGCTGCAACACAGGTGTGCTGTGGAATGTCACTTGATCCAGTTCTTACCTTTTCACAGGTAATACTGCCTCAAAGGGCATGAACTGTAATTATTCTAAAACGCGAATCCCAAAAGCTGAAGGCTATCATAAGCTTCCCAAAGTATTGTACTGCAACAGTAGGGAAACAACATGATATAATCTTTATAAGAATGCCAGGTGATTCTATATAACCTTCTCACTTGTCTTTTCTTTTACTTTCTGACCCTGTGTGAACATCCACTTCTAATAATATGCCCATATAAGCCATAAGCTTGATATTATATCAATCAATACTCAATAAAACAATTCCTCCTGAAAATTTCTGGATTCTATTATTGAGACAATTATGATAACCAGTGAAATACTTACAGTATTTCAACTATGTAAGAATTCACATGCTTGCACAATTTTTAGTGAACCAAAATGGATACTTCTTCAGCTTTCTGTTATGTTCCAAATGGAAGCATGTATTCATTTTACTGACCATATTGTATGAACCTTATTAATTAGCATTTATTTGTTGTATTATGAAATCAGTATGTTCAAGAGTTCAACTCAAGAATAGCACTGATGTAGTTTCAATCAATGAGTTACAATTACTCATATACAAGTTCTTTGTAGAATAAGAGGTGCCATCCTGCACTTCATGTATATACAACAATCATGTATATAGGAAATAGTACCAACCTGATGACTTGATTGCACTGAGCACACATTGGAGTCCGCTTGCCTGCTGGAATATGCTCTGCTCTCTGAACCAAAGTATCTTCATTGGTTTGCAGAGGTGCAGCTGCAGCTTTCTCACCAGAGGTTGTATTATTGTTAGAAATCCATCCACTTCCAGCTGCCATGAATCGAAATGGGACAAAACTGAGCTTACAAGGAGAAATGCTAGCAACTCCAATGTTTTAGTATATAAATGCAGAAAGAAATTTATTGATATAAATAAGTATGCAATCATTAGGGATATATCTAGCATTCAAATGATTTGCTTCATTTAGCACCTATGAGCATCTTTGAGTAATGAATTCAAGCACATCTTTTGCAAGACTTTTGTGACCATTTTTAAAGTTGTTTCTGGTTGCTTCTGTATATGCATGAATGCCCTTTATGGAACAGACATGCTTTCAAAACTACAAACCAAGAGATGCAAATAAAATGTGATGTGCTTGATTCACAATCTCTCAGGTTAAAAAGAACCTCAAAATCCTTTGCAGAGAGATAATTCTGAAATGCTTATTTTCATGACTGTGATATAAATTATTCCTTGACAGGAATTTCTTGTTTCCTTTGAGGGTTCTCACCCCATACCTGGACTTGAAACCAGACTATCATGAATCCGGGTTATCTGTATCCTCCAAGACCCTCTGTATTTTATAATTAACATATTTTATACAATCATTCTTTGGTTCTCTAGAATCTCACGTCCAAGACGTACATGACATAATCATAAGAAAAAAAGGAAATAAAAAAAAATTATCTAAGATTCAAGACTGAATATATTCTTTGGAATATAACTGAACTTTTTTTTTAAAAAGTATATAAAGACTACATTTCTGAGTGGAGTTTAAAGTCTAGTTCTATTGCAAAAATGTCCTTCAAAATAGACAAAGGAATTCATTTTTTAAAAAAACTGTAACTGGTAAGAGATTTCTAGCATATTAAAAAGTATTCTAGCCAATCTGCATTACTTTGACTTTAAAGGCTAACTCCCATTAAACAGTTTATCTAGAATTTTTTAATTCTAATTCTAGAAAGGTCTATTAAATAAACTTTATTCTATCTCAGCTGGACAATTACATGAAGCAAATAAGAAAACGTACTCATTAGCAGGCAAAGAACTAATCATACTTTTCCCTTTGTAGTACACTAAAAAGAAATCCTAAGTGGTAAGATATTTGAAATATGCATCAAAAATAAATTCCTTCAGAGAGGATCTTCACATAAGGATTGTGTACTTTGAAAATAGTGCTTTTACCATTGGGAACATCCCAGTGAATTTTAAAAAATCCATACAACATTGCATGCAGCTAAAAGGGAAATTAAAGAACAAGCAACAGAGGATTTTAGCCAAAAAAGCAGGGTAAAAGTCAACCATGTCTGAAATGCTGAATTACTGGCAGATAACCATAACATACAAGAGGGTTAATAAATGAACATAGTACAAAAATAATTCAAAGTAAAGAACATCAGTAGAAGTAGAAATACTTTGTATGCAAAAGAAGTCCAAGTCCAGACTTTCTCATCTCTACAGAGGATCTGGAAAAAAATATCTTATTGGGAACACTACAGAGCTACTGCTAGCTAGTACAAAGAAATAAAGTAAAGTGAATGTAAAGGAGTCCCTGCGGGTTTTACTCTGCTAGACATTGCCGACTGTAGGGGGGTTGCTTACTCTCAAGGCCATTGAGCCGCATAGTCTGAAGACATTTCCATAGTAATCATGGAGTATTGTAAACTAAGCCTTTCATGGCTTGGGCCAAGTTTAACTGAGGGACCGTATTTGCCAGTCACATCTACCAGACCCATCAGAGCTGGGAGACAGGGAACGCTGCTTCCCATTCCCTAGGGAGATACACCTGGTAAGACCTAGAAAAGGGGCCTTCTCCATGGTGGCTCCTTATCTTTGGAACATCATTTCCCTAGAGATTAAAATGGCTCCCACTCTCTTCCAGAAGTGCTGAAGACCTGATGCTGCCAGTGGGCCTGGGGAACCCAAAGCAAGTTGGAGCCCATTAAATGGCTTGTGTGATCTGCTGTTGCCAGGGCGGGGGGTGGGAGTGATTCTATATTATATTATTTGATTCTTTTTTATTAGTTTTGTTTTAAATGAGGTTTTAAATCTTGTAAACCGCCATGAGTCACCATGTGCAAATAGGCAGAAATAATAAATAAATAAATAAAATAACTTCCCTCCGAAATACTTGCATTTCCATGCTTTCAAACTGCTAGGTAGGCAGGGGTTGGAGAAAGGATGGGAACTCACCCCATCATGTGACACTCGAGTCTAGAGCATGGCTTAGTTGGTAGGCATGGCTTGGTGGACGTGGCTTGGTGGTCATGTTATTGGCTGCGCGTGACCAACTCAATATCCCTCACATCGAAGCATGCATCTCCTCGCCTGACCTCTCATGACTGTGGGGATGCTGCAACAGTCATAAGTTTGAAAAATGGTCTTAAGTCACTTTTTTCAGTGCTATTGTAATGTTGAATGGTCACTCCACACAAGCAAAGTACCAGCAAAGGAGGGGAAAAAAACTCCAGAGACGTTCCTGAGAGAGGAAGCCTAGTTCTGCCAAGAATGTAAAAAGGGTTAATGGAGAGGCAGTTTCTGTAAGCAACTCCAGAATGTTTCCTTCCTGCCTTCCTTACAGGATTAGGCCAGTAATTTTTTGTAACAACCGGTTCTCCGAACTGCTTAGAATGTTAACAACTGGTTCTTGTGAATAGTTGCAAACTGGTAGAATCCCACCCCTGTCAATTAGGTGTCCTAAATTCTTAAGTGTTGCTTAAGAAAGCAATTCTTAAATTGCTTTTCGATTTTTCTGACAGGCCCTTGTAGTAAGTAGCATTAACTTTATAGCCATATCTGAACAGAAGTTCAACACAAACAGCCCCTATCTTATTCTACCAGACCACCCCTTATTTTTTGTCCAACAGTCCCTATTTTGCATCTTTTCTTTTAGGAATAATGCAAAAACAGCTCCGTTTTCTGCCATAATAAATATCTTGGCATGCTTTTAACTCTGCCTAAAGTCAAATTCATTAACGTATATTTATCAAAGGCAGTTTAGTCACACACCTTTTCTGCCTGATTAAACTTCAAAGTCTAACAAACTGTTGAAGTTAAGAGATAAGACTGGCACCTTCTAAAATCTTTTCAGCCCTAAAGTGACAACAGTCGATAATTTTCTTTCAACCTCTTTTCACTAAAGTGTGATAAACACCTCTAGATATTTATGATGCAGTATCAGGATAACCTTCTCCTGACAAATAAATAATGACAGTAAAAGAAATAGGAAAGGTTTCTGGAGAAATGGGTACAATAAATAATTGTCAGCTTTTCACTATAAAGAAACGCCATATTCTTTAAAATAGGCTCTTTTCTGTCTCTGAGGCAATCCATTGTGACCCCGTGATCACAGTAATTTATTTTGAACTATAAATGCTCTTCAGGTCTACAAATAAACACCAGATAAAAGGGGAGCAAGAAAAAGAATGAAGAGTGCTGTTGTTTCTGACAAATGGCACTTTTGAGCACTACCTTTGAGAGTTTACCGCTTCATTTTCAACTCCCAGCAAACAGGAAAATTGTCAGAGCATTTTCTTGAGATTACTGAAGCAACTGTGTAATTATGGATTTTTCCTGATTATAACACCCCAGGTAGCAGTCTAATGCATTTGCTGAGAATTTTCATTGTGTTTGAAAAGTTATCTTTTAAAAGGTTGCACTTATCCAAGTTAGATTTTTACAGGAGCAGAGTGTTGCTACTCGGTTAACATTAAACACCTAGGAGAACCTCTGGGACTTCATTTTCTTCGTATATTCCAGGTAAAACCTGGAAATGATTATGGACGATGACACTGAACTTTTGATGAGCTGTATCCCCTCTGCAATTCTCCAATCCCTTTTAAAACTTCTTTGTCTTGATCCTGGCCCAACACTTCCAATTAAATGTACAATTTCTGTTAATTAGCACTGTTTCAATTGCTGGATTGTTGCAGCGTCTGGAATTATGAACAATTCAGAGGCAATGGACAGAGATAGACAGGCATGATTTGGGAGGCATGAGACTCCTTAATAGCCCACAAAAGTCACACTTTGTATGCTGTGATTTTGTTCCCGCAATTAGGTTAGAAATAAAAACATGTTATTGCACATCATTTTCGTGAAAGTCAATAATGAATTCTGAACTGCACTTAGGAAGTGAAGCATTAAATAAATGTGAATTCATAATGTATTACAGCTGGTATCAAATATTTTGTTCTAAAGGAAAAATGTCCTTGTCTTTATCATTAACATGAAAAGGGTGGAAAGTTACCAGCACAGCTAGTCCTCGACTTACAACCACAATTGAGCCTAAAATTTCTATTGCTAGGCAAGTCAGGTAAGTGTTAAGTGAGTTTTGCCGAAATTTTTACAACCTTTTTTACCAAGTGAATCACTGCAGTTGCTAAGTTAGTAACATGATTTAAAATGAAATTGCTTGTCAGAAGGTTGCAAAATGGGATCATATGACCCTGGGACACTGCAATCGTCATAAATACAGTTGCCAAGTGCCCACGATTTGATCAAATGACCATGGGGATGCTACAACGGTCATAAGTATGAAAAATGAATTTTACAACAGCACTGGAAAAAAATATCATTGTTCTGGTAGGTTACTGGCAAGCTGAAGAGGACAATATTTGAAATATATGCAAGCAACAATACATACATGCATTCCTGTATATTTCATGGGAAGATGAATCCTGGAACATATTCCAGAGCCTTGGTGGCATAGTGGTTAGAGTGCAGTACTACAGGCCACTTCTGCTGACTTATTAGCTGCCTGCAATTTGGCAGTTCAAATCCCACCAGCCTTCCGTCCTTCCAAGGTGAGTAAAATGAGGACCCAGATTGTTGGGGGCAATATGCTGACTCTGTAAAACTGCTTAGAGAGAACTGTAAAGCACTACAAAGCAATAAGTCTAATAAGTCTAACTGCTAGTGTTACTGCTATTCTTGCTTTACAATTTTATACAAGGGTAAGACAATTAACCTAAAATTAACCATAGATCCCTAAAAGTAACCATAGAACCCTTTTATGCTACCCATGTATGCTACTCTTTGCAACAGCTTCATAGTTTATTTTATACATTTAGAGACTATCCTACAATTTGTTCAACTGTTGGGCACAGAGCGTTGTCTCAGTTAACTAAAACTTTCTCATATTATGTTATGTTATGTTATGTTATGTTATGTTATGTTATGTTATGTTATTTGTATTCCATTCCATTCCATTCCATTCCATTCCATTCCTTCCAAAAATACACCAAGATATGTGTTTTGATTAGGTAGTAAATACTACCTAAATACTTCGATTGTATTTGTGTCAGTTGTTTGCATGTGAGAAGTTTTGTTTGAACAGTACAACTCCATACATACTTTTGAATCTCAAGGGCAGCTTAGGCTGACACAAACACAAAATACCACCTGTTGTTTGGGATATAAAAGATAAAGATGTCTGTAGGAGATACTAGCTTCACCGTAGAACACAAAATAAACTAACATTTTCAGAAAGGGCCTAAGCATACTGGTTTGCAGTTTGTTTGTTAGTCTAGCCCGACAGCTGTCTTTCTCTGGCTGGTAAACCTCTTATCTTCCATTGCTTCAATCTCTGGTGGATAAACTGTACAGGGCAGATTTTTTTTCCACTGTGGGTCCTTCTCTTTGTCTTCTTTCAAACCAATAAACACAACAATGGTACACAATGTAACACTGTCCAGTCCATTCTAGGATTATTAGCTACCCAAGTGCTTTCCCAAAACCAGAAGCTAATCTTCATCAACCATAGTTGTCTAGATCTGTCTTCAATGACAGCCATAACACACTATTTATTAGCCTAAAAGTAAAAATAAAAAAACACCCCAAAATTAATACTCCTGCTTCTTCTTTTTTTTTTCCCTCACAACAACCAACCTGTGAGGTGGATTGGGTTAAGTGGGACTGGCTGGGTCATAGTCATCCTGTTGGCTTCTCCTAATGTTCTTAAGTGTTTATCCTGTAATCAGTAATATCAAAACTAACTTGTATTTTTCAGCTGGCTTATTCCAAGATATGATTAGGGCTGAGAGGAAACACCTGACCCAAAATCACCTAACTGCCTTCTGTTTCTAGAAGAGAACTAGAACTTGAGTCACCCTGTTCATGGGGCAGCATCTTAATCAATAGACCATATTGGCACTCATAAGAAGTATCTTTTATAGTTTAGCCAAAACATATAATTCTGCAGTTTTCCTCTCCCGGTTCTTGACTTACTTTCTGCAATAACACTAGAGAAATGTTCTCTATCGTCAACCAATTGGAATCTTTAACCCTTTAGATCAGGGCTATCAAACTTGTGTCGTCACAGTGTCATCATGTGACATATCAGGACTTCGCGTGACACATCCAACCCATGGGCTGCGAGTTTGGCAGCCCTGCTTTAGATAATGAAGGTTTCCCATTTTTCTTCTCTTCTGCTCTTTGTAAGACTTGGAACAGACCCTTCATTATTTTAGAGGATTATTTTCTGGGTACATTTTAATTTATTAAGGTTTTTAATAATGGCTGTCATCCTAAATAGAATAAAATACTCTATTTCAGAGGACTGAAATGGAGTAATTATTCTTCTATAAGAACAGTATTTTTCCTGGAAATACTTCTATTTTCTAGAGAAACATGAGAATATTCAGAACACACAAGGTGTTATTCATAGCAGAGTCTAATGCTAAACATTAATAATGAATTAAAATCTTACGTAAAGTCCACTACTTGAGCCAACCCTTGTCTGGCAGATATTCTCCTGACCATAGCAACCACTGAGACTGAATATTTAACACTCACTTAAACATAAGATCAGGCATCATATGAAGTCTATAAATAATAATAAAGATACTTCTAGACATACAAGTGCCAGAATTTCATTATAAAGTGCTGTCGTCCAGTGGTTTAAGTAACCACAATCATACTACCGTACAACAGATGGGTGAAAATAGATGTTCCTATTACTTAATAGACTATAACTCCTTGGCTCTTATTTCTAGGACAAATGAATATTGATGAGTTCTACATGCTATTAATATTCCCTCCTTCCCACAAAAAAACTCCACCAACTAAATTTCAGGCTCTGAACATTTCCCTAAAAGGCATGGGCTTAGGCAATGAGAGAAAGCAAAGCCTTCGACAGCCATTTCTTTTTTTTTTCTTTGCTAGATTTGTGGAATATAATTAAAGCTTTAAATCCTCCTACGATGAAAGGCAGAACAGGAAGGATTATACTGTTATCATTTCTTAAAATGTCTGGGAAAGCTAGAATGTGCACCATGAAAAATCACAACAGGTGCATCAGAGGCTGGGTTACAATTTCAGAAGGTTAGTTTCCTGCCGCAGCAGCTAGTCTTTCATCTCTAAAGCGCTCAGATTAAATGGACTGTAAAGTTTCTTAATTAAAATGAACATTCTGGGCTGGCTTGGGTCAGGTCATTTTCTCAACTGCAGTGTTTATGGCTCAGTCAAAATTCAGTAAAATTTGAGGGATTTTCTTTGTTCCTTCCAAAGTCAGTCTCAGAAGGAAGAAAATTGGGAGTACTATCCCATTAAATTCATGGTTGCTACAATTAGGAGGGCAAAAAGGTGTTCTGGAATAGCATGGAGTAAGAAAGTAGGATCTTTTCCAACTCCTTAAAACTGCCACACCTTTTCCAGGGATCATATTCCAGGGATCCAGGGTTTAAGTGTGGTTTGAATTGGATCTGTTCTCTTGTCATTTCTTCCAGCCAATTTCTAATTTTCTGCCAATATTTTTGAGCTTCTGTACAGGACTACCACATATGGAAAAAAGTCCCCCTCCCCTTTTTTTTTTGCATTTCCAGCAATTCGGACTCATATTGGGGTGCATCTTCACTAATCTCAAAAAAGGAAGGTGCCATCTATAAAACATTTTATAGATGTTTTCTTTGTATGCTACTGATTTTTTAATTTCATTATTTCTACCCCAGACCTTTTCCCATTCTGTTATGGTGATGCTACATCCTATATTCCTATTCCAGGCTATCATGTTCCCTTTTACAATTTTTTCTTCTAATTCTACTTCTAATAAATAATTATAAAATTTTGTTATATTTTTTTTGCCTGATCCTAATAAAATTTTATCTAATTGTTGGAGATTATTGTTAATTCCAAATTCTTTCTTGTCTTGTTTATATCTACTTTGAATTTGAAGATATGCTCACTGATTAATTTTTAGTCCCCGCTCTTGAAGTTCTTACCGCAATTTCAAATTTCCTTGTGTATCCAATAGATTCTTATATTTAATCATTTTAGTGATATCCAGATTATTTGGGTGAATCATCGCCTCCACTGTTGAAATCCAAATTGGTATTTTTAAATAGTATTTAAATAGTGAAATATATATAGGAATTTTGGAAGAATATTCATTTTAATAACAGCAATCCTGCCTAATAATGAAAGTTGCAGCTTGCCCCATATTTCTAAATCCTTTTTTACCTGTTGCATCAATATATCATAATTATTTTCCTTAAGTGTCTTACAATGTGCTGTCAACCATATTCCTAAGTATTTAACTTTATCACTTGTATTCCCATAACTTCTTCTAGTTCTATTTTCTGTTTTTCTGTTAAATTTTTAGTCATTAATTTTGTTTTCTTCCTATTAATTTTAAGTCCTGCTACTGCTCCAAATTGTTCCAATTCATTCATCATTTTTTGTCCTCTTTCTATTGATTCCTCAATGAAAAAAATCATATCATCCGCAAACGCTTGCAAATTATATTCTTCTTTCTTAACCTTTAATCCTTTTATGTCTGGGTTCTATCTAATTCACATTAGTAATGCTTCTAATGATAATATGAAGAGCAGGGGTGAGAGTGGGCTCACTTTTTCTATTTTTATTGGGCGGGTATATTCCCCGTTTATTATAACATTAGCCTGTTGTGTATCATAAATGGTTGTTATAATATTTTCAAATTTGGTGCCTAAATTCATATTACAAATTTTTTGGATTAAAAATTGCCAATTTAAATTATCAAAGGCCTTCTCTGCATCTAAAAACATAAGTGCAAATTTGTTTTTTGGGGTGGACTTCGTAAAATTCTAAGACATCTAGTACTATTCTTAAGTTGTTCCCGATTTACTGGTCAGGAGAAATCCATTTTGATCTTCATATATATGCTCATTTAACATTCTTTTTAGTCTACTTGCTATAATAGAAGTGAATATTTTGTAATCAGTATTTAACAGTGAAATCGGCCTATAATTATGTATATATCGGGGATCCGAATCCTCCTTTGGGATCAGCGAAATCAATGCCTCCCTCCATGAGTCCAACATCCTGGCTGCCAATAAGACGTCATTAAAAACTTCTACCATAAGAGGTCCTATTTGTACAGCTCCCCTGGAATCCCATCTGGTCTCAGGGATTTATTGTTTTTCTGGTTCTCCATTGCTGATTTCAATTCAAACCAAGTAATATCTTTGTTTAATAATTTTTCCATTTCTTCCCCCAATTGCTTTATCCTTCACTTCATCTAAATAGTTTCTTATTCTATCTTCGTCAACTATTTCCTTTTTATGTAACTCTTCAAAATACTGAAGGGCAATTTCTTTTTTATGTTCTATCTCCTGTTGTATATCCCCCTTTCCATGTATTAGCTGGTATATCAATCTCTTTTCTTTCCTTTTTTTAAAAAGTCTATATGATAGCCATCTCTCTGGCTTATTAGCATGCTCATGTTAGGGATCTTTGATAAACAAATATCAAAAAAAGTGAAATACATAATAATACACATTTTGACAGTGGCCAGATTGGCTTTTGCACAATGTTTGGAGCAGCCTCGTGTTCCATCAGAGGAGATGATCATTCAAAAAATTTCAAGTTGTGCAGAAATGGACAAATTAACTTTGGCATTAAAACTTTGGCATCAATAGTGTCTTTATACTACAACAGCTGGAACTGCTGGTACAAATGGATAGACCAAAGATAGACTTCACACTAAAAGGCAAAAGAGGATAGGATAAATCCATAGTAGTGATACACAGATATATATAAGGATTAGGTGTGTGTATATGGCATAAAATAAGGATGAAAAAGAGATCTTACAATCTGTTGAAGATGAGAATGTTTTTAATTGTTTTCTATTTTTTTCTTTCTATTTTCTTCTCCCTTTCTTCTTTTTCTCTCTTTCATTTATGTATGTGTTGTTGGTTTGTTTTAATTGTAAAATCAATAAAATTTATTAAAAAAAAAGAATTTATGGACGAGTGTCATGATTGCCCTCCATTTTATAATACGGGATAACTGTTGTAAAACAGCCGCCATAATTGTGGTGGCAGTGGTTCAAGACTTGCCAATGCACTTCCAACATCTTTTCAGTTTAATTTTTAAACAGAATTGCACAATCCAGTAGAAATTGGAAGACCATGAGTTCTAGTCCTACCTTAGGCACAAAGCCAATTGGGTGACCTTAGGCCAGTTCTCTTAGACCTAGGAATGCAGCAATGGCAAACCACTTCTGAAATCTTACCAAGACCACTGCAGGGACTGGTCCAGATAACAGATTAACAGAGTTGGAAGGGACTTTGGACTGTAGGTCATCTAGTTCAACACCCTCTCCCCTGGTCCAACAGAAAACCCTACACCATCTCAACACTAGTTCAAAGGTGTATACACAGAGAGACAGAGAGAAAGAGAGAGAGGGAATTATTGACTATATAGTCAGTAATTAAATGAATTGAAGGAAGTCACACATTGGAGATTTTAAAGTCTATGGTAATTTTTCCAACCTGTGTGAATCTTCTCACAGATGGACCGGACATTTCTGAGAATTCTAGGAATTTAAATTCATCCATTTGAAAATTATGCAGATTAAAAAACAATGACTTATAGTTATTGTGAGGACTACTTATGCCATATATAAAATAATCCTCCAAAGCACATTAATTTCAAATTGCCATATTTGGGCTGGACCTGGAGAATGCTGACTCCTGGCTGCTGAAAGCGGCAGACTGTAAACAAGACAATGAACAGGGAGTCTTATTTTAAAAGTTAATAGAGAAATGAAGCTGTGGTTTTCTTGACAACAAGATGGAGAGAGGCTGGGTTGGGAGAGTGTCTCACTGTTAGTAGGAGGAAAATGAGGTGGAACATATTAACCCAGTTCATTTACATCTGATGTGGGAGGAGATGAAAGTTGTGAAAAAAGAAGAGCATTTCAAAACTCTTATTCCAAATAAAAAAAACCTGAAATTATCTCTGCAAGATACTAGATCTGAATAATACACATCTTTAAAATCCATTTAACCACAACATACAGGTGTCTTTGTTTCCGTGGCTTCACTAATCATGATTTAACCTACAGTTAATAAAAGCAGACTAGACCTCATTAGTAGCAAGTATGGCTTTCATATATTTGCAGTTCTTTATCTGTTTCTCTTCTCTTTGCATATGCAAAATGGTGGATGGATTCTGTACATGAGTAAAGCAAGTTTTTAAAGGTCTCGTTAGCCATAGTTTTGTTATCTGCAAGTTGAAACAAAACCACTGCAAATATCCAGGGCCACCTGTGAAAACTTATCAACTGGCTTTTCTGGTGGGAAGAGAGTTGCATAATCAGAATCGTATTTTATATAGGGAAAAGAAAAGAAAACATTCTGTTCCATGATGCTTGCAACAGGTTAGCATCTCGCATCACAAGGAAATGCCCCAGCTTCAACAGGTGATGTTTTACAGAGAGCTTTGGTGTGGTTTCAGAACACTTTGCTTGGCTACACTGGAATTCACATTCATTAACCTGTCACAGCCTGTGGTATGCCAAAACAATTTAGTACTATTAATACTGGGCTGTCTATTTGTCAGGAGTAAATTTCTCTGATGTTGCTATTGAACTTTAAATGTATTCAACTCTTTCAGGACACTTTTATTTAAATTAATGTCCTGCACAGTTTCAAAATACAGCAAAAACATGCTGCTGGTCTATGACCCAAAAAAGATTTGATGATGTTGATGAAATACAGCAAACAGTCTTTATAAAAACCAGGTCAAAATTAAATCCACCAATACTGTATGGGTTTTAATTTCATGAATCTAACTTCCTAAAGTACAGAATTCTCGCCAAACAGCTCTAGTTTGCTATCTTTGGCACTTGAACCTGTCTACTCTTTAAAACTTTACTGAATGAATCACAAACTGTATGTATAAAATACCAGCCCCACAGTGTCATCCTAATTTTAAAAATGTTGTTCAGAGTCTTATCAATTATAAGCATTTTGGAAATTTAAAAAAGGAAGATAGTTCATTACTGTATCTGGAAATGTACCCGTTTTTCCATTAAAAGAATAAAGATAAGTAGAATCACAGAGAGCATATTGGATGAGCTAGAAGAAAAAAACAACATATCCATTTGCATTCAGATAAATAGCTGTTATACTTTGGGCTATATTATGCTGGCAGTCCTGTGACGAATTAGCAACATCCAGTCTTTCAAAATGGTTATGATTGTGCCTAAAGATGTTGCCCACTCTCGTGTCAAATAACACTCCCTTCATTTATCTGCAGCACATTTAGTCCTGCATCAACTGACACTACAAAGCAGCAACTTAAGTTTAATCAGTGTTCTGATTTCACTAATTGGTCCAGATATATAAGCAGTGTGTAGAATTCCCACATTATTGGAATGTGTTTTGGATAGTTTTGAGTCTACAGTTTTTGTTATAAGCAGTTTAAAGTTCTGCCAAGTTGGATATTAATGATTTGCAAAAACTCTGGGAAGATCCCCACATAAACTAATTTACAAATAAAAGTCTTAAAACATATTAAAAATGCTTCTTACAATCTTAAGTTTTAATTTTGTGTTTCAAAGATTAGTCTGGTTTAGAAATTAAACTTCTCTTAAATTGCATACCAATATGGTTATTACCATATCAAAAATTCAGATTTAATTCACAAACATACCGATATCTGTTCACATGCTCTTTATGAACTAGTTCTCCATATATATTCTGATTGGTATTTATTCTAAACAGTTAATAATGAATTTAAGATTGGTCTGAATGGTATAAATATGCAATATGTCTGTGTGTTTGTGGCTTCCTTTGCTCCTTTTATATATTCTACCACACACACACACACACACACACACACACACACACACACACACACACACATATATATATATATATATATATATATATATATATATATATATATATATTTGTTTTCTTATGTTTTCGCGGGTACTTACATGTGTGCTGTTTAGCTTCCTTCGGGTATTATCCCACGTCATTGTAGTTCTGTTAAAGTTGTAGCAACGTTTCAGCAGAATCTCATCTGCCATCCTCAGGCTTCTGTATAGAGTTAGTTCCTGGTTTCAAATTTGAGGCTGGTCCATTTTGATTGGCTAGGAGCCTGGGTCTGTGTTCATTGGACTTGGAGTTTGATTGATTGGTGTTCCTGGTTTCTTCTGTCTGTTTTGTGGCTTTGATTGGCTGGCAACAGTCTGTTCTTGTGTTGGAGGCTTTTAGTGCAGCTTGGCTCCGTGTGAAGTTGTATACAAACTCAGTACAGAAGCCTGATGATGGCGGATGAGATTCTGCTGAAACATTGCTACAACTTTAAAAACACTACAATGACGTGGGATAATACCCGAGGGAAGCTGAATGGCACGCATGTGGGTACCCGCAAAAACTTAAAAAAAAAAACACACACACACATTTAAAAGCACTACAATGACGTGGGATAATACCTGAAGGAAGCTGAACAGCATATATGTGTGTGTGTGTGTGTGTGTGTATACATACACACACACACACACACACACATATATGGTATTCAGCTTTGTTCGGGTATTTTTCTTTATTGTGTTCGTCTGAGAAGAAGCCTGATGATGGCAGATGAGATTCTGCTGAAACGTTGCTACGACTTTAAAAGCACTACAATGACGTGGGATAATACCCGAAGGAAGCTGAACAGCATACACACACACACACACACACACACACACACACACACACACACGCTATTCAGCTTTGTTCGGGTATTTTTCTTTATTGTGTTCGTCTGAGAAGAAGCCTGATGACGGCAGATGAGATTCTTCCGAAATGTTGCTACAACTTTAAAAGCACAACTACAATGACGTGGGAAAATACCCGAACAAAACTGAACAGCATACATATCAGTACCTGCAAAAAAACCTAAGAATGAATACACACACACACACACATAAAGTAAGTCCCAGGTTTGGGAGTTAATTATAGAGGTCAATTTGTAAGATTTCAAACACTGGGAAACAGTGAATTAAGATGGGGTCCCCAACCCTCAGCTGTGGTCTGATACCAGTCCACGGCTTGGTACTGTTTCGCAGCCTGTTAGGAACTGGGCCATACAAGAAGAGGAATTTTGTCTGCGCATGTGTGGAATCTAGATAGTATGCAAAACCATCCCCTCCCCGCCACTGCCACTGATCCATGGAAAAATGGTTTTCCCTGAAACTGCCCCCGTTGCAAAAAACTTTGGGGGCTGCTGAACTAAGAGACCGAAGCCTAAGATCTGGTGAATGGAATAGGAAGGCAATGATAAAATGCTGTGACTTGAATAAACACTGTGGTTCTTTATTTAGTTTTGAAATACTTGGTTTGCACTGATCCAGACACTGTCTTGTGTTTGCAGTGGCATGGAAAAGTTGTTGCTCCTTAAAAGAGTGAAAATTTTAAAAGTCCACTTTATAAAAAATATATGCCTTTCGGGGTATTACAGCAGATCTGATGCCTGGGAGACAAAATAAGACGGTACTTATAGATAGAAAAGAATATTGGTAACTTAGGATTCAACTGAACTGGAGGTGTTTACCATTGTGAGATGGGTAGCTACACAAAATAAATACATAAATAAATAATCTTTTCACATTTCTAAATCCTGAAGCTAAGAAATGCATGTTTCAGAACACCGCAACACATGTCACTTCAGCCTGCTATATAGAGGCCAAACTTTATTCTGGTTGCAATCAGATTTTCAAATTCTGGTAAATTTGAGGAGTAGCATGGTTATCACTTAGCATCATTGCAACCAAAACATCTTTTGAAGCATATAAAGTGATTCCATCCTAATGATGGAAAGGAAAGCAAGCAGAATCACATGCCTATATTTACATTCAGCCAAACACAGATTTGTTTGCCCCAAACATTCTTATACTTTTTCACTCCTGTATTAGTTTTTTTCAGTTTAAAAGGCAAGCTTTCCAAAACAAATCTTATTGCTTGAGAATAGCTTAATTCCATTAAACAAAGTAGTAAAATAAAGGAAAAAACTTCAGCAGATAAATATAAATTACAAGCAATGAGATTCGTGAGAAACTTTAAAAAGAAAAAAACACCATTTGAAATATTGCCCTGCCTTTGTAATAAAATACATGGGGTTAACACACTTACTTCTACCACCATCCAGAATACCTTGCAAGTTAAACATTAAAGATCATTTTTGTTAAATGTACCATAAATGAAAGAACACTGTACACTCAAAATATAGGTTGTCCTCTAAAGGTTAACCTCCATTTCATTTTCCATTAGAAAGAGAAGAAAGAAAAAGAAAACCATTCAAGAAAATATAAAATGCAGTGATTTATCGCCACCTCAAGGTATTTTGAAGCATCACACCTCCAAATCCCCCCTAAAATTCTTGTGAAACATAGTCATTGGGCCACCCAATTAAAACTACCTACCACATTAAACACACATTTTTGGTAACTAGGAATCATTATGAATCCTTCCCCTATCAATGAGTTTTTAAAAAAAAATGCATCCATTTTTTTTTTTCACATAAGTGAAAAAAATCACACATGATTTTTCAATCACATAAGTGTGATTGAATCTAATTGCTTTATTTGATTGAGGGATTGATGGATTGATTTGGAACCTCTCTTTTCAGCAAACAGCATACATAGTATTCCACCTTCTAATTTTTCCTGCAACAGTAATTCTGTGAGGTTTGTTGGACTGACAGATTGACTGGTCTAAAGAATACCTATTGAGGTTTAATAACAGAGGTAAACTAGAACTTGGGCTTTGCCTATGCTAGTTCAAATCCGGAACTCTCTTTACAACTAGAACAGTTATAAATAGATTAAAAATATCTTGAAAGAGTAAATTAGTATTTAATCAGCCAAACAGGGAGGAAAAAGTTGTCAAATTTCTGGAGAAATCTGTTTTTCCTTTTCTTTATTGCACCCTTAATTTTGCCATACAAATGTAAAATCATGGGTGAAAATATTCTCTAGTGCAGGGATGTCAAACACAATTTCATTGAGGGCTGCATCAGGCTTGTGTTTGATCTTAGGGCCCGGTAGGGTGGGCATAGCCAGGGTGGTGTTTTATGTTCACTGGCAGAGGCAACGCAGGCCGGTCCTTCATTGTTTCCAGGGTGGCCCCGCAGGCCAGATCTAAAGGCACCACTGGCTGGATCCACAAGTCTTGAGTTTGACACCCCTGCTCTAGAGCTTTAGATGAGAAACATCAGGAAAATTAAACTACATAAATCTTCAGTTTATTCAGGACTAATAATTTTTATAAGAGTGAAGAATCTGAGTTCTACATAATGATAAATTGTCCCAGACCCCCCCCCCAAAAAAAATACTCTAAAATAATTTGGAAAGTCTAAAGAACCACACGTATCATATCCAGTTTATATACAGCCAAAAATATTTTAAACAAAAGTCAAACATTAGCTTGCCAAGAATCAATTAAGTATGTTTAATTTATGAGTTTACTATGCAAATGAATTGAAATCTTCGATTGGAAATATATTTACTAAAGCATTTGAAAAAAAATTAAGATATATGAGTAATTTTCAGCCTACAACTGTTAGTTTAACAATGGTTCAAAAATTATAATGTCTTGGAAAAAGTGTTTATAACTTTTGTCACTTATGACTGTCTCTCTCAGACACGTGATCACAATTTGGGTACTTTCCAACCGGCCCATATTTGACTGGTTACAGCATCCTGAGCAAATATAGTTTCAATCTATAGCTTTTCCAGTACCAATGTCAACTGGAGAAGCTGGATTCACTTAAACAACTACAATGATTCACTTAACAAATGCAGTAAAAAATAGTCATAAAATAAGGTCCAATTATGTATGACTTGCTTTATGACTGCACCAGTTTACTATGGAAATCTGGTCCAAATTATGGTTGTAAGTCAAGGACCACCTGCTGGGCTTAACAGCCTATAGCTTTCTTTCTTTATTAGATTTCAGCAGTACAATCCAATACGTTTTCACTCAGAAATTTCCCACCGAGTTAATGAAGTCAACCTTTTAGTAAGTTTGCTTTGTTGTTGTGTTATTGCAGCCTAAGGAAAAACAAACGGAAGATCTGAAAACTGCTAATATGCTCGTTTTAGAATTACCAAATTGCTATGTGTATAAGTGTATGTTCTACCTACAGATTCTTAAGGGGAAAAAAGCAATAATTACAAGCTTGACTTTTAGTGTAATGGTGCCCTATTTAGTTATTTATTTATTTAATCTAATTCTAGGCTAAAGTCTTATGATGAAGCACTGTAACTTTCATGGAAAGTTGACTGAATGGGGAAACTGGGAAAATGGGGAAAGTTGACTGAATGGGGAAACCCCATTCTCAATTGAATGGGGAAAAAATGATTAAAACACAACAGCATGAAATTACTGTTGCTTAAACCTTCACTGCGGACTGTACTGAATGAAAGTTCAGGGAGAAACTTTCAGGGAGGAGAAAAATCAATGCATACCTAAAATTCATATAGTGAAGGTCTCTAGAAGTCTAAAATCTTGAAATAGCAGCTTCACAAATACCAAAGGAGAGAATGGTCGGTCATACTGTCAAAAAAATCAAACTTAGAGGAGCTATTTATTCCTAGATAGTGCTCTACAAGTGACAGCAAACTTATTGTGATTATTAGTGTCTTTAAAAAAAATCTAGCAAGTTTTTTTTTTAACACAACACTGGTTGTATTATATGCCAGACTGGTTACCTTATTTGAAAATAGCTTAGTCGCTAATGGCATAAATGTAATAGTTATGTGTAAAAGGATGCCCCACTGAAAATGCCACATTCTATCAGGAATAGTAACAGCAAAGCACATTACAATTACTTGAGTAAACATTACTAGTACAGTACATGAATAGGACAGTCCTGTGACTATATCAGCTATGGGAAAGAACGTAACTGATATACTACCAAGCTGGTGACAGATATTCCTGGTTAATGTGTTCATTTAGGCCCTTGATAACAATGATAAAACTATATGTACCCCCTACTCAACTCTGCATATTTCTAAGTACAACATACAAGTAGTTCTTGTTTAGAAATCACAACTGTAACTTCAAATTAGTTATCAAATGAAGTAGTTGCTCAGTGAAACTGACTGTGCTTATGATCTCACTTCAGCTTTCCTTGATTCAACAGAGCTAAAACAAATAAAATAAAAAGATTTAAAAGGATGGACAGAGAAGGAAATTCTTCTAACTTCTTTCTCCAAAAGAAACAGCTGTCCCTGGAAAAATTTTCCCCAGGGGGAAAGACCCCTTTCTATGGGAAACAATTATTTAAAACTTATCAAGATTAAGAGCCTTTCAATATGCAGTCTCAGCCAATGTATCATATCCATGCCATAGCTAACTGATTTTTTCCTCATTCTCCTTATTCTATATATTATATATTGAGACTATAACCCATCTTCCTTGCAGAAGAGAGCTCACTTTTCTTCCATTATTAAATTCAAGGCAACATAATTTCACATTCTCATGTCTATATAAATTGACCCAACGTATAGAAATATAATATCTCAATCATGGTATTACACATATGAAGACAGTGCTGAATCTCTGCTCTGTTCTAACTAGAAGTATATGTGCAGTGAGATGTATGGAGACATAAGGTATATTTTTGTGCCATATGGTACATAATACCAACACATCAAATTAATATGAATAAATTCAATATTAAGCAAAACTAACCTCCATGCTTGTTGTGTTAAAATGGCAGTCTTCATTCTTCACAACAATTTTACTTTACATGGGATCCATTTGTGAAAATGAATTTTATTAATTTTGTTATTCTATATTTTTGTATTATATTTGAACACTAAATTTTCAAGGAAAGTAAAGCACACAAATCTGGACTTGGCATCAAATATTATCAGGTATCATCAGTATTTGTATATAAAACATTTGATTTCAAGATCAGCAACCAAATCAAAACCTTGAATAATTTACCTGGTTGCTTAGAAGACTCCCAGCCTGATGTTTTCTCAGCATATTGAGGTCCTTTGGGCTTGAATCCTGCTCCAGACTCAGCTGAAATAGTTCTACTGGCACCATTTTCTGGGTTTTCAGGCATGCTTCTTACTGCAGAAGCAGTAAATTGTGTAGGTTCCAAAGAATCGCTGTTTGAAGAAAAAAAAATATTAGTTTAGCACAATCCCCAAACAAACACCAGGATTCAATGGAAATGTTCTTTTATATAAATACAAAGAAAATTATTTTAATTTATTATCAGAAAGACTGCTCCTTCACTGTTTGTTCTCAATTTAGCACACACTACTGCAAATCTCATAGGACACCTCATCCAGGGGTCTTAAAACTTGACAGCTTTAAGACTTGTGGACTTCAACTCCCAAAATTCCTCCTCCAGTCATGTTAGCTCAGGAATTGAATGGGAGCTGAAGTCCACAAGTCTTGCCAAGTTTGAAGACCCTTGCCCTAATCCATACTCCTTGCATGTCATCCATACTTGAACTCTTTCAGATAGCCTTATCGTTCATTTGCAATTTATAAAGATCTTGTTCAAACTGCTTTTTATGACAGAGATAATTGGTCCCTTTTCACTTGTATTAACAAGACCCAGAATTCTGAACTTTCAGTTAATGCTAGGACATGTGAAACACAAATGTGAAACACATTTGATTGATTTGTTTTTAATTATAAATATAGTGGCATTTTTTCAAAATCCAGAAGGATTCATTTTCACAGTGTATAAAACTGCTTTCTTCAAAACCATGAACAAAATTTCAGATGTAAGTATCCAAAGAAAGAGGAACTGCCTTTCACAATTCAACCCCAGACTAGAAAAGATGACTTAACAATCAACAATTAGATATGTACCCACAAGTTTAGAGTTAAGATTAGGACTATACTTGTCCACCAGTCCATGTGTTCACATTATACTTTCTTTAAAATAAGGAAGGCTAAGCCAAGCCTATAACATTTGAGGGCCTTCCCGTTCATTTATTCCACCTCAAAAAATGGTTCTGGTTATTAGTGCAGCAAGAATATATTTTACTAATTGCATTTAATATCCATCATTTATCTGATTAAAATTTAAATCCAGCAAATATAAAAGAGTTAACATGTCTTAAAGCAAGAAAATACTATGTGTATCATACACATAACTGGTAAGATCTACTGGTTTAGAGAAAATGAGAATTGAAGCAATTTGGGGGGGGGCAGTTTACATTTTGGGAAAGGACAAGTTTCTCTTGGATTTAGTTCTACGTTTTCATACAGGTTAAGTCACTTTGGAAATTCTATAATTTCACTATTAAAACATTGGTCTGATTTAGTAAATCTGCTTGAAAATATTCCAAAAGAAGTAACTGTAGGAAAGCATCCTCAAAGTACACATTACAATAATTGCAGCGTTTGGCTTGCTCTTTTCTAAATACAAGTAGTCCTTGACTTACAACCACAATTGAGCCCAAAATTTCTGTTGTTAAGCGAGGCATTTGTTGAGTGAGTTTTGCCTCACTTTACGACTTTGTAAATGAATCACTGCAATTGATTAAGTTAGTAACCTGGTTGTTAAGTGGCTTCCCCACTTAACTTTGCTTGCCAGAAGGTCGCAAAAGGTAATCACTTGACCCTGGAACACTACAACTGTCATAACTATGAACCAGTTGCTGAGCATCTGAATTTTGATCACATGATGGATAATGGGGAGGCTGCAAAGTCCGTAACTGTGAAAAGTGATCACAAGTCACTTTTTTTCGGCACCGTTGTAACTTTGAGTGATCACTAAATGAACTGCTGTAAGTCGAGGACTTCCGGTAGTAAAGCTATGTAGACTTTAAGGTTATGCCTGTGGTTGATGGTGGCAGTTTTCACAAAAGTATTAATAGAACAAAAGTTCCTATCATCATGGAAGTCTTCTTATATATCTTTCAAGATCCATTCTACACATGTATGATTTTTTTTAAAAAAAATAGCAAGGAAAGTTCTTTTCCCCTTTACATTGCTTTGGAAGTCCTGCTAAACAATGAAGACTGCATTAAGTCTATGAACTAACAAATATGAAAGTGGCTTCAAGCATGATTTGAAGAATATGGTTTATTTTATTTTATTGTCATTGCACCTAGTACAATGAAATCAAACACCATCTTCAGTGCATACCATGACCATGAAAATAAACACAAACACACATCCTTTACTCTTCACACATTGAACTGAAAACCCCCGATACCACACCAACACTGCACTTTACAGTAGAATTCAAAAGAGTTACTGCCCTGGGGTAGAAGCTATTTTTCAGCCTATTTGTCCTTGTTTTTATTGTCTTGTACCGTCTGCCAGATGGTAACAGTTCAACAAAAGGGTTCCCAGGATGAGATGGATCTTTGAGAATGTTTTGAACTTTCTTAAGGCAGTGGGAGCTATAAAGCTCTTCCAAAGAGAGGAGAGGGCAACCAGCAAAGTAACATAAAGACTGCTGCTGTCTCTTGGTCTCCTCTTGTTTAAATTTGTGTACTGTTCAGTAGGTTTCATGCCTACTCTCTCTGGGTTAACATAAAATTGCTTTATCTTAACCCAGATATCACAGGCACGAAGCCAACTGAACAATACACAAATTCAATGAAATTATGACCAGACATTCAAGGTAGTCCTCGTCTTATGACCACCACTGAGCCCAAAACATTTCTGTTGTTGAGACAGTGAAGTGAGTTTTGTCCCATTTTAAGATGTGCCTTGACACAGTTGTTAACTGAATCCCTGCAGTTGTTAAATTGGTAACATGGCTGTTAAGTGATTCTGGCTTTCCCATTGAGCTTGTTTGCCTTAAGCTTGTCAGAGGTGATCACGTGACCCCAGGACTCTGAAACACACATAAATATGAGTCAGTTGCCAAGGGTCAGAATTTCCATCATGTGACCATGGTAACGCTGCAATGGTTATAACTGTGAAAGAGAGTCACTTTTTTCACTACCTGTCTCTGTTGTTACATCCTCTAACCCCCACTCCTTTAACCTCAAACTAGTATTGACCTCACCCCATACCTAAAAGGTCTGTAAGGGGACATGCATAAGTGCACCATCGTGCCTCCTGTCCCTGTCCTACTGTCCCCATTTATTCATCCCTATTTCCTGTATTTTTACTCATGTTTATACTTTTACCTATTATCTTGTAAGCAATTGACAAACCAATTAAATAAATAAAAATAAATAGACTATGAACAGACACTAAATGAATGGTTCTAGGGTGAGAACTATCTGTATTGCCAAAAGGATTTAAACATGTGAATTTATACAGAAAGATACATGAAAAGTGGCATGACCCATGCTAGTACAGCTAAACTCAGAGGCATGTAACTAGAAACTGTGGGCATTTTAAAGAGAGGAAAGGCTGAGGTTTAGCTGAACAATTGGCCTCACATGAAACTTTTGATTTATGGCACACGCTATGCCTATTGAGGTTGGCAGGAGTCCTTCTGTCAACATTTGCAGTAGACCTCACACACCAATAATATTGGAACTAGTTTTGTAAGGCGTTCATTACCAAAACAGAGAACATTTTGAGTTCCTGTGGCTGCATTCCCTCCGGGTTTCCTTCCAGAGTTAATCTTCATATTGTGCTTAAGTAATTATGGAAATGTTATCAATATGCAACATGCTGATTTAAAAAAAAATGCAGCTTGCTTTCTTGTATAATTCTATGCATTGGAAATTGATTAATGGATCATGGTGTAAGGGAAGAAAAGACTACAAGAATTGGGCATCTGTCAAGTTATCATATCCAGCAAAAAGATACCAGAGTTTACATGAGGGCAACTGGATATATTTTTCAAGTAAATCTATTTTCATCATCGTGAAAGAGTTCAGGGGAAGGAAGGATGGATATGGGAATGAGAGAAGGAAGTCAGGAAGGAAGGAAGAATGGATAAAGGAATAAGAAAAGGAAGGAAGTTAGGAAGGAAGGATATGAGAATGAGAAGGAGGGAAGGAGGGAGGGAAGGGTGGTTGGGAGGGAAGAAGGAAGGAAAGATATGGGAATGAGAGGAAGGAAGGAAGTTAGGAAGAAAGGAGGATGGATATAGGAATGAGAGAAGGAAGTTAGGAAGGAGGAAGGGAGAGAGGGAATAAGTTGTATTTCCTTCTGTATTTAAAATCCTTTGGAGCTCAACAGGATTTTCATTTAAATTCCTATCTGAAACTTCAAGACCTCCATCAACTGTTTAGAGTATATTAATTATTGTATTTTAATCTAATTTTGCTATCCATAACAGATGGACAATCTGTTAATTTATGTAAGATCCAACTTTCAAAGCTTACAAAGCTATGCTAAATAACCAGCACACCCATATGCCTCTGCAATAAGCTGTCGCATTCTCTTTCACTCCTCCTACACTTTTACATCTGCATAGAGAGGAAATGTATGACAAGTAAAGAAATGAACATCCATGCCATTCCAGCTCTTCCTATGAATTATTCAGATCAGTGGTGAGATTCCAAATTTTTTTCGTACCGGTTCTATGAGAGCGTGCTTTGCGCACACAGCAATCAACAACCGCCTTCTATCAAGTGTTAGTGAAGTGAGCTGTTTTTTAGCTCAGCTGAGGCACGGCAACCCGCTCTGCCAGGTGAATCAGCTGAGCTAAAAAAAAACCAGGGAAATATTGGACAGGATAGGGTGGGGATGGGCAGGCGGTGCCAGCCACAGTTAGTATTTGCTGGTTCTCTGAACTACTCAAAATTTCTGCTACTAGTACGCCAGAACTGGTGCGAACCAACTGAATACCACTTCTGATTCATATCCACTATGGCACTCATCAGTCAGAACAATGGCATTCTTCCCATTTTCCATACTACATCTTCCTTGGACACACATGGGACAAGACAAAAATGAAAACTCTCCACTTAACTACACCACATATAGGAAAAGGAATAAAGAGAAGCGGGGGCACATTAATTACTCTCTTGATAAGGATTCCTTCTTCTATTCATAAATTACCAGTTTGAATCGAAACTGTAAAGCAGAAGTTCTTTGCTTTGAATGGCCAATTCCAAAAGTGTCCATCGACAAGACAAAATGTGTATGGTCAAAAAAATTATTATTAATTTGAATTAATTTGAGGTCTCAGCCCATCTTGATCCTTGGGCTATGGTGGTCTTCATTTCTATAATGGTCTTCATTTCTTACAGTACCTAACTTTATTTATAGCAGAAACCTATGTGTGAACAAACTACCTGAATTTCAATAATATAGCACTTGTACCTGAAGTTATATGTGAAATCACTGTATTCATGGTTTCAGGATAAAGAAATTTGCATTAAGTTATCAAAAAATCAAATTAGAACTAAGTGCAGCAGTCTGGCAATGAAATACTCAAAAACATCATTAGACATTTAGTATATTTTAACTTAGTTACAGTGACTAATAAATTTGAGCAATAGAGAAATGTAAGTCAAAGTTAGTGAGATACTTGAGAACTGAACTCTATCTTACCTACTTTTCTATTTGTTGTATCTCCCCCCAAGTAGACACACATTTATCAAGCAGATACAGTTTTCCAGATAATAACTGTTTAATTTCCCATTGTCCTAAAGAATAATCTTTGTTCTAAAGAACAGGTCTTTTAAAAGGGAACAAAGAGAGATTCTGTCACTTCCCAAGTCACTTTCTTTGTGCATCAAATTCAGGAAATAAGATCTAATGCAATGCAAGACCATATTGTTTTTTAGGGAAGAAAGACATTTTAAGATGGAAAAATTTAGATTGAAGAGTAATTTAGATTCCAATTGTGAGGTACTTAATAAGATAGATACCTTTTTCCTCAAAACTATCAAAAGCTATTTGTCCGTTTTCCGAAGAGTCTCACACATCTGCTAGGGGTGTACAATCAAAAAAAGTGCCAACATTTCAGTAGGACCACCACTTTGGTTTTTATATGTCATAATTCTTCTAGGTTAGATCCTCTGCCAAGAAGAATTGGCTTCTCCATAAATAGTCTGGCTTGGAACTGGCCATGTTGCTGTATTTTTTCCAAGTGAATGTTCCCAAAATTAGAAGATTTCCAGAAATAAATTATTTGACATAAAAACAAAATACCTAAAATGGAAAACTGATTCAATGACCTCTGCAAGCTAAAGACACACACAAAGCCATTACCAATATGATTTGTGTGTTCTGATCAGTCTTCTCAAAATACTTCTACACAAGTAGTTTTAAAAGCTGGTGTTTAATACACCAGTATCTCGTATACTGTATCTACTAACCAGTATCTAGTATATATCTAATACAGGAATGTCAAACTTGAATTCATTGAGGGTCATATCAGGGTTGTGTTTGACCTCGGGGGCCAGCAAAGGCGTGTGTCAGGGGAATCTATGGTGTCAGGGGAATCACTTGTGTCAGGGGAATCTATGGTGGCCCGAGCATTTTTTCAGCAAAAATGGGCTCCTGAGCTGTTGCCCCCCCAAGCTCTGTTTTTGCTGGCAGAGGGCAGCAGGAGGCCCTCGTAGCCAAAAGTGGAGCCTGGGAGGGCCTCAATGGCCCTTCTGAGCTCAATTTTCATTGGCAGATGCATCGCGGGACAGTCCTTTGCTGTTTCTAGGGTGGCCCTATGGGTCAGATCTAAGGACCCTGTGGGCCAGATGTGGCCCGTGAGCCTTGAGTTTGACACTCCTAATCTAGGATTCCTTTGGTTTTATTATTATTTTTAACCCATCTAACCTTCTCCCTTGATTCATTTGGCTGATTCAAGGTCAACCAGGTTCTCTTTTTATGGATGTTTATGGATGTTTCTGCCCCCACTTTATTTATACCAGAGCCACTCTCTCATCAAGGCATTGTGCTGCCTCAAAACTGGACCGAAGAAAAGAAACGTCAAGTTGTATAATGCATTGTGTAACTAGAAAATGTCTTAGAATCTCATATATTAGTATTTTTCTGTTAGCCTTATAAAAATACTCCAGGGACAGACTCCTTCTCTTTCTTAATAATAACTAGGAAATTGAACAAAATCCATCATCTGTATAGGCAAAGTGCTAAGTTTCTTGCCCAATCTCTAGAACTAATGCACCATCATTTACAGAACACCTAGACTAAGATGATCATTTCTTAAATCTTAACAAAACATAGAGAAATTTAAATATTTTAAGCAAAGCACAAATAAGCACACCTATGCTTAGGATAAATTTATAATCACAGGAAGGGTGAAGTCAGTTTCTTTTGCAATATTGTAAGCCCATGATGGATGAGAATTTTAAATCAGATTCTAATAATCTAAAAAGGATCTGAGTTAAAAAAGAAAACACCAACTTCATCTTCAACTGCTGATAGCAAAAAAAATAATTTCAACTTATTTTAGTTCTTTTGTAAAACTCAAATTTTAAATGTTAAGAAACACTTCACTTAATATAATTCTGGGAGTGAGCAGGATGAACAAGAAAAATTGAAAGATATCCATGCCATTTTCTTACTCAATATTATAAGAAAATCACTGGTCTGGGAACCCTGATTTACCAAATGTGAGGCCACAATGATAGGATAGATCATAAGATATGAGACTTTCATGAACTGTCACTTCTAAACGGCCATTGATTGAAACTATCCAGATTTCTTTAATTTTAAGAGTTAATGTGGAATCAATATTTGAACTAAAAATTAAGGAATAGCTTCTCTTCAATACATCTAAAATTGTTATTTTTTAAAATCTTACTCTAATACATTTTTAAAATATCCTCTGTTTTGCAATTTGTGGAATTTTAAACAAAGGAAACTTAAAATTCTTAAAATATAACCATCATTATATGTTTGCATATATCTTTGCAAACAATGTTTGCAGCTATGAGAAAAACATTTGGAAAAATTGTCTGCATATGGCAACATAAAAAATGCTTAGTGCCAGACTCACAAAAAACACAAAGAAGGAATTCTACAGAAGGGATTCCTATTTCTCTCCTTTTAAATAAATCTCCACTGTAAAATTGCAAAGATTAATGTTTAATATTGCTAAAGGCAACATTGTTCTAGCAGAATCTAAAGAAAAGGAAATAACAGCTAGGCATATGAAAAAATAGAAGTGGGGAAGATAAATAAGGCAAAATGACTGAAGATTGTTTTGCCTCCTGAGTTGATAAAATGAATATGCAAAAGTCTGAAAATCCAAATCATTCAAAGCTCTTACATTTTTTCTCAGATACAGAGTGTATTGGAAAAATAGCTTTCTAACATCATTCCAAACAATAAACATATTTCTTTGTGTGTGTGTGTGTGTATTAAATTTAAATTTATGAAGATGCTAGTAGGATCACACGTAGTCCTCAACTTACAATTGTTTGTTCAGCAATCATTTGAAATTATATTGGTGCTGAACGAGAGCAGCTATGACTGTTGCCCCAAGTTACAGTCCCTGTAGCACCCAGCAGTCACATGATCAAAATTTCAGCATTGGCAACATGCCCACTATTATCATTGCAGGGGTGCTGTACAACTCCCTTACCTATCTCCATCTTCAGCTAAGTTGCTCTTTAACAGGGCTGTCAAATTCTCAGGTTGTGAGCTGGATGTATCACATGCTGGCCATGCCCACGTTTGGTTTAGCAAAGAAGAGAAAGTCCCAATACGTCACATGGCACCACCATGACAACTTGAGTTTGACACTCTTGCTCTATAAGGTAGTACTTAATCATACCACTGAGCCTAAACCCTTGTTTTGCCACTGCCAGTCACAAATACCACCTTGCATTGTTCTCTAAGGCAGTGGCCCTCAATTTTTAGGGCACCAGAGATCTGGTCTATGGAAAGTGTTTTTTCTGTGGACCGGAGGGGACATGGTTTCATGTGCTTACTGCATTCCATGGATTGGGCTTTGCTTGTTTGTGCGGCCCATTTCTGGAATGCTGCAGACCAGTTCAGGTCCACAGGTTGGGAACACCTAGAGGTCAGGGACTCCAGCTCTAAGGTACATGAGAATTGAGGAATGGTGCAATTGTCCCACTGCTCAGTGCTCTTGAGGATCTGCCAGGTACCACTTATCTTCCATTGTTTGTCTGCTGCTATGGAGAAGTGTCTACAACAAGGGTGTCAAACTCAAGGCCCGCGGGCTGGATCTAGCCCATAGGGTGCTTAGATCTGGCCTGCAGGGCAGCCCTGGGAACAGTGAAGGACTGACCTGCAGTGCCTCTGCCAGCAAAAATGGAGATTGTGAGGGCTGCGGGAGGCCCTCCCAGGCTCCGTTTTTGCTGGAAGAGAACTGCAGGACCTCAAGGTGGCCATGCCACCTCACATCACCTCTCCCTCACCCACTTGGCCCCTCCGAGGTCAAACACAAGCCTGATGTGGCCCTCAATGAAATTGAGTTTGACACCTCTGATCTACAACCTCTCCGAGACAGTTCAGTCATGTCAGATCTTCTTTCTCGGGACCCGTTTGTGCAAAGCTTCTGAAAATTTCAGAACTTGGTGCAACTTTGGAAGGCTCTGGAAGTCTCATGCACCTTCAGAAAGTTTTGAAAGCCTCCTGATAGTTGGGGAGTCTTGGGAGTCTGTCAAATCAGGGGTCCAAAGCCTTCCAAATATCATTCATCTTTTGAGGGACTTCAGAAACCCTACACAACTTGAGAAGCAAGAAACTGTGTGTGAATTCTTGTGGAGTCTCTGAAGTCTTTCAAAGTTATGCTGGGTTTCTAAAGTGTTCCGAAGCTGTGCCAGGAGTTTGCAGGCTTCGAAAGCCTACATGAATAGGTTCCACAAAAGAAGGCCTGATGAAACTGTGTGTTGTATCATTTTCTTGTTTTTTTTTTATCATTATGGATTGTGAGCCATCAGTAAGGTTTGGCAAAAGAAAGATGAAAATTTCTGAAATTGAATAAGACTCCCTTCCCTTGCTCAGTCTTAATATCTGCCCATCCTCATAATTTGCTCCTGCTGCCTTTGTAATTCTAGGAGTTGAACTTCAAACATCTTCAAGCTGCAAAGGTCAAGAAACATGGATTTAGAGAAAAGCAAATTCCTTTAAGGATTTTTGGTTCCCTTCTAATAAAATAACAATTGCCCGATATATTAGCTGACAATTACAGATTCCGTATATACTCGCATATAAGCCGATCTCGCATATAAGCCGACCCTTAAAAAACTGCCCCAAAATGAGGAATTTTGTAAAAACTCACATATAAGCCGACCCCCAAATCTTTTAACATCAGACATTGGTATATTTTAATGAATTTTACTACTACAAATGCAAAGAAACTGGACACAAAGTTGCATGTGACGATCGCAAACACGAAAGCAGTCACGTGAATGACTAACCAATCAGAGTGTGTTATAATCCGGTGGTAGAAAAAGCAAAATGGAGGCTCCCAGAGTAAAAAAAATGTGCTGTAGGTATGTATGACTGAATGGTAGTATCGATGATATTGCGTGATCTGAGAAGTGGCGTCATGTCGTCATGTCGTTTGTGTGAGATCAGATTTATGCGCGTATAAGCCGACCCCCAAATTTGAAAAAAAAAATTGCGTTTTAAAGTCGGCTTATATGTGAGTATATACGGTAATTTTTTTATGCTTTTCATGCAAAAGCAATCTGGCACTAACTATAATCTACATGTGAGAAGCCTCTAATTTCATTTCCCCCATGAAAGTCAGCTGAGAGTCTTTGGGTCAATCACTCTCTCTCAGCCCAATCCACTTCACAGGGCTGTTGTTTGGAGGAAATAGGAAAAGAAAGGAGTATTGGGTATGTTCGCTGCCTTGAATTATTTGTAAAAATAATAAAGTCAGGTTATTAATAAACAAATGAAATAAAAAATAAAATACCTATGGGAAGAAAACAAGAGTTTTGGAATAGCCTGCAAAATTTCCAGGACTATTACTGAAAATCTTCATAATTATCAAAAAATCTTTGGGGCGATCTCAATCATGTAACCCAGGTAAAAAGGTGTAAGAATATTTCCGAGCCATAAGAATTGTGAAAAGAATAGTGGAAGAAAAAACTCCAAAAAACAAGAATAGAGGGAAAAAACCCACTTGACTGAAGAAAGTATATTATGTAGAACAGATTGAAAACTTCTGCAGTTTTTCTGATCTTGATTCTCTAAGCAACAGTGGTTTATAAATAGTAATAGCCATAAATAGTGGTTTACGTTCAAATCTGTAGCAACATGTAATTAATTCTGTACCACATATCAGTTTTTATTCACCTAGGGTTTTCTTGAAACACAGAGTTTTGCCATGGGTGCACAATCATTGTATGCAACAGTCATCTAAAAAACATGCCTAATCCACAACTCTTGATATTTTCTGGATGTGTCTACAGTAAAATTCACGAAGAGCAAGTGAAGATTTGTATCTGAGAGTCTTCAAAGATACACTTATTTCAACAAGGAATACAAAACTACAAAAAATATTGCAGTGGTCAGAAGCATATTATATGTGTTGTCAGAATGTGACAGATATAACCATGAGTTAAAAAGCACAGGCCATAAATTTTATGTTTGGTTGACGTGTTGTTTTCACGGCAAAGTTGCATTTTATAGTTGAAAATAATTGCACTGCTTTCTTATTTATTCACAAGTAAAAAAGGTTTTTGATTCTAGTTTTCAATATCTTGCTACTGTTAAGTATAGGGAGTAGCATTTTCATACATTATGAGGTTTACTCAAAGGTAACATGAACTCAGATTTGGGAAGGATCATATAGCAATGGCAACTTGGGTTACCCAATAGTAACTTGGGTTACAAAGATTTATGCTGAGGAAGGAAGGAAGGAAGGAAGGAAGGAAGGAAGGAAGGAAGGAAGGAAGGAAGGA
>BLBF01000026.1:26191075-26217884 GCA_015471245.1 Laticauda colubrina
TCCTTTACAAAACTAGCTACATTTATCTTAAGCTTCCTCAAATATTTGGTCAACACTGAAGGTAAAATGCTGAAAGACTACATTGTGCATTTACTCTTACAGTTCTTTATTCCTTACAATGGATTATCTCCAGATTTACTTAATATTAAAAAAGAAAACATTTGAATCAACACAAATCATATTGATGGCATTCATTCAAGTATTTTTTGGCAATACCAGAAGAAATGTGCCTTCTTCCAAGGTAATTTTTTAATTTCCTGGTTTAGCCAAATTCCTTTGAATTCCCACATGGTCCATGTACTACTAAAGCTAATTCTACTAAATTTTTGAACTAAGTCAAAATTAGGAAGGCACTGCTACCTGTGGAGATTCCATATTTATATTACTGGAACAAATGAACGTTATGCCTACCAAAGTACCTCTGATTTAAAAGACTGGTCTTATGTTTGGTTCCACAACTGACATTTAATTTTCCAACCATTGTATATATCTCTTTTAGAAGTGATAGAATTCCTATTGATGTTCACATGCAAATTCAGAATAATACAACATTCCTTCAGATATTTTTGTTTTTAATATCGAGATAATATTTCCTAATAGTTTATGAAATTCTACCAATAAAACTGTTGTTCACATGTAGGCAATACATCATGTAATAGAAAAACAAGGTGAATGAAGAACATATAATATATTTAAGATACCATGAAGTATTTACCTCCTGAAAGATGGAGAAGAGAGGTTAGGTCCAGAAAGTGTGGTAGAAGAAATGGTAGTAAGAGCTGGTTCTATGGTCACAGAACTAGTTGAATTTGCTTCTGCCCTGTTTCATGGAAGTTTGTTTCCATTCCATCACAAATCAGAGAATAAGTTCAATGTTCAAAACAAATTATTTGAAATCTGCACCTATACATTTCTTTAGCCTTTTGGCAAAATTGTTTTGAGTTGGATGAAACATTTGATTAGTATCCACGCTAACTCTGAAGTTTGCTGCATTTTATAGAATTCCTATCATTCTTTTAAAACAGTCAAAACTGAATAGATACATAAAATTCAGATCAGTGTGAGCAATTCAATGATTAATTTGATAAGATAACATAATCCTCATGATGCCCAGCTTTATTTTACATTTTAATGTTTTGAAGACATTCTCAAAATACTGGAAATTTCAATAAAAATGCAGCATGCAAACCCAATCAGACCTAGAACAGAAATTGTTTCACCTTTGCCTAACAGATGCTGAAAAAAAGCACTTATCATGTCCCTTTGACACAGTAGTACTACTTTTTGTCTCCAGTTTAACCTCACAACAGAAGAGTATCAATAACATGTCTTTTTTTCTTAGCAATTGAGATCACTATTGTGTTTTCCATGGTTTTCTTAGCCAGTTAGCAACTTTCTGTGCAATATGTACAAAACATATGAAGAGTTATTGTGTGGAATGGTGAGGTGGCCTACAGGTGAAGCTCTTGCCTTACAATCAGGAGGCTGTGAGTTCAATCCTAGGTGGAGGCAGATATTTCTCCCTCTGGGGACACTGAGAATATATCTGCTGAACAAAACTCCACACTGGCAACAGGAAGGGCATCTGGCCATTAAAATACTCTGCTAGCTTCATTCAGCTGCCCAGACTCCACCCTGCAAGGGATTATGGGGTGGTTAAAAGAGGATGTTATTAAGAGTTATTGTGTGTGAACATGCCCTCTATGCAAAAAAGAATCAACTGTAGCTTTCCCCACAGCCTGGAATCTAATAATAATTAGTACTAAAGTGATGATAAACGTAATGCTCTGACTTCCAAATGTGTTTAATTACTTAATCAAGAATACCGGTGTCTTTTAAAAATATTATTAACGGTTATATTACTACATGGTGCAGATGAGTTTTCGTAATAACATTTAAGTCATGAGTGAGACCTGTGAACTGATGGAATCACAAAAGAGGAGCCAACCTTTGAGGTTGTGGTGGTGGTGGTTGTGGTACTGGTGGTGCTGCTTGTTGAAATTCTTCAGATATTTCACAAATCTGAGTAGCTTCAAAATGGGAGTGCTGAGCTTCTAGTCCATTCATTAGATCTCTAGATATGATTTATATGTAATAATAATAATAGAGTGCTTGTAATTTCAAGTCTAGCTACTGTAGAAAATACAACTTTTGACAGAATGAAAACAACAGTAGGGCAATCTACTAAATCTAAACATTACAGATTAATTTTTAAAACACTTAAGTTTAAAGAAAAACAAATTTAACATGTGTTCTGCTCTACAAAGCCAGAATATGTACATGATGTATGTGTGTTTGTATGCCCTCCCATAGACTATTGCAACTGCCATCAGTAGGGACAGTTACACCCATCTGCATCCTATTCCTGGCAAAATAACTTTATAATAACTGAACTTGGCAAACAGGGATAAAGCATTCTCAAGGATTATCAGAAAATAGAAAATGGTAGAAATAATAGCAATAACACTTAGACTTATATACCACTTTACAGTGCTTTACATCCCTCTCTAAGCGGTTTACAGAGTCAGCATATTTCCCTGAACATTTTGGGTCCTCATTTTACCAACCTCAGAAGGATGGAAGGCTGAGTCAACCTTGAGTCAGTCAGGCTCGAACTCCTGGCAGTGGGCAAACTCAGCCTGCAATACTGCATTCCAACCACTGCGCCAAAATGGCTACCTGAGACATAGCAATGGTTTGGGACATAAAGATCTAGTGGAATTAGATTACAAAAGGACTTGGGGTTTTGGAGATTAAAAAACAAAAATCATGATTCAATTAAAACTGCTTGCGTTAAAATTGATAATAGCGTATGGGGGAGGTAAGGGATCTCTGAGAAGGGACTGACACTGAACAATATTGATGGCTCTTTATAATGCTCGTCTCACAACCCAAGAACAGGCATCCAGATTTCACTGTGACAGGAAAATGAACAAATATATAGGTCTAATCAAAATTCATATTTAAAAAATGGAAACAACTGAACAGTTCTCCAGTCTTTCAAATGGTAATGTAATGATATCAAGAATATGTTTAATTCAGTGATGGAGCCTTCAGACCTTAATGAAATGAGGTATTGAACTGTGTTGTGTAGGATCAAAATCAATACCTTTTCCACAGGCTGAGAAACAGTAGAAGGTACATGACCTGGGCTGAATCAATGTCTCCTGTTTTAATCATATTTTCTTTTTCTTTGGGGGGGGGGGAGTAGATGGGTAAATTCACTAGATGTAACAGCCTATAAATAATACATTAATCATAACTTTTTTTCTCAGTAAAAATCATCCAGAAGATCACTTGAAAGGACTACAAAACTTTCTGTGAAGTTAAGTGTTTTTTATCAGGGTAACCCTGATCTACCCAATTATTGGACAGAGCATACTGCTTCCGCTTTTATCTTTCACCCCAATCTAGGAGCCTTCACAAGCAGTTTCTTTCGTGACAAACTATTTTTGGGTTGAATTACCAACAAAGAAATAAAGGGAGACTAATATAGATCTATTTCAAACTATTTAGCTCTCATCAGCTAGCCATACCCTTCTGGGATTCAAACCCAGGCTACTTGTATATTTGGTAGATGTATTAACCTCTAAGCCACGGGCTCTCCTCAATTTGTCGGCTCTATCAGAAGAAAGATTAAGTGTTTTTTTAACTTCTGTGAAGTTCAATATAGTCCAAAATTGAAGGTGGTGAAACTAATACAAACTCCCATAAATTTGAAATGTTGATTCAAATATCAAAAATTAACTAGGACACTTCTAAGACCCATGGGTGTGTATTTTAAAACTGTTCACTGTACCATTAAAATATACAGTGGAATCTCCGGTCATGATTGTAATTTATTCCGTAACTTCAGTTGCAACCCGATTTGGTCATGGCCGGAAGTGAGACCAATAAATGGTGAAGAGGGGGAAATCGGTGCAGAAAGGTAATTGGCCGCGGACATGATTGATTGCCACCCGATTTTTGAATTGTGACCGATTCAAAAATTTTGTGGATTTTTTGATCGGAACCCAATTTGGTTGTGGTCAGAAACGTTTGTGACCAGAGGTTCCACTGTATCTTAGATCAGGGGTCTCCAATCTTGGCAACTTTAAGACTTGTGGACTTCAACTCCCAGAGTTCCTCAGCCAGCTTTGCTCTGGGAGTTGAAGTCCACAAGTCTTAAAAGTTGCCAAGGTTGGAGACCCCTGTCTTAGATCTTTAAACTATCCAGCATGGGAACCATCCAGCAAAAGATTAATTTTAGTTCTAGAAAATATTTATGGTAGAGGACACACAGTTGGCTACCACTTCCATTGACTCTAAAAATATAACCCTAGGTTTAGGCCTCGCTCAATTAGTGGTAGGTTTGGGTTGATCTCTCCTAGCTGTGAAGGACTCATGTCTAGGTATTTAAAAACCTTTGTTTGTTCAATGTTGTTACTATTTATTTATCAATGAGAAGGCAGGTCTTTTGATGAATATCACTATATTTGCTTAAGAAATATTGATGACAAGTTGGTCACTTGAATACATCAGTCCTGGAGGTTTGTTTGAAAGGAGGAAGAACTGCAATGATCTAGTGGTAAAAACAGTTTGTGCTATGAAGAAAAGACACATAATGACAAAAGGCAGATTGACCTAAAACAGCAAGAGGGAAAAGAGAGACCAATCCTCTGAAGTTTTCACACAGTACTGTGCAACCTAAGACTTAAAAAAATAATCAAGCACAAAAGTTTATTCGTCATTTGGTATACATGTATGTTTACATCTTGAGCCTGCAAAAAAAAAAAATACTGGAAAGAAAAAATGGTCTATCATGATATAAATTTGGGAAATTTGATTTATAGTAATTTCCAGATCTGCCATGAATTCCATCTTCAATTCCACTGAATAGTTAACCTAGAAATGTTAACCTGGAAAACAATGTCTAGAAATCAGTGATTAAGTATTGCCAAATATTTCCCACGAGTACCTACAGAATCTCTAATATGTTTTCATATCAGGAGCTCCTAATAACTGCAAAGCTAACATTTCAATTATGGCAGAAAACTAAAGATTCTTCATTTATCTACCATGTTTCTCACAAAATAAGGCCGAGCCTTACTTTTTTATTACCCACGAAAAAATGGCTAGGCCATCTTTTTGGGGGTGACTTAATTTCCTCCCCTTGCATCCTCGGGTGGGTGGGCGGCGACGGCTTGGATGATGACCTCACCGTTGGTGGAACAGTTTGTATTGGGAAACCTACCGCCACCATTGCTTTCCCTTCTCCCCGTGCTGCCATGGCGTTTAAAGCTACACTGCGGCGTTTGGCGTAGCCATGCGCGCCCAGCCAGGGCTCCTCCCTGCAACTGGAGACCAGCGGAGACACTCAGCTTCAGGCGCTCCTGTCGCTGCTTTCCCTTTGCCTTCGAAGGCAAAGCCAATTCTTTTAAAAATGACGCCCTACTACCGGTATGACAAAGACTCCCCTGCCTGAGAGGGCAGCCCATCCCCATGTGGAGAGGCAAATCACCCGGGGCCGCAGCACAGGATTGACCCACCCAGGGAGAAGCACCCAGCCACCATCCCTGCCTGGCGCCAGGAAGAGCGCAAAGAGCTTCACCTGGGACGCCCAGAGCAGCTGACAAGCGGACCCTCCTGCCCCGTGGCAGAGCTCTCGCCAAGGCAGCGAGCGCCTCCCCACCGGATTCACCGCTCATCCTGCCAGAGCCATGCAGGCTGGGCAGAGCTGGGAAAGCGAGCCATGAGTGTGCGCCCGCCTGCCAAGCAAAAGAGCCGGGCCGACCGGAGCTTGACTTCCTTCCCAAGTCCCTCCAGCCCGAACCTGAAGGGACCACCGGGAGAAGCCACCCAAGGCAGGTATAGCACCCACCAATCCGTGGACATTGAGGCAATGCGACGGCCTGCACAGCATCCTCCTCTGAGCTGAGCCCCGCCGAGTGAGTGCCTTTGCCTGATGCCCATGCCGCTGCAGCGTTTGGCACTGCAGGAGCATTTGGAGATGCGTGGGGACAGGGACGGGATGGGCGAGGGGTGGAAAGGACGGGTGGCTTCAGGCTCTCTTCGCCAGACCCACCGGCCAGAGAAGCAGCGCTGCTTTTGCCTCGCCTCTCTGTCTGTGGACAGGTGGGCGCTATCATTGCCTTGGGCAGCCTCTCCCAGTGGTCCCTTCGGCTTCGGGCTTTGAGGGACTTGGGAAGGAAGAAAAGCTCAGGTCAGCCCGGCTCTTTTGGTTGGCAGGCAGGTGCACACCCGCGGCTCGCTTTCCCAGCTCTTCCCAGCCCGCACGGCTCTGGCAGATGAGCGGAGGGTCTGGCGGGGAGGCGCTCGCTGCCTTGGTGAGAGTTCCACTGCCAGGCAGGAAGGCTCACCTGTCAGCTGCACTGGGCATCCCAGGCGAAGCTCTTTGCGCTCTTCCTGGCGCCAGGCATGGATGGCGGCTGGGCACTTCTCCCGGGGTGGGCCGATCCTGCGCTGCAGCCCCAGGAGATTCACTTCCCCACATGGGGTTGGGCTGCCCTCTTGGGCAGGGGAGTCTTTGTTGTATCGGTAGTAGAGCGTCATTTCTAAAAGAATTGGCTTTGCCTTTGAAGGCAAAGGGAAGGCAGCGACAGGAGTGCCTGAAGCCGAGTGTCTCTGCCAGGCTCCGGTTGCAGGGAGGAGCCCTGGCTGGCCGTGCATGGCTGCGCCAAACGCTGCGGCATTGCTTTAAATGCTGCAGCAGCACGGTGAGAAGGTAAAGCAATGGCGGAAGGTCTCCCAATACGAAGTGCCCCACCAACGCCAAGGTCAACGCAGGCAGCACCATATCCGGGTATGCAGCTTCCTCGTGGCCCCACCATTCCCCCCCATTTCTCATGTTTAATATATGCCTTAATTTGGGGGGGAGGGGCTTAATTTGATTTTATGCCTATAAAGCATGCTGGGACTTCCTATTGGGGGAGGCCGTATTGTTGGAGAAACACAGTAGGGTTCATCCCATAGTGTATGATGATATAATAATGCATGTTCAAATGTTCAATGTTCATCAGGACATTCCTTTACACTATTCCTGAAAGTTAGTATCATCACTCCCGTAATGTAGATGGGGAGATATATGCAAAACGAAACAGTAAATTAAGAGAGAAATTAGATACCAACTACAAGCTTTTTGATGTATATGTAATGGACTTACACTATAACATAATATAATGGACTTATTTTGCTTTTGATCCAATGCTACTGCAGAACACTAATATCAATTAAAGGTAAGGTTGGGTAAAGATACAGGCTTAATTATATGCAGCCCATAATTAAACATACAATTACAGAAATGTACTCTGAGCATGAGTAAAAATCTTGAAATCTCAGATGTGTTGTAGCAAAAATCACCACAACTGTTAAATAGAAGCCACAATAGCATTTTACACAACAGCAGGTGGGACAATTAGAATACAGACCAAGGTGTCACATTGCACTATTTTGTGTACTCACTGAAGACTAATTTGGTGCACATGCATTGTAAAAAGAAGTGAGGTTTTATTATATTGTAAGTTTAGCAATTCTATGAGTTAAAGAATGAAGCATCAGTTAACTAATTTACTGTCTTGTAAATAACTGGTAAAGTACAGACTTTGAGAAGGTATCAGGCATTGGTGTTCTGAACTCAACCGCGTGATGAGTACCACTGCCACTGTATTTGGTAACTTTTGTGCACATGTGCTATTAATGTTAAAAAATTAAGTTACCTTAGATCTCCATTCTCTGTTTGACTTTCCCTAGAGTGTCAACAAATAAAAAGTGACAACTGCTATCATAAAAGACAAAATAAACATCAGAAGAAAATTCTATGTAGAATATGTTCATGTTTGGGGTATTTCCCCTCAAAGCTTATATCTGAGTTTGTTACACACAGGAATGTAAACAAAGAATTTGTCCTTGTAGTTCTTGCAAGAATGATGGGAGCTCTTTTTAAATGTTAAAAAATAAAAATGAACCAAGGAAATGCATCCTTTCTTTGTATTCACTGTCCAGCAGCCCCTTCCTATCCTTTCCTTTTCCAGTAACGTTTAAATTTATGTTTGGTACCTGCACGCGAGAACTTTGAATGGATATAAAGAAAAAAGAGAAAGTAAATTAAATGCGATATTTATTCAGTCATTTCGAGCCCCATATAGCATAAATTAGATGAGTATGCATCTGCTATAATACATTATATTACAAATTAATATGTATGATCAAAAATTAATAAGAAGCTCCAAACAATCCACTTCACAATAAATAAAACCTATATTCCCTTAGGTCATACTATTTTCTTTTGCTGTTTTACATGGCTTCTTCTACAATATAATTTTTACTTTGATCTGTGTCTGGAAGACTTCAGATGATTTCAGAACATTTTTCTCAAGTAGAACATGAGCTGTATAATGCAACTATTGCTAAGACCCATAAACTAACATAAAAAACCCTCTTCTTCCATTACTTTGAAAACATTTACATTCAGCCATTAAATATATCCAACACAAGAAACAAACATTGATTTTACTGAATCGAACCAGAGCCATATTGGAAGTACACAATGACGCTTAAATAGTTTATTACACATGTTTTCCAACGCAGGCATTACTGTAACTTTCTCTGTATCTTAGCACATAGCACCTTTTTTCAAATAAGAGCCAGGTTCCCTGCCAGAAAAGGCACCCTACTTTTTTCAAGTCAGTATGAATTTTCTATGCCACCTGTTATCTGCATGGTGGTTTTTGCAGAGATGCTGGCTTTGTAGAAGCAGAAACAGGTTCATCTCATTCTTAATACACGGATAGGTAATTTTTTTTAAAGAGAAAAAAAATGATAGATAAAAGGCTTGACTTTCTCAAAGCTGGGCTGGTTTGTTTGTCATTTCTTTCTTTGCAAAAGCATTTGGAAGAAAAGGACTCATTTTAGGACTTGGCGAATCATTGGACGTTAAGGACACGGGCTGAAACGCCATGATGCCAGTCACGTAATTTTGTGTATCTAGGGCCTATGATGTGAAGGGGGATCTTTTCCCTGCAGAGAAGAAGTAACAGAAGAAGACAGATAAGAGGAAAGAAGCCTGCATCTCAATCCATTCTCCACAACAGACCAAAAGCATGCGGAATTCAGAATAAGAATTAGTTTACACTAATTGTCCTTGCACTTCAGTACAAACCTGTCGACGTTAACGAGTAAACCAATTTCTATTGATTCTTGCTGTGAATTGACACTTTAAATAAGCAGACAATGTCTGCTGACTTTCAAACTCCAGAATAGAAGCTGCTATTCCTTCCATTATTAATAAACTTAAAGAGTTATGCAAGATAAGTTGGATAAAATTAATGAGGTTAGTTTATCTTGATACAGAATCCAACTTTTTATTGAAAAAAAATGTGAGTACTATGACAAATAAACATTGGTGCTAGAACAATTGTGTATAATTGCAGTTAAAAATGCAGAAGCAAAATACTACATAGTCCACACATCTCAAGCACTTACGATAGAATAGAATTGCATAACAGAGTTGGAAGGAACCTTGGAGATCTTCTAGTCCAACTCCCTGCCTAGGCAGGAAACTCTACACCAGCTCAGACAAATGGTTATCCAACATCTTTTTAAAAACTTCCAGTGTTGGAGCATTCACAACTTCTGGAGGGGCAAGCTGTTCCACTGACTAATTGTTTTAACTGTCAAAAAATTTCTCCTTAGTTCTAGGTTGCTTCTCTCCTTGATTAATTTTTACCCATTGCTTCTTGTTCTGTCCTCAGGTGCTTTGGAGAATAGCTTGACTCCCTCTTCTTTGTGGCAGCCACTGAGATATTGGAATACGACTTATCATATCTTACAGAATTATCTTACAGAACTGCTCAAATACCAGCTAGCAATAATTGAAGAAACTTATTTTGATTGACAGCACTTTCATAGAAAAGGGATTCTGTACAGCACTCAAGACTGAAATGCCTTTTAATCAAGACAAAAACTGCCTCTTTCCATATGATCCTACATTTTCTCTGTGGTCATCTTCAGAGGTTCTGCTCCAGATGAAACCACATGTTGTGATGTGATACACAGCTACCTAGCAACAGCAAAAACGCTCTACCCAGAAAGGATACTTAGCACCCTGTTTGTTTATCTTTCTGGAAGCAGACAAAACATTTATATTTTGTGTTTCTCTGAAGCTTTGCGATTCTGCTATGATGCATATATTGTTCATTTAATTATTGTTTTGGTTTGAACTTTTTATAGTGTGATCAGTAGAAAACTTGGTATTGATGAGCACAGTATAGTTTTTAATAATAAAATTTTCCAAAGGAAAATAATGAAATAAGGCTACAGACTCTTCTGCTTTTAAATACTTACATGCTGTAATGAATAGGATTATTCCCAGCTCAAGACAGATAAAAGACACAGTAAAATTTCAAATATTCACAAGCTAAAGGAATCAGGATGTTAGGAATTGTAGTTGCCTCATTCACTGACATATCACTTTTTAATAAAGATGCACTAGCATTTCAATTCTTGTTAGTTTTGTCATAAAAACCTGGTTTAAAATTGGAATTTGGCCTATATGTCAGTGGTAAAACATATAATTTTAAATCTGATTAATATAACAAAAATATCAAACTTCTAAAATATCTCAAAATGATTCAACAATTACCTCTAAACTTCTGATTACTATTTCTATTTTTTTTATAAAATATATCTTTTTCACATTTCTTTTCCACTGCTGACACCATTCCATTTTTATGTAAATATTATTGATAACTTTAGATGTCTATACAAAGTATACAATTTTATGCCTATTCATTAAAAAATAATGTAAAATGGGAAATTCTAGGCCTATCCCAATTTATTTAAAAACAAAAACATGCCATACAAACCTGAACCAGAATTTTAAAATGTTTCCTTCGGAAAACCGAAAGAATCTTATGACATCTATTTTCAATACATCAAAGCAAAACCATGCAATATACCTTTTTTAAAAAATAAAAAAAATTAATTATCTTACTTTGCCTTCTTCAGATTGTCTGATTCCGGTTCTTTCACTGCAACAAAATAAACCATTCATTCAGTTTCCATGAAATTGCCATTTCTTCTCACTGATCCATGAAACTTTTATCCTTAACTTATGACAAGACTAATATCTAAGCATCCTATTGTTACAAATGCCTTATGATAGTCTAAAACAGAAGTGGTATTCACAGGTTCTGGAGAACCGGTAGCGGAAATTTTCAGTAGTTCGGAGAACAGGCCATCTCTGACTAGCCCCACCCCCATCTATTCTTTGCCTCCCGAGTCCCAGCTGGGTCTTCTTTGGTTACCCTACACAGGAGAACAGAGCTGGAAAGCAGGTTAGTGGGGTGGGAAGGGAATGGGATTTTGCGGTAACCTTCCTCATGCCACACCCATGAAGCCGCACCCACAGAATTGGTAGTAAAAAAAATTGAATCCCACCACTGGTCTAAAACAGTGATGGTGAACCTATGACACATGCCATGTCATTTTTGATGGCACATTGACAGGTCATGTGAGAATGTGGTGTACTGTCATGTGGTCCCTAAAGCCTCTGGAAGTCGCACAAGAGGGCCTTCTTCTCATGTGGCCTCTGGAACCATCAAAAAGCATGCAAGAATGGGGTGAGTTTTCTCGCTTTTTTCGGAAACACAGACCATTCTCCAAAGTTTCCAAAAGCCTTATGTGACCGGAAGCATTTTTTTTTCTGAGACACAAACTGAAACAAGTTTACAATTAATGTATTTATTTATTTTATGTGCCACCCATCTGACTATCCAAAGCAAATATTTGTTATTGTTTCCATTTTGTCTGTGTGTATGTGACATACCAGCAGAGTCAAGTTGGGCATTTTCCATATTTTTGATATGCTGATAACATAAGAACCATCATTGCTCTAAAACAGGGCTGTTATTTTAAATTTACTGGGTGCCTGTGTATTTTAAAGAACAGTTTGTGCCTCAGTGTTTAGTTGATTTGGGATTGAGTGTGGCAATTTTCCAGGCCTGTGATTGTATAAGTGAGTGACCAGAAGCTGAACCGGAGAGCATGCTTGTGTAACACTACTTAGTAGGGTAATGAACATCTGCAGGTAAACAACCAAATTAAAGGAGCACCAAGGACTTGCATCAGGGGTGTCAAACTCAAGGCCCGGGGATCAAATCCGGCCTGCAGGAATTCCCTGAAAACAGCAAAGAACTGGCCCGCGGTGCCTCTGCCAGCAAAAATGGAGCTCAGAAGGAATGCAAGCGGCCCTCTCAAGCTCCATTTTCCCTGGCAGAGAGTTGCAGGAGGCTGTCACAGCCAAAAACAGAGGTCATGACTTCCCAAGCTCCATTTTCCATGGGCAGAGAACTACAGGATGCTATCACAGTAGAAAACGGAGCTCGGGAGCCCGTTTTCGCTGGCAGAACTCTCAGGCCATCACAGGAACCCCTGATACAAGTGACCTTGAGCTGGCAACACTGCCCCGGCCAAGGCCCCATGGCCCCCAAGGTCAAATACAACCATGATGCGGCCCTCAATGAAATCAAGTTTGACACCCCTGAGTTATACAGTTCAACTCTGACCTTTATTTTCTTCTGTTAGATACTTACTACGTTCAGTGCCTGTGATCTGTTGAAGGATACGGAAAGAACGTGACTGAGTGATTCCGGTCCTTGGGTGCCAGTCCTCAGTATCTTCAATCAGTCTCTTCTTGCTGTTGTTGCTATGAACCGGTGGATGGAAAAATTCTGTATTTCTGTACACAACGTGTTTCCGTGGTGGACTAATACAATGCATAAGAACAATAAAACCATAAGAAAGAAAGAAATCTTGATGTTGACTTTTCATTTGTATTTATCAAGGCCAAGATGTTAAGGATATGTATTTAATATAAATCTTACTAGAGTAAATTTTCATTTCTTTCAGGTTAAGATAAAAAAATTGAAGTGCATGGCACCCAGGTTTCAGCTGTTCCTTTTTTTAAGAAACATAAGCTGCAATCATAATTCATAGAATACTTCCATTGAATTCAATAGAATTTTTTTAATAAGATAGCACATAACTGTATCTCCTTGTATTGGGCTCCAGGAAAAAGAAAATATCTTACATTTTCTAGGAAAAAAATACTGTACAGACACGTTCTTGTGCTTTTTTACTCCCGTTATACCTATTCTAAAATATAGTTTACTATATTAATTTAATAGTGAATTTAAAAAATATTATGAAGTCAATCAAGTGTTAAAGATGGCTAACTTGTAATGTTGATCAGTACTGAGATTATATGACCCTAAATACCCTGTTTGGTAGATAAAGAATTAATATTGGGGGGGGGGGGTTCTTAAATACAAAACAATTGGTAAGATAAATACGAAGGAAGGAAGGAAGGAAGGAAGGAAGGAAGGAAGGAAGGAAGGAAGGAAGGAAGGAAGGAAGGAAGGAAGGAAGGAAATCCTATTACTACTATTCAGCAAAGAATAAGGAGAAAAAGGCAATAGTTAAATTGGTAGAAAATATAACAAGTAGAATTTGGAATGGTACAAAAATTAGTTATGGATATGCAGAACTATTTTAGGCAAACTGTAAATTATCACAACTCACTCCATCCCCCCATACCCACCCTGATCAAAAATAAAGGCCACAGTTAAAAACAGAACATAATATTGAACTTCAAAAAGGCATGATTTTGGCTATTACCGTTTAGGTGGATTTTTCCTTTTATTGTATTGGAAAGAGAAAGACAACAGAATACAAGACAGTTCCAGCATAAGGAGGAGAAAGAAAGAACAGAAAGACAAAAGAATTATAAGTATTACGTTTAACTGCTGCTACTATTAACAAGTCACCAAACAAAATAATTTCATAATTATTTTATTTTCCCAAGGAAAAAACCCTATTGGCTTAACTTGAGCCTCATTTCACCCTCTCAATTTCTTCACTTAAGCTTGGCACAAAGCTGAGGGATGAATTGGCAAACTCCCAACCTGTCATTGAAGCTTATATAGCTATAAAAACAATAATATGCATGTAGCCAATTACTCCATAAGCAACAACAACAAAACCCCCATGTTTGATTCTACTGGGCATATTGATGTTTTTTTCTTCAAAATGTGGGATCCTTTATAATTACTTTTGAATAAGCAAAGGCTCTCCACTATTAACTCCCTCTACCTGGGCAACTTCATGGTCATCAGCTCAACTTTACCGAGAAGATAGGCTACTCATTGCAACCCCCACTGTGACTGGTCCTTTTTTTACAATACCTGAACAGGATTATAGAATCTCGTATAAGAAGATCACAAAGACCATCTAAAAATCCAGGTGATTTTTCCATCTCTGCTTAACAATTTCTATTGCACAGAAACTCATCATGTTCACTCTGGAGCTACCTCTTGCTATTCAGATCTTTCTTCTGATGTTTAGTATCAAACTCCTTCCTAAACTGTCTGATACTATATTTCTCTTTTACGAGTGAATTCAGCAATTTAGTGTATACATTTACTTCTCTTTGTCATATTTTCATCTTACACTAAAAAAATAAAAGTAATTACTGTGGTACTTTGGTACTCAACTGCTTTGAGACTTTCAAAAAGAGATTGGACTGCCATTTGTCAGAAATGATGTAGGGTCTCCTGCTTGGAAGGGAGGTTGGACTAGATAACCAACAAGGTCCCTTCCATCTCTGTTAATCTGTAAATCTGTCTTCACTGAATTTGTACTCAACATATTTTGATGTGAAAATTTTGTCCCGGTACTCATTCTTTGCTTGGTACTCAATGCATAAGCTATAACTTCTGGCAAAATTTTTTATAGTACTCATCATTTTTGGTACTCATCACACCTCCTGGAACCAATTAATGATGAATACCAATATACCCCTGTATACAGACTAAAATTCTCTAAATAAAATGCTGAATAGAAAAAAGAGGAAAGGATATAATTTTCAGATTCAACCTTCCCCAATGTAGTATCTTTCTCAATTCTACTAATGTACTACAATGTCAACAATTCTGATCATTCCTAGGTCATAAAATACACCACAGAGAGGTGGTCATTTTAGTTCAACACATCTGGAGAACAGCGACTGGAGAAAGTTAATTTACTGCACACTTTTTTTCAATTCTTTCAACAAAACAAAAAATATGATTACAAAACCTATTACCAAACTTAGAGGAAATGGAAGTTAATTCAAAAAGTCTGCCTACAGAATACAGCAATTATTTTATATAAACTGAAGCTCAAACATTAAGAGAGTGATTAGTAAAGTACTTACACCTCATCAGGGTTACTGAAGGAATGAGGGACAGAAAAGAGACAAACAATGAATACGATTCCAGGATGTTCAAGTACAGATAAGGAATAACATAGAAAATGGGAGCAAAAAAATAGTTAATAAAAGTTAATTGTAATATTAAAGACAGATAGGAAAAAAGAGTTTCATTTAAATCATAAATATCAGGTAAAGCTAACAGTATCCAATTGATTTTTCTAAAATAATTTCTTGCTGACTTTTACCAGCAGTTACCATATCATGCCATAAGGTGGCGGCACAAGCTAAGGTAAAGTCATGGTAAATTTACTTCTTCCCTAAGTCAATGGGAGAATAAGGGAAGAGCAGATCTGGAAGGAGGCTGAAAAATCCTTGAAATAAATTTTATTCTAACAAATGCCTTCATTTTTACTGCATTTAGCAACTAATCTAATAGTTGCTATCTCAATAGGGGAAAAAGATCCCCCATTTTAATGTCTAATCACAGACATTGAAGAGACTCTTTCGCTGTTATCTCTACTGTTTGCCAGTTACTCGTGACAAAATTTAATATTGTAATTAAAACCAACACACCAGTGAAAGTGCAAACAATTTATGTTGCTTTAACTTCAAAAGCCAAGGCTCTATTTTGCTTAATTTTAATTCCAGGACAGCCACACATGCCAATTATTTAAAGCACAACTCCATTCTAGTGAAACAAATACTAACTTTGTCACTGTTGTAACCTGTAAAGGGGGTTGAAAAAATATGTCAATATTTTATTACAGCAACTTTCCTACTGTTTTACTTTATCATACCCAAACCATTCAAAAGTTCAAGTCTTTTCACACATTTCAAACCAATATAAATAATCTATTTCATCCCATGATTAGTTCAAGGAGTCCATCTAATACAAAATTTCCATGCAGGAATTAAGAAAGCAATTCAAAGCAAACACACATGCACTTAAAAAGCAAACAACTAGTCTAGTGTTTCTGACACTTGTGTGGATTGTTACCTCCCAGAATTTTCCAGTGAGCAGCCAAGAGTTAAAATCCACCCATTTAAAGTTGCCAAGTTTCAGAAACACTGGATTAGTTATTCACTGCCCCATAGCACATCTTTTCAAGATGTGCTCTTTTCAGTAGGACATGCATGTTGATTTTAAATTTATAAACTGCCAAAATTTAAGACAGATTTAAACAGGAAGTGGGATAGATTAAAGATTTTACTTCATTTATTGATTACACAGTGACTGATTTGTACAGGATACTAAAACATTTGCTTCTGCATTTTGGTCTAAGAAGTGCTAATCCATCCACTAGGTGTCATATGCTCCTACTCCTGAGTTACTTTTAATACTGGTGAAGTAGAAATAGCAGTTTCTATCTCTATAGACAAACATAACAAATCCTAATATTATTATATTTATCTGACAACTTTAGCTAAATGAAATTAAGAGGTGCAGTGATGCACTTAGAAATTAATGTTATCTTTGAAAAAAAATAAAGCATCAGTAATCATACATCTTACTCTACAACAAACTTAATTTGAATTCATTTATACCAAAGGTGCTTTTTCAAGAGGCAAGTAGACTTTCTGGTTTTTCTTTGTGGATGTTTTGCTTCTCATCCAAAAAGAAGCTCCTTGGGTGAGAAGTGGAACATCTGCAAAGAAAAACCAGAAAGTCCAGTTGCCTCTTGAAAAAGCACCTTTGGGACAACCAAGACCTGGATGACTGAGAATCTCCATAGACATTGAGTTTATTTAGTTTATTTAGTTTTTGAAACCAATATATTTTCAGAAATAGGGAAGAAGTATGTTGCACAGTGCATAAGTTGGTAGTTGGACCAAGGAACACCAGGTTCTAGTTCTTCCTTAGCTACAGAAACCTATGACTTTGGTTGAGTTACACCTCAGTCTTAATCAGCTTCAGACTCTGTGACAAGTGGCTGATGAACAAAATTCTCATCCCAAAGATACCACTTGAATCTTTTCTGGAAAAACTAGAGAAGTGCATTCAGAAGAACAAGCAGACTCAACAATATTGGATAAAGGCTTCAACAACATCTGTATTTTCCTAAAATTTAACTCTGTTGGATTCAAGTCAAGTATTCCAGACTTTCACGACTGCTGAGTCATTATAATACATTTTTGTTCAAAGTTGATGTGGAAAAATGTTTAAGTAGACGCTTTTAAAGTGCCAATTCAACCATGAGCTTCCCTAGATCACAGGTGTCAAACTCACGGCATCATGTTGCCATCACATATATTGTAATGTTTTTCCCCTTTGTGGAGCTGGGGTGGGTGTGGCCCATGGACAGCCCTGTGCTAGATGATTACTATCAGGTACATCAGGTAATAATAGTGTCTTGGATCAAAAAGACACAACAAGGAAATGGAAAACAATATTTTAAAAAAAACTAGAAATATTAAACACAAACACAGCCCAATTCTCTATATTATCTACATATTTACACTAAGGCAAAACCTTTGATTTTCAACAGGCTTGTTGTACCCTCTATGTATATAAAATTGTGGCAGGCTTAATAATTGCATATAATTGTTTTAAAAGTCTGCATGCCCCTTATAATATAAATCTTTATTTAGTATTGAATTTCATCTTAATCTTATGAGAATATTTCATTCGAGGATGCAAGGGCCACCAGTCTTCTCATTTTATACACTGACAAATTAAGTACTCTTTTCTCTGAATTAATCTGTAATCTCTTCAAGCAATTCCTTAAGATACAAAGGTAGGGCCATTTTAATTGCTAGAGTTCAATCTCAAACTACTTTGCTTGAATAGATATAGTGCTACCATCTATGACTGTTTCAGTAAACAGATTGTATTACTAAGCGCTAAATATATTTGTAAAAAAGGGCAGTGCAACATCTCAGTGTTTAATCAGCACCAGATTTTTCATGTGCAAGCAAATTCTTCTTACACAAATAACTGCACAAGCATCATTTGAAACCATATTTTAAGATTTTGCACCCTGTCAGGGCACCTCAGTCAGTTTTAAAGAACAGAGAGATAACACTTGGGTAGACACTACCAGCTGCATTTATTATGAAACTTAAAAGCTTGAAAAATCAAAACCATTTAGTTCAGGGATGTCAAACTCAAGGGGTCTGGCCCGTGGTGCCAGTCTGGAAATAGCAAAGAACCGTCCACAGTGCCTATAGTAGCAAAAACTAGATGTGGGGGTTGGTCCCTTGCACCCTGTTTTCAGCCTGGATGGCCAAAATGGGGCATGGACATTTTGGCCCACAGGGTGCTGTAGGAGGCATCCATCCCATCTGCCATCCATCCTGTCTACCCCCTCCCCCCCGTTGACCTGAGGAAGACAACTACAATGCTGATCCGGCTCTCAAAGAAATCCAGTTTGACACCCTTAATTTAGTTCAACAACTTGATTCAAAAAAGTCTTCAATCCAAACCACACTGATAAACCAACAAACTTTAAAAATGGAGATAGGATTACAGATTTAAATGTCTGGGCTAATGTTGGACTCCTTTATAGATAGATAGCTGGCAAAAGCTCTTTCATAGCCGGATTTCAGAAAGCAAAGGGAACAACTGCATACATTAACTGTAGAGAAAATTGTTTGTAATTACAGTGGGTGACTAGATCTTGCCTGGGGAAAAGAGTTTGCTTGTCTTCTTAGTACAAAGTTATTTTAGTTGTTATAAATTATTTTTGAATGTTAATGAATGCAGCTGAATGGCAAGGCTGCATTTTAAATTTGCAAAAAATTATCAGGAATTCATCCTCTCTATTTTAGATAGGGTAGCTGCATACAACACTATGCTCTTAAGTCTAATAACAATAGCTGGACCCTCTACGTAACGTAGTATGTGCGACATTTTTGCATAGTAGATATTATACTAAAAGAAATAAGTTGTCGGAGGAAAAAAAATTGAACACGCAAAAGGTCAATTGCTTCAACAATCTATAACTTGAGGGCTATACACATTGCTTCAATGAAACCAACTATGAATAAGCACACTGGAACGTGATAGGATTATTTTATGCAATGTATTTGACAGTCCTTTTGGTGATTCTCTTTCTTTCAAAGCAGGGGTGTCAAATTAAAAGCCTGGGGCCCGTATCTGGCCCATGGGGTCCCTAAATCTGGCTCGTGGAGCTGCCTTGGAAATAGCAAAGGACCGGCCCGTGGTGCCTCTGCCAGCAAAAATGGAGCTTGCAAGGACCACGCATGGCCCCTTAGCTCCATTTTCTCTGGCAGAGGGTAGCAGGAGGCCATTCCAGCTGAAAACGGAGCTCTCAAGGGATGCACGTGGCTCCCCCAGCTCCATTTTCTCTGGCAGAGCATTGCAGGAAGCCAACACAGCCGAAAATGGAGCTCAGGAGCCTGTTTTCACTGGCAGAGCGCTTGGATCACAGGCGCCCCCAACACAAGTGACATCATCTGCCACATCCACCCTAGCTCCCCCCCCCCGCTCAACCTGATGCAGCAAGGACAACCCTGATGCAGCCCTCAATGAAATAGAGTTTGACACCTGTTTTAGAACTATACCTAAGTAACTTTGAAACTTTGTGAAATCATTTTTTTAGCCTTGCTTTCCCACACCATTTTTTGTTTTTGTTTTGTGCCTATCGTATATTACCAATGCCAATCTTTTCTAATTGGGGAATAGAGCTGCAGTCTTAAATGTGGTTAAGCCTGATTCTGATCCACTCTTTTGATAGTTACTAAAACTGACAAGGGTTTCACAAGCTCATACTCTCAGATCCTTGATTTTCTGTATTTCTTCCACTAAGCTAGAACAACAGTCTTTGGGGACTCATACTTGACAATCAGCTATATAAATTACAGAATCATGAACTTCTTTTTTTCCCTTAGTAGAATGTACTAAGTGGTAGAGAGAAGGGAAAATAAAACTATGGGAAATTAAAAAGCATGAATTGAGAGATTGAGCTTTTCTTCTACCATCTTGCCTTCCTCAAAATATAATTATTTTCAATACATACTGTAACTGCCTCTTCAGATTCCCATTAATGGCTTCATGGCTTCTCACAATAACAAAGGAATTTGACAAAACATTACAGTCCTTGGCTTATGACTGTAATTGATCCTGGAATTACTAATGTAAATCATGTCAGTTGTTAAGCAGGCCATCATGTGATCGATCTCATTTTACAATATTTATGTGGTGGTCATTAAGTGAATAACCATAGTTATAGTCATTAAATGAGGCAGTGGGCATTTTCTGCCGGAAATTGGAAGCACTTAGCAATAGTACTTAGACTTATATACTGCTTACAAGTGCTTTAGAGCCCTCTCTAAGCAGTTTACAGTGTCAGCATATTGGCCCCAACAATTTGGGTCATTTTACTGATCTCGGAAGGATGGAAGACTCAGTCAATCCTAAGTCGGTAAGCATAAAACTGCTGGCAGTTGACAGAATTAGCAATAGTACTTAGATTTATATACCGCTTCACAGTGCCCTCTCTAAGCAGTTTACGGCATCAACATACTGCCCCCAACAATTTAGGTCCTCATTTTACTGACCTCGGAATGATGGAAGGCTGAGTCAACCCTGAGTCAGTAAGAATCAAACTGCTGGCAGTTGTCAGAATTGGCAATAGACTTGTATACTGCTTCATGGTGCTTTACAGCCCTCTCTACAAGTGGTTTACAATGTCAGCGTATTGCCTCCAACAATGTGGGTTGTCATTTTACTGACAGTCAGCAGAATTATCCCGTAGTACTGCATTCTGACCACTTCAACACCACAGCTCATATTTATACTTACATTATAAATATAATTATGATAATATAATATAAAAATATAGTTATATATGTACTATACTTATGTTTACAAATCCATATTGTTGGTAAGAACCATATTATAGTTGCAAATTTAAAAAGAAAATGAAAATTGCAAAAGAATAAGAACAAAAGCTGTGGGGGAAGTTGTTAAGTACAGAAAAAGCCCTGCACTAATACAATGTATGAAAAGAAGAAAACTGGATAGAATATAGAACAGAAAATGCTTGGCTGGAAGGATGAAAAGAAAAATTTCCACAACAGGTGAACCTTTTCCCCCTTGTAAAACCAAAACACATCTATGACAGGATGAGCTTTGCTGAGCATTTAAATCTTCAATGGTGATTCTTAAATTGCTGCAAACCCTCAAAAATAGCAACTTGGCATCTCCAGCAGAGCACATTCAGCACTGTCCTTAATTTATAAATCTGATTTATAAAATCAAACAATTTCCTTCTGTATAGATCTGCCCAGATTACACTTTTATAAACTAACCTGACTTTTTAATATTTGTAATTTCAGGTAGAAAGCGCAATCGATGAATTACCAAAGAACAGCTTTGGAGACCATTAAAACAGGGAGGAGGAGGAGGAGGAGGAGGAGGAGGAGGAGGAGGAGGAGGAGGAGGAGGAGGGGGGGGGGGGGGGGGGGGGGGGGGGAGGAAAACTGCCCTAAAACAACCTACCCATTTTGCTGATTACTGTCACCCTGGTTCTCTCTGGATCCACTTTGCTGTCCCTCTGTCACCTCTGGGGCCCTTTCGCTGAGCGATGCATTATGTGGGGATTGCCATGGGGTATTTGCAGCACTCAGCACAGGGCAACGTTGGTCAGCGTTAGCTTTGACATTAACATGCACTCCTGAGGCAGTGAACGGGGGAGGCGTGAGAGTGGCCAGAGGTGTAGGGGAAGCATGTAATGGAAGACTGGAACTGGCGGGCATGAAGGCAGATGACGGTGATGGGATGGAAGTGACCTTGGAGGAGGACACAGTTCCAAAGGGCCTGGGAGCCTTATTGAAAGCCACGCTGGTTGTGGATGAAACTTTGGGCACGGCTGGAGATGCAATGGGCACAGGCTTAACTAGGTCCTTGGGCTCTACCTAGGTGAAATAAAAACAGGGAAAAAAATACACAAGAAAGCCACACACACACACACACACATGCACATACACATGCAAAATATATCCACGTCATCTGTAGTGGTTTTGTTGTGAAACATCAATTGATGGTTGCACAAGTACACAGCATTGGCTGTAAAAAGCACTGACTGCCAACATCACACAGCATGAGTCATTGAAAAGAAAAAAAAAAGCATGCGTGAGCTGGTAGCCTTAGATTTATTTTAGCCAAAAATGTCATTGTAAAATTGGATCCAGCAATTAGGAGAGAAGTACAGTCTTCCAGTGCAAGGGTTACAGGTAATCAGTGAAAGACAGAATCCTCATAGTGACATTTTTACTTATTAAAGGATTATGTGTCACAGATAGGACTATATTGGACTACTTTCCAGTGACAAATGACCAATTTATATTTTTTAAAAATTAATTTTGAAAATAGTATGAAGTCGGATCAAACTCTGACACTAGAGAAAAAGAAAATATAAGTTTTATTGCATATAATCAGGCTCTGAGTATTCTTAATACCTTCTCCTCATTCAAAAGCCATTGCTATCTTAGCTTAACTTAAAGCAGGGGTCTCAAAACCGATCGCATCGTGGGCCGTATCGTGATATATCAGGCTGTATTGCAACATATTGGGATGATTTTTTTGTGGGTGTGGCCGCCAGTTTGATAGGCCTGACTTAAAGGCAAACTCACATATTATCTTTGCTACAAAATGTGACAGTGTGTTTTCTTTTACTCAGTTCACTGTACTACAGTAGCCATCAGACTTGCTGTACGAATTTTATCTGTAATGTAGTTAAGCAAATCAACAGGCACCTATTAGATATCACATTCTACTAAGGAAAGCAAATCTTTTTGCATCTTTACAGACTCCTCTTAGTAATTGTATCATACCTTTAGAGATCTGGCAGGAAAAGTCTTACATTAAGCAACCTTCTTATAAAAGATAAAGGTAATCATTTTCTCTGTCCAGTCAAGTCCAACTCTAGGACATGATGCTCACCTATTTCTTAGTGGGAGAAGCCAGCTTGGTCCTTTTGTGGTCATATGGACAGCATGATTATATTATTATGTGCTCATCTCCATTTCTTAGCTGAAGGAACTGGTATGGTTCTTTCATGGTCCTTCTGTGGTCATGTGACCAGCATGATCAGATGATGAGGCACACAGAACTGTTACCTTCCCGCAAAAGTGGTACCTATTTATCTAATTTCATTTGCACCTTGTTATAAAGCTCCTACTAAACATGCTTGTAGTCAGTTTCTCTCAGAATTTTAGGGAATTGAACAGGGCCTTTTAAGAACATGGCTGATCTCTATAAGTAGGAGCAGTTTCTTAACTTTTATCTAAGTTTGGAAGCTAAACTGGACTAGGGTTGGTTAGCATTGGGATGGAGAATGATTAAGAAATTCCAGGATGGTAGACTGGATTAGAAAGAGGGAAAATACATTGGAATGGAAAAGTTGTGCAAATCACTTCTTCACTGTTACAAAAAAAAAAAAAAAAAGCTGTGGAAGGGTGATCATTAAATCCCCAGGAGTTGAATTCAATTCAAAGAAAAGTCTGTAAGAACTACAATAGTTATTTCCCATGTTAGTTCTTTTTTTTGAAAGCTTAAAACTTTTATATTGGTCGCTTGTCACCCAATATAAATTTGGCCAATGCCAAAACAGCTGCAGCAAGGAGGACTTTCAAAGCCAAAAATTACACCTTAGTACCAAATGTTTAGACCAAAGAAAATAGCATATCTCAAGGATTTCAAAATAGCATCTTTCAAACTATGTCCCTATGCATGAAATGGGACATACAACACAACCATGTTGCACTGGAAGAGCTTTTCAGATCGACAGCAATGATTAAACAGAGCATTGAGAGATGGGAAAGAGTAAATTGGCTACAACAGGAATTCTCCTGTACTTAGGAACTGGGGAAGAACCCCTTACCTGCTGCACAGGAATTGGATCTGGCTTTGGAGCTGCAGGTGCTCTGAAAGAGAAAAAGAAACAGATTACATGGCTTCTAAAGCAATTTATCCCAAAGTCCCATAGGGTCCATTACAATGTAGCTTCTAAAGTCACAATGCAGATCAAACACTTTTTGAAGTCCCATTGACTTAATTCATGCTTGATAATGCTAATCAGTGGGACTTGTCAGCATAGCCAAACTTACATCAGCTGTTAATCAAAGATTATTTCAAACAACTAAAGATCAGTAGATTGAGCAGCAAAGGAGCTCCACCCAGCAAAGCAAAACTGAAGAGCAAACCATCTGCATCCTAAAATTAAACAAGAACGGCTTTGTAAATTGAATGGATATATAACTCAATGGGCCCATGCATGAACAATAAAACACTCCAACGTACTAACAAAAACCACACTGCTTTCAGTTTATACAATAGTGACAATGTATATGGCATCTCATTTATCCAACTGGCTTTACTTCCTGCTGCAGGCACAGACCGCCAATGAAATAGTCCTAAAATAAACTGAAGTAGAATTTTGGAGGTTGCCTCATGAATAAAAGCTTAAAAGTACAGCTTTCTTCCCATTCCTTGCACACCACATCTGTGAAGAGTCTGAATTTTTTTTTATGGTGATGGTTATTCTTCTACTTTTCAACCAGCTATCATGCTTTCTTAGAAAATGTTCACATATTACACACACACACACACACCTACAGCAATTTCCCTTTACAATCAATACGTGTGCTGTTTCAGCTCTAAAGTGCATGTAAGTTGCAACAATTCCTTGAAATGATTTCCTAAATACATGGCTGGGACCCCAAGATGCAGTACCAATTTTTGGAAAAGATGTCATAAAATCGCAATGGCACTTAGACTTACATATTGCTTCACAGTGCTTTATAGTCCTCTCTGAGTGGTTTACAGAGTCAGCCTATTGCCCCCAACAATCTGGGTCCTCATTTTATCGACCTTGGAAGGATAGAAGGCTGAGTCAACCTTGATCCTGGTTGAGATTCAAACTGCCAAATTGCAGGCAGTCAGTAGTCAGCAGAAGTAGCCTGCAGTGCTGCACTCTAACCATATATTGAGCTACACATTCTTCACCCACAGTATATTAAATTATTCTGGATATCCTGAGCATGATCTTCATTTCTGATTAAAAATTAATGGTGCCCTGAGTTGATTACTGCATTTAAGCCACAAAACTGATGCTCAGTTAATCTGATATGAAATAATTTCTTAAGAATACTTGAGAAATTCATTTATACCTTAGCTGTCTCCCCTTCCCCTCTCAACTTACAACCCTTAGCTTTATCCAATCCTTTTTTTAAAAAAAGAGGAAGCAAGATTGCTTCGGCTGCAGTGAAGAAAAATAAAAGAGCTTATGTTGGCAAAACAGTACTTAAAAAAAAAAAAACCTGAAAGCAGTTTTCTTACGTATTATGGGCTGATTCAATTACTTCCAAACAAAAGCATATTTTTAAATGCATTTTGTGGCTAGATTCCTGAAATAGTCTTCTGATTATTACTCAGGATTGAAAAACCCAGAACATTCTTGCTCGCATACAGATAGGCACTGATGTAGCTGTGAAAACAAAAGTTAATAAACAAAACCAGGCAGAAATGACAGCTTTTGATGTACTGGGTTCTCATAGATCAAGACTGGGCAGACTGAAATAAGTGGCTGAATTTATCCATTAACTAAGCTCCATTCATAATAATTAGCCTTTTATGTGCCCAAGAGCTTGCCTATCACTATAATTTATAGTATAAAAGTCTGCACCAACAGAACATATGTGTGGATAATGCCACAGGACCTGTCTCCTGTTCTATTATCTCAATTTGGAGCAAATCATTTTTCCTATTTGAAATTTATTACAGAAAGAGGGGTGGTGCACCATATTAGGATTGCTTTCTGTATACTGACTGTATTTCAGTCAGCTTCAACCTCTCAATTTGACTAGGAGCCAATCATTTAAGTCAGAGGTGTCAAATTCAAGGCCTGCGAGCCAGATCTGGCCCATGGATGCTTAAATCTGACCCGCAGGGCTGGCCGGCAAATAGCAAAGGACCGGCCCACGGTGCCTCTGGAAGGCAAAACGCCCCCACATCCTGTTTTTGGCCTGGACAACCTCCCACAGCACTCTGCCGGCCAAAACAGGGCACGAGGAAGTGCACAAAGCTCCCACACACTGTTTCAGTCAGCAGGGTGCTGCAGGAGACCATCCATGCTGAAAACAGGGCAAAGGGTAGGCGTGTGAGGCCCCCCTGCACCCCATTTTGGCTGACAGGGAGCTGCAGGATGCCTCTGTCCCATCTGTGCCCCCCCCCCCCCAAGTCGGCCTGCATAGGAGAACTACAATGCTGATCCGGCCCTCAGAGAAATCCAGTTTGACATCCCTGATTAAGTGAATGATTAATGAATTAATCATGATTAATATAAAGAGCATTATACATTAAGTCTATAACAATGGAAAAGCGGGAACACAATGCTTTCTTGCAAGAATGGGAACATTGAGAGGAAATAAGCAGTTTCTCTATGTTTCTTTAGTCTCAATTAACTAATTGGAAATGCTGTATCTATGTCAGAACCCACCAGATTTTATGAATTCTACAACAAACAGAAGAACAAAATCTATTAAAACCATGTATTATATGGACAGTTGAATGGCTTTTCAACCACTCAGTCCTAAATC
>BLBF01000026.1:26222884-26276523 GCA_015471245.1 Laticauda colubrina
TGCTGTTTAGCTTCCTTCGGGTATTATCCCACGTCATTGTAGTTCTGTTAAAGAGAGAGAGAGAGAGAGAGAGAGAATCAATAAATCCACCTCAACCCTTTCTACCAAAATATTAGCTATTTCATGTAACGAAATAAGGTGACTTTCTCTACAGGAAATATAAACCAACAAAGTCTTCATTCCTTACATTTTTGTTTTGTTCGCCTTTTTCTGCTTATTTGAGACTTTAAAAAAAAAAGGAGAACTCTGCCAAGTCATCCATCCTGCAATTTGGAAATGTTTGCTTCAAGACAAAACTGCTTTGTTTCAAGTCAAAGCTACAACTTGCTTTATAAAGCAAAAAAAGCTGAAATGCAAGAGGGAATGGAAAAGGAGGAGCACATCATAACACAACAGTTTTTAGTAGTTGGCTGAAGAAGGCAGAAATTAGCAACCACACTCAAGCAAAAAAGCTAAATAACGTTGGGGTGGAGACTTGGCTATTTTACTATACAATTTTGTTGCAAGCATTATATTCCACAATCTCACAGACAAAGACAAGCATTTCAATAATAGCCAGACACATAAATTATCTGAAATTGTTCTATTTCTAGAGGCTGGATCCATTCAACATGCTTCCAGTAAAGTCAAGTAAAACCCTGCAGTTTTGACAATATATTAGTTTAATTATATTGAGGCTTAGAAACTATGCACAGGTATCCCATATAAGTCACAAAGATGCCATGTTATTTGCACAATGACTTCTTGACAAATTAAATAAAAACCCGCCCTCAGAAGCTCATGATTAGCTTAATATATTATGAAATGCAGAAAATGGGTTAATACAGTAACCAGTGTTACATTAACTACCTCTATAGAGGTAGAGAAAGGAAAAAATTCTCTACCTGAGAGTTCATATATCATTCTGGCAATCACAATGACAATCCTGGGTATAACTACAATTACCATATTAAGTACAATTTCCTATCAATATTGGCACTATTTTATGATATTACCATATTCTATCATAAAACTAAGTTAAATGTCATCACTTCGGTATTGCTTTTCTCTTCCCTCAATTCTGTTTAACAGGAACAGATCAAAAGATGCTGAATAAAATAGAATAGAATATTCTTGATTGGCCAAATGTGATGAGATACACAAGGAATTTGTAAACATTCATTCATTATAAAACATTAGATACAACATTTAGTAATAGTCATGAATACTAAATATGCAATCAACATAAATCATACTAGAATACCATGTAAACAATATAAATAGTAAGATACAAGCAACATATAAGAAAATAGGGAGATAGGTAACAGAGAAATGAGAATAATTATGGTAATACTGCCTTTCTAGATAGTTTGACAGTGTTGTGGGAATTAGTTGTTTAGCAGAGTGATGGCATGGGGAAAAACTGTCCTTGTGTCTAGTTGTTCTGATGCGCAGTGCCCCATAGTGTCGTTTTGAGGTATAGGGTAAGTTGAAACAATTTATGTCCAGGATGGGAGAGGTCTTTTTCACAGCCCTCTTTGTGGCTCGTGCTATAGGTCCTCGATGGAATATCACATTTTGACTTTTGTGTTCATTCAAAGAGATTACTCCAATAAAGCTTTTGGATTTTTTTGTCATTATAGCCTACTATTCTTTATACACACAAGTTTGTAAACAATATCTTTTTGAATATGCGTGTATGTACGTGCACACATAACGCTTTGATTTACTTTACAGGAATGGGTTTTTTTTCCATTGAATTTTTTCCATTCTTTTACATAGCATACTGCACATTGCCAATTAATAGTAAGGCAGTTGGGCACATAAGTCTCTATGTTGATGTTTTACAGTTATAACTCCTAACTCCAAAAAGCTATTTGAGTAATACTGCAACAGATTTCTCGTTTTATTGAATATATTTTTCTCCCATGGTTGTTTGTTCTATTTTCTATGTTAGCACTGATCAGATAGTGAACAAAACCAGATATTCACACAAGATGAAGTCCAGAAATCACAGTCTTGTGGACCAAACGCTGGTATAAGTAGCAACATAAAGGATGGAAAATTAAAGATGGAACAGATAGGATTGTAAAACAGAAGTAGAAAAAGTACTGGATTGAAAAAGTAAGAATCTGAAGGAGGAAGAGATGGAGCAAATAAAAATTGTTAATGTTACAGTGTAGGAAAGCCATGAAAACTTGTAAAGCCTCTTCAGAATTAAACCCATGGACATAGCCACTTAGTGTTCTTAGCAACAATACAGAAGTTTACCATTACTTTCTAAAGGTAGTCCTCGACTTATGACAGTTTGTTTAATGATTGCTTCAACTTACGATTGGACTGAAAAAAGTATCTCATGACTGTTTTTCACACTTTTGACCATTGCAGCATTAAAATACGGATGTTTGGCAACTGTGTCATAATTACAACAATTGTGGCGTCAACTTTTGAGATGTTCTGACAAGCAAAGTCAATGGGGAAGCCAGATTCACTGTACAACTGTGTTACTAACTTAGTAACTGAAGTGATTCACTTAGCAAGTGTGGCAAAAAAAAGGTCATAAATGGGGCAAAATTCACATAAATGTTTCGCTTAGTAACAGAATTTTTTTGCCTATTGTGGTCTTAAATCGAGGATTACCTGTACTGTGATTTTTTTAAAAAATTCCTCAATTGCTCAATAATCTTGCAGTTTCTAGGTAGTCTCCAATTTTACCACTAACTTGACATGCTCCAGTTTAGCTTCCAAGACTAAACAAAGGTCAGTCAAGTGAAATACAAGCCAGAATATCTATACATTATGGTCAGGATTAGTGGAAGAAATAATACTAGCAAACAGGAAATAGAGAAATTCTGAAATTCTATGAAGAAACTAGAGGTACTATTTGACAAGTAGAATCTGGAGGTGGCATAATGCTAAAAAGAAGAAGTGAAAATACATGAGGGAAGAAAAAAAGTTGAGTTAATTATAGAAAGAAGTTGATCTACAAACGTAGGTGTGAGTAAAAGAGCAGACATACTTTTGCTAAGTCTGCATGCTGGTATATATCCATAAAATAGGAAAATTAGGCCAATCTTCTCAGTGCTGGAAAAATGAAAACAAAATAGGGTGCATTTTTTTTGCATAATCATTCATGTAAATAAGCAAGACACCTGACCTAAAGGGGCTTTAGCAGATGGCCAGTTTCTACAAATATATATTTGAGTTGGACAGGAGGCATGCCCTGAGTTGAATCAACAAATAAATAAGAAACATTGGATGGCGGGAGTAACATTCATTTCTACTTTTCACCTTAATAGAGACAAGTCAAAACAAAAGTCTAAACCTCCCTTTCTTAGTTCTGAGTATTCTGAATGCAACTGTACATTACTAGCTCTTCATCACATGTACAAAATAACCGAGTTTAGGTTTCATTTTTCTGATTTATTTTTCAATTTTCAAAAGATACACTAGTTAATATCAAGAATAAATAAAATCGCTAATATGGCAGCTAGCCTGAATAACACAGTCATTAGGGAGGGAGTGTGTGAAAGCACTTTTATGTAAACGATAGATGAATAAGATTAATGCAATTCCAAAACATTTAAAACAATCTGATAAATGTGTTATCAACAGTCTTGCTACAAACAGGCATCACACTCAAGAGTAGATAGTGCTATTAGAAATTAAAACTGAAAGCCAAAATGTCCAAATCTGTCAAATGCATTTTGACCAACAAGGTCTTCTTCAGGAGCTTAAACTGGTGGCTTCCTTAAAAGAATTGAACTCCATCTTCTAGTTCTCGGCGGCCTTTCCCTGAACTGAACTCTCTCCTTTGTCACAATTCCTAAAAGAAGGTACACTACTTTAAAAATGATGCAAACTAATGGTTTTGTTGTTGTGCTGTTTAAATACAGGCAGTCCTCAAATTACAACAGGTCATTTAGTGACTGTTCAAAGTTACAGTGGCACTGAAAAAAACTGACTTATGACTGTTTTCATACTTACAACCTTTGCAGCATCCCCATGGTCACATGATCAAAATCCAGATGCTTGGCAACTGGCATGTACTTATGACAGTTGCAGTGTCCCAGGGTCATGTGATCTCCTTTTGTGACCTTCCGACAAGCAAAGTCAATGGGGAAGCCAGGTTCACTTCATAATCGTGCTACTAACTTAACAGCAATTCACTTAACAACTGCAGCAAGAAAGGTCATAAAATGGGGGTGAAGCTCACTTAACAAATGTCTCACTTAGCAACAGAGAAATTTGGGCTCAATTGTGGTCGCAAGTTGAGGACTACCTGTAGAAACAATTAGCAAATAAATTTAACAACTTAAGATTAATCAGTATCTTTTAAAACAAAAGCTATGAAAGTAGTAGTAAAAAGGTTATGTGAAATTAAGCAGAACTTAGTAGTATTAATGTTATATTGCTAGTTGTTCGTTAGTACGACAGCCTACCAGCCAAAGTATTAATTTATTTTTAATGTTAAAGGGAAATTCAGAGATTTTACAAATATATCATGGAGGAGTAATCATTTTGGTTTCAAAGCTGGATGAAGCCACGAGAGTATGGATGTCTCTTAAAATTGATCCATGACCTACAATTCAGTTCTGCTGAAATTGTTGACAATCAAGGGTGAAAGTCTTACTGACACCTCTCCATGGAAATCTTTTCACAATATTCTCGGTTCTAGCTCAGAGTATCAACACACTAAGAAATCTATGCAACTACTGGGTCTGATAATGTTTTTTTTTTTTTAATTACAATATTTCTGTGTTCCTTCATTGCAAAAACTGGCTCTGGGTAGGGCACAAAAAAACCTCCCAGAAACAAATCACAATTACTTTCCCAATGACAGTAATAAAGATTGCCTAAGAATTGCTGATGGGTTGTTGGGTTTGACGGCCCACTAAAACAAAATGGTTTCACAATCTTCCTGATTGACAGATGTCAGGCAGAAATAATTAGGATAGAAGTTGTGTTAAAAATTTATTACATGCTACCTATACACAAGAATCTGGACTACATAATTAAGGCAAATTGGTGCTAGCTAGGGGTCAAAGAAATTTATGGGGGCTGGATTTGGATATCTTGTGAAAGTGCAGTGACTCCAAACTAATGATACATTTAACCCTATCCTCAGCCTGCTCATCTCCTACAGAAGGTTGGATCAAATAGCACCACTGACACCTTGTGTTCCACCATATAGAGCAGGGGGATCAAACTCATGTTGTCACGTGACGTATCGTGACTTTTTCCCCCTTCACTAAACCCAGAGTGGGTGTGACCAGCGCATCACAGGTAATAACACAGGTATTACTATGGCATGCTAAAACATGGAGCTCTAATGAAGCCCTGTATATCTGTCTTCTTAATTAAATACTTTCAAAATAATCTTATAAACTGTCTAGACATAAAATCTACATATGAAATATAAAGGTATAAATTCATGAATTTTTCTTCACACAGTAAATATTTTTTTAAAAAGGAAAATAAATTATGAAAAAAAATCACAGCTATTACATGGAAGCCAGTTTTTCTTTTTCATCTACAGATAGTTCTTAGCTTACAATCATTCATGTAATCAAAATTTGAAGTTATAATAATTTGAAGTTTGAATTTGAAGTTATAATAGTATTGGAAACAATGACTTATGACTGGTCCTTGCATTTATAATTTTAGAAGCATCCCCACAGTCACAAGATCAAAATTTGGTAATCGGCATGTATTTACAATTGCAGTGTCTCTGGGGGCTAGCCAGCTCTCCAAAGGCAAATCAATGGGGGAAACTGGATTCACTTAATGACTACGTGATTCATTTAACTGAGTAATTTGCTTAATTGTGGCAAAAAAGGATTATAAAATTGGCTATGACTCTTCAGCTGCTTACGAATGTAGCCACATTCCCTCAGTAAAAAAGTAGGGTAAAAAAGTCTCAAAGTTAGTAATTCAAAACTAATGAGTTAGTAATTCAAAATTCAAAACTACAAGGTAAACCATGATGAATTGCAATCACTATTTGGTGATAACCTCCTCCCGTATATCTTTCTTAAACTCACTGATCATTCTACTAGGTAGCCTTTGTAAGGAAAGGTGATTTAGGTACATGAAGTGTTCAGGAGGTTATTGGAGACCTTATACTTTGAATTCCAAGGTCTTCAGTACTGCTATTAGTAACCTGAATCTCAGCACTGGCAGTACACTGTGGCCTTTTGACTCACCCTGTTGGTGCAGAGTTGTTGAGTAATTGCACAACTTTAATTGACAGGCAATCCTTGGAGATCATATACAAGATAGGGCATCTACTATTTTGTTAGCTATGTCTGAAAACTAAATATGAAGACCTAGTGTAGGAACGACTATTTTAATTAAACCATGAAAAAAACTCTTGTAAAAAGGATCAGTAATGTTCTAATGCAGGGATGTCAAACCTGTGGCGTCACATTGTCGTCACATGATGTATTATGACTTTTTCTCTTTTGTTAAAACAGGGGTGGGTGTGGCCAGCCCATGACGCATACTGCCTGCACATTTGACACCACTGTTCTAATGTTAGGTGTTTCCACAAACAAATTCTGTTTATAAGTTCTGAGCAGAACATCTAGTGTCTCTAACAATTTACATATTGTATGATTGTCCTGATGAATATAAACGTATTTAACTCCAAGAAACAACCACCTTTTTTTTTTTAACGCCTTGGCATATATATAGGGTGCTTTTAGGCCACAGGTCTAACTAATTAACTAACTTAGCAACTTTAAGACTTGTAGACTTAAAGAATTCTGGAAGTTGAAATCCACAAGTCTTATAGTTGCCAAGTTTGGGGACCCCTGTTTTAGGAAGACATTAGAAATAGTCAAGTTTTTGTAGTTAACCTGGAATAAAATTTATACCCAGGGAAGTTCAATTAGTGGGAATAGCATGACTACTGGTTTATGAAGTTAATGTTCCACATGCAAAACAAACTTTAGACTAGGAAATGCATTCATGTAGAATTTATTTATTATTAAGGTTTTTTTACTCTGCTTCACTCCATGGACTTCAGATGGCTTACTAAAGAATCCAAAATAACAAATATAAACTTCTATACAAGTTAAAATATTTGCTTAAATTAGAATGATAAAACTTACCAACAACAAAATAAAAATTTCACTCTGATCTCTACATCTTCCTAAGTTTTGTGATGCAAACAGGAGATAATAAAAAGAGACTGCTTCTTCTAATGACAATTAGTTTCTTCCCCTGCAGTTATTCCAGACAAATAACAGCCATACTGAAGTGTTATTTCTTTATAACGAAGCACTGCTCCTAAAATCCTGGCTCCATACCAGGATTATCCATACCTCCATTTGATATAGATATTAACACTTCCCATTCCTAAGAACATCTCATATATCTGACTATGCAAAAACCAAAGATTTGAGAATGCTTTAAAAGCAATATACAAGGAGGACGGGGATTACAATTTCACCAAATCAAAAACTACTGTCTTATATTCAAGGTGCCTCAAGTTCTTTTTAAAATCCTATTAGTTACCGTATCTTTTGCAAATATTATGTTACTTAAACATATGGGAAACTTGTCAATACAATCCCTGGTCTCTCTACAGGGAAAAAAAACAATCTCAGTTGCCTTCCTTCAATATTCTTGGGAGTTGTTTGGAATTTGTTTTAGAAACTGTTACTATCGTGGGGTATTTAAAGAAAGAACAGGCAAAAAGTGCACTTTTATTCACATATATTTAATGTTTAACAAACACATGTACTAATATATTTTAAATATATACTGTCATAGGGAACAGACTACAGATAGCTGCCAGGAGCTACTGCCAACAAGAAGTCTCTGCTTTGGTCGTCACTAGACTGAGAACATAAAAGGCAAATGTGAAAGTTGGACAATAAGGAAGGCTGAGTGCCTAAGAATTGAGGCCTTTGAATTATGGTGCAAGAGAATTATGGTCCTGTGAGTCCCCTTGGACTGCAAGGCGATCCAATCGGTCAGTCCTAGAGGAGATCAACCCTGATTGCTCTTTAGAAGGCCAGATCCTGAAGAGGAAACTCAAATACTTTGGCCACCTAATGAGAAGGAAGGACTCACTGGAGAAGAGCCTAAGGCTGGGAAAGATTGAGGACAGTAGAAGAAGGAGACCACAGAGAATGAGGTGGCTGGACGGAGTGACTGGAGCAGTCAGCATAAGCTTAAATGGACTCTGGAGAATGGTAGAGGAAATGAAGGCCTGGAGGAACATTGTCCATGGGATCCTGAAGGGTCGGACACAACTTCATGACGAACAACAACCCTCTTCTACGACAAGATGAATTTATCTTTTATATCAACTTCTCTTTATTTGCACAATTGACAAGGAAGCAGGCTCTGATCCCAGTTATTAGTTAAGAGGGCCTCATCAGGTGGCAGCATGCAGTGAACTCAAAAAGGCTAAGCAGGGTCAGCCATGATTAGGACATGGTAACCACTTAGGAATCCCAGGGCTACAGAGAAGGGAATAAAAGGTTTAAAAGGCAATAACACAAAAACCTCCACCAACCAAGTTGATGTAATCACCAGGAGTCAAGTTTAGTTTGAAGTAGTTGTTACTCAGAGGACTAAGGGCCTTGATGAAAATGTGTAGAGCAGGGTGCAGTATTTGGCTCATGAAAATTCCCTAAAACTTTGAGTCTTTCATCTTTTATGAATCTGAAATGCATGAGAACATTAAAACTATTTAATTTGATTTAATGACATTAAATTTAAATTAAAGCAAATTAATTTTTATGACAACAATCTTTTTTGGGGAGGGGATTAGAATACTGTACAATTTGGACAGTATGGTTCAATATATTATTTATGGACAAACACTGTTCTTAGCTCCTCCCAAAAGAAATTTATGCCCTAGCATGAAATGACCAGCATATTAACATACTTCTTTTGCTACTTATAATTCAGTTAAAAACAGGTGTATAATATACACTGCAGCAAAATTTGAGACCTTTAAGATACAGAGAAAACTATTTTGAATAACCATTCTATGTTACAATATGATGAACCAAAAAGAATCAAGCCTCATTAGCTAATGTATGTCTTATTATATCCCCCTCCCCAAAGAAAATGATATTGTTATTGGAAAGTTCAAAGACCATGTGTCAAACAGGTATAGAAATACTTAGAATAAAATGGCAACCAAAATTAATTTGTTTGATAAATAAATGAGTAAAATGGCAACCAATATTAACATTTAGTATAATTTATATAATAAATTGTGTGTGATTTTTGATACAGTGGTATCTCAGTACATGACTGCTTCAAAACTAATGGAATTTTGTACCTGATGTAGTTTGCAAAAATATTGCCCCGATCATCATTGTTTGTTTGGTACTTGATGCACTGTGGTGGGGAAAAGGGGATGGCTGTGGAGAACAAACAGAAAATCGACCATGCCAGAAAGGTCACTGCAAAAGGAAGAGGGTATGACTACAGACAGTGGACAAGAATTCAGCCATGTTGGAAATGTCACTGTCATAAAAAAGGGACCAGCAGAAAGTCCTTCCTGACTGAAACAAAGGATCACATGGTAAGTCATGTGATTTGTTTGGCATGCATTGTTTTTAGTAAACATAGTGTCTCCTGGAATCAAGTAATGACAAGTGCCAAGGTACCACTGTATGCCCGGTATTTTGAAGCACTTTTCTACCACTACAAGAACAAAGGCCCTCCAAGAACAATTCAGAAAGTTAAAAATTGCACTAATGAACTCTTAATATTAAGTTATATTCCGTAGTAAGGAACTGTTGCTCACTCATCAAATATATGTTCAAGAAAAGGTTACCATAATTCAGTTCTCTGTATTATTAAAATAAGGAGATCATTCGATCTCCTGTTCCCTGCTCTCTTAATAATTTCATTCATTCATGAATTCCTTCTACAATTATAATATATACTAAAATCTGGTTCTTTTCATTGTACTTTCCATAACACAACTCCTTTGGCTGTTTAACAGTAAGGTTATAGGTAAACTATGTTCATATCTATATCCATTTATGACACAGTAAAGCATTCTTGACTGTAAATTGTCTTCTCTGACATACATACCATCAACTTCTAGGGATTAAATGCATTCATAGATGAAGATATTCAATCGGGATAAAAGTATATTGTTTCCTAGTTCAAAGAACATGTAATTTAACTTCAATGTTATTTGTGATACCAACTAACTATTTAAAAGGGGAAGGAAAAAGAATGCTAGCAAGACTAAATGTCACCAGAGCTCATGCACCAAGTCATCTGTATTATTTTAAGAAGTTATGATAAATGCTAGCCAAACTTACATTGTTTCCCTTTGTCATCTTCTCCGTATCCAAACAAGCCGAGCTTAAAATAAATGTACAAGGACAATAGTGCCATGTTCTGAATGCTATCTAGAAAATCAACTAAGCCAACTAATCTTCTACATTCTCTATCAGAAACTATGAGTTAGGTAGAGATTCCTCCTAAGTGAGAACATTACTAAGTGAGGACAAAGGGTGGAGTGGAAGCTGATTTGGTATGTTTTGAAGTATTCACAAACAATAGGAGTCAATTAATGCAATACAGGTAGTCCTTGATTAGTGACCACAATTGAGCCCAATTTTCTGTTGCTAAGTGAGACATTTGTTGATTGAGTTTTACCCCATTTTACAATCTTTCTTGCCACAGTTGTTCAGTGAATCACTGGAGTTATTAAGTTAGTAATAGGGTTGGTTAAGTGAAATCTGGCTTCCACACTGACTTTGCTTGTCAGATGGTTGCAAAAGGTGAGATTGCATGATCCTGGGATACTGCAACTGTCATAAATATGAATCAGTTGCCAAGCATCTAAAATTTGATCATGTAACCATAAAGATTTTGCAACGGTTGGGTGAAAAATGATCATGTCACTTTGATCAGTGCCATTGGTCATTAAAGGAACTGTTGTAAGTCAAGAACTATTTATAAGTAACAGGATTCTTCCTGTCTTCATGCTTTCTATGGATGAACAACAATAAATGCTGGACACATGGATTATTGAAGATCTATAATAGGAGAAGCATACAAAATTTAGTGACAGCAATTAATTGAAAGATAGGAATGAGGGCCTTACAAATGTAGATAAAGTAGAACATTTCAAACTGTAGCTTTTAAGATTTTGTGCAACTGATAATTGTGTGAGTGAATAAAATCCACACCTAAAATTGACTCATTGGCCACAGTTTGATCCATGCCTACCTTGTAAAACACCAAATGCACAAACTTCTGATAACAGATAAAAGCTACAACTGGCTAGAAAAACAATGCATTTGTGCATTCGGTTTGAAAAGCTCAGCTTTTATGAACATTACCTGTTCTGTATAAAATAGTTTACTCCAAATCCTCGATTGTGATTGGCTAAAAAAGCCAGCATAGGGATTGGTTCACTAGGAACCAATCCAAAAGAGCTGCCAAAAGGCGGCAAAACCAAGTAACCGTCATTGGCTACAAGCCGGCAGGCAAGCCGTATATAAAGGCTGCCGCGGCAAGAGCCAAACTGTTCAATTTTCACTTTACTGTTGAAATAAAGACTTTTATTGTTGGAACCCGGTCTACCTCGCGTTTTTCCGGACGGAACACTGGCGACGAGGATGGGATTGTCCTAAAACGTGAGACTGTGCACGCGGCGAATTGAAACCCAGGCTTGAAGCGATGGCCGGAAATAATGCACCTCCCGCACCCTTCAATCCCAATGAAGAAGATTGGGAATCCTACGGAGACCGTTTCCAAATGTACTTAGAAAGTAACGAGATGGAAGAGATCTCAGATCAGCGTAAGAGGGCTGTCTTCTTAACGCATTGCGGACCAACGGTATTCAAAATGGCCAAGGCATTGGCGAAGCCCAGAGACGTAAAACAAATGACCTGGCCCGAACTCCAGCGGATGTTGAAGGCTCATTATGCACCAGTGGTGTCAAATCTCATCAAACGGCATGAATTCTACCGAAGGGACCAAAAAGAAGGCGAGACCATCGCTGATTTTGTGGCAGCCCTCCAACAACTGGGGGGAGCATGTGAGTTCCTGAACTTAGATGAAGCCATGCAAGATAGAGTAGTATTGGGTTTAAAAGACTCTAATTTACAAAGTAAATTGCTCAATGAACCCAACATAACCGTGGCTGAAGTAATCGCAGAAGCCATAGCTGCAGAAGCCGCGAAAAAGTTAGCGGCCACCATGAAACAAATGAACGCGAACAACGACGAAACGAGCCTAACCAGAGGGAAGAAGCAATTTCCCGCCACAACACACCATGAAGATTTTGACGAGACATCAGAATCCGGAGAGGAAGACGATGAGCCTATACGCCAACAAAAAAAGGCACGAAAAAAAGGCATGCTGGTTGCGGAGGAAACCACCCTCGAGCCGATTGCAGATTCCTTGATGCCATCTGCAGAGCTTGCAAGAAAAGGGGACACATCGAGAAGGTCTGTAGGAATCGAAAAAATAACAGCCCTAACAGACGCAGTAACTCTCCCCCACAAGCTGAATCGAAACAAGCCGAGAAAAAGTGGGAGCGAAACAAACGAGCCAGTAACCGAGAAAAGACCCATCAAACTGTCACTAATGGAAGCGCTCAGACGGAAAGCGGAAAAAAAGTTAAAATCATCGTAAAAATCGAAGGCAGCCCCTGTGAGATGGAAGTCGATTCAGGGTCTTTCCTGTCAATGATGTCATGGGACACAATCAGACAACTGATCAGACAAATATTAAACTAAAAGAGCTCCAGAAACAAAAATTAACTCTGAAGGACTACCAAGGGAATCTAATCCCTGTGGTAGATCTAGGACATTTCCGAGTTGCTTACAAGCAGCATGTCAAAGTCCTGCCTCTGACAATAGTCGACTGAGACCGACCCAGCCTCCTGGGCATCGAATGGTTCGCACCATTGGGCATCGGAATGACCGGAGTAGACCGAGTGTCCGCAACCGACTGGGAAGAAAACCTGATCCACGAGTTCCAGGACGATTTTGATGGCTCCCTAGGCAGGTATCGGGGGACCCCAATTTCCTTTAGCTTAGACCCCCAGGTGGCCCCTAGAAGATTAAAGGCCAGATGAGTTCCCTTTGCATTAAAAGCAAAAATAGAGGAACAATTGAATAAATTAATTGACCAAGGGGTTTTGGAACCTGTTGATCATGCTAAATGGGAGACACCAATAGTAACACCGGTTAAACCTGACGGGTCGGTACGCATCTGCGGAGACTACAAGGCTACCCTGAACCATGCGCTGCAACAAAGCACATACCCGGTGCCTGTCGTACAACATTTGCTACACTCATTCGGGGGAGGAAAATTTTTTTGCTAAACTAGATCTAGCACAAGCTTACCAACAGCTTCCAGTAGACCCCTTAACGGCCGAGGCACAGACAATAGTGACTCACAAAGGGGCATTCAAGTGTAACAGACTTCAGTTTGGAGTGAGTGTGGCCCCAGGCATTTTTCAAGGCCTCATGAAACTCCTATTAAATGGAATAAAAGGGGTCGTACCATATTTTGATGACGTCCTGCTTTTGGCTAAAGATACGACCCAACTAGAAAAAAGACGAAGAAATGTACTAACAAAATTTAGAGAATCCGGTCTGAAAGTTAAAAAAGAAAAATGCTGCTTGATGACTGATCGCATCGAATTTCTGGGCTACTTAATTGACGGAGAGGGTATACACCCTACTGAAAAAAAAGTCAAAGCCATTAAAGACGCACCACAGCCAAAAAACAAAACGGAATTGCAGGCATTTTTGGGTCTAATAAATTTCTATAACGTATTCCTCCCCCACAAAGCAACAATAGCGGAACCATTACACCGTTTGCTAGATTGGACTTGGGGTCATAGAGAGCAAAAAGCATTCCAGAAAATAAAAAAATTATTAACATCAAACACCATTCTTATCCAGTTTAGTAACACACTTCCATTGACGGTAACCTGCGACGCCTCACCGTTTGGAGTCGGTGCCATCCTGAGACACCAATTGCCAGATGGAGAGAGGCGCCCGTCACTTATTACTCAAAGACTCTGTCTAAAATAGAATGTAACTATAGTCAACTAGACAGAGAAGCACTGGCAATCGTCGCCGGAGTGAAACGTTTTCACGAATACCTTTATGGAAGAACATTTTTGATTATAACGGATCATAAACCGTTGCTAGGAATTCTGCCGGGAAACAAGCCTACACCGAACATTTTATCCCCGCGGATGACTAGATGGTCAGAATTCCTTGCAGCATACTCTTACACATTGACACATCGACCCGGGAAGCAAATCTCCCATGCAGACGCATTAAGGAGAGCATCGCTGCCGACAATGGAGGAAGACCCGGCACCAACAATGACAACCCTGCAAATAGAAACATGCCCTGAACTACCAATATCTGCAAACAATGTTGCCAGAGCCACCGCAAAGGACCCAGTGACTGCCCGCATATTAAACTGGGTAGGTAAAGGCTGGCCGGAAAACCAAAAAACTGAAAACTTTAAACCTTTCCGGACCAGACAAACCGAACTCTCAATTCAAAAAGGTTGTTTATTGTGGGATGATCGGGTAGTAATCCCTCCTAAACTACAGACTAGGGTGTTGGGTATGCTTCACAAAGGCCCCCCGGTATCGTAAAAATGAAAAGCCTCACTAGAAGCTATGTCTGGTGGCCTGGTTTAGATATCGAATATTGGGTTGCCACATGCACTAAATGTCAGAAAACCAGGCCTTCCCCACCACAAGCACCCATAAGGGACTGGGAGACCCCATGAGGCCCCTGGTCTCGGATCCACATTGATTTCGTGGGTCCTATTAGGGGGCATACCTTTTTAATTGTCGTAGATGCATACTCAAATTGGCTGGAGGTTATAGTAATGTCATCTACGACAACCGAGGCGGTCATTAAACAACTTGACAAACTTTTTGCAACCCATGGATTGCCGGACGTCCAAGTGTCCGACAACGGGCCACAATTAACCGCCATCCAATTTGAACAATACCTAGCCTCCTTAGGTATACGCCATGCACTGACCACGCCGGCCCACCCGGCAGCAAATGGTGGGGCGGAGAGAATGGTCAGATTTACCAAAGAGGGTTTAGAGAAAATGGACCTTGGGGATGTCCAGGATAAAATCAACCGTCTACTCACCCTCCAACATATCACACCCAGTACTGTAACCAACAAAAGCCCAGCGGAGTTATTAATGGGAAGAAAACTTTGATCACAATTAGACAGGTTGCACCCAAATTACATGTTGGAAAGATCCCCCAACGGCTCCAGCCGTTGCCGAACATTTGAAATCAGCGACCTAGTCTACGCAAAAAATTTTACCAGGGACCCCCTATGGCTTCCAGCCACAATCACACAACTCACAGGCCCCCGGTCCTTCCAACTAACCGTAGACGATGGCAGGGAATGGAAGCGGCACATAGACCAGCTTCATTCCTGAAACATTGAAAGAAATACAAACGCACAACCACAAAAAATAAAAATCGACGAAAAGAAAACCAAAGAAGGGGGGGAAATACAAGAAAATAATAAAGAACTTTTAAAAATAAACCCAGAACATCTAACCAATCAAAAAGAGCAAAAAGGAAACTTACGGTTAGATGAGACTTACAAAAATAATCCAGACGAAGGGGCCAGCCAAGCCAGCTCGACCTGCCTGGAGAAACCAGGAGGGAGCGGCAAAACCACCAGCCTGAGAAACTCAAGCGGTAGCAAAATGGCCGATTCACCCTTCCAGGCGGTTCCATGAAAAAGAGCCGGAGAGCAACCCCATCCGAACCGGTTGAAGTCTCCACTGAAAATGAACCACGCAAGTCCAGTAGAATCAGAAGAAGCCCCACCTACCTGCGCGACTATGTCACCACGTAGGACTAAACCAAGGGGGGAGGGGTGTTCTGTATAAAATAGTTTACTCCAAATCCTCGATTGTGATTGGCTAGAAAAGCCAGCATAGGGATTGGTTCACTAGGAACCAATCCAAAAGAGCTGCCAAAAGAAAAAAGATGATTCAGCAGCCTCTGGGGCATTTTAATTCTCTCTTCACTTGCAGAAAAAAATTATATCTGTTTAGTCCACCCACACAAAGATTTATCTAGTTGCAGAAAAGTCTCATCAGCTTTAGATCAGATGGTTTCATGGACACAGATGGTTTTCCACAGTAACAATAAAGAAATAGTTTCTTCCAGAATTTTATTTCTTTATTTCCTAGTTTGGCTTTCCTGATACTTCAAGTTCTAACCACATCTAACCCTCCTCAGCTCTTCATCATTAGTCAAGGTAGACTAGAAGCAGATGGTGCAGAAGTAAATAAATTTTAAAGCAGTATAACCTGGATTTTTAGCTTTAAAAAAAGGCATTAGGAAAAATGCATAAATATTAAGTCAAGAAGAGAATAACTGCAAACCTTATGCTGTTAGAAAATATATTTAAGAAAGTACTTGCTAGGCTATAACCAAAGTTAATGCATTTCCCCACTGAACTGGCAAGAAATTTATACTTTTAAATCCTGCCATCAAGAGTGCAGCCATAACAGGATCTGTAGTTTAACAACAGGAGCTTGGCCTACTGATTTCAGGCCTCCTGAGCAATATCTTTATTTAGAATATACTGACTTCTGAAAATTGTTTCTTGAATGCACTAGTGGATTCAAACCAAAGCCTCTTCATCCTGCAAAATGTTCATGTCTGAACCTAATACTCCATAAGGCAAGGACTTTTAATGGCAAATATTTGGGAATCAGAAATTAATTTTTAAGTTTACATTTTGTCTCAATCACTAGTTATTACATGTTGTGAAGTGAGTTGTGCTCAATAAAAGTTTATGCCTTTCAATAAATGTCTTGAGTTGCATCAGGCTCTACCAGATCCCTCCTGATTAGTAGCTAGCACAAACTAACATGGCTTTCTTCTTACAATGTCTAGAGTTAGTCCTCAAAAAGTCTGAACACCTACTTTCTGTCCCCATCCATTATCTCTTTGTGTTGGTTTCTATAGGAATGAACAAAAATCGTTATTCTGATCAGTTCTCTAAAGCAGAGGTCTCCACCATGGCAACTTTAAACCTGGAGAAGTTGAAGTCCCCCAGGCTTAAAGTTGCCATGGTTAGAGACCCCTGCTCTAAAGGTGATATAAATTATTTCTTCATCTGATTTCCTACATATGAAAAGGAAGAGGTGATCCTGGCAAGTACTATAGATCTGATTCCCATGAGGATGGGCTGACGAAACCAGATTGCTTGGCATTAAGCATTTGAGGAGACATCATACATAGACAAAAAGGAATAGAAGTATTATATCAGAGGAAGACAATTATAATTGTCAAAAAAATATTGATATTAACAGTGACAAACCAATTGAAAAACAGCTTGGGACATTATTTCTTGACATGGTGACTGCTGTGAGGATTGTTTTAGCTAAGCATTGGAAGAAAAAGAGTTTGTTCAAGAGTGGATGTCGAAATTGACTGAAATGATGGCAAAGTTAACTGTGTTGATTAGACACAATGGCTTAGACAAGTGTATAAGAAACTGGAAGCCATTTTATACTTTCTGCATGTTCAACACAACAAAAGATGGCGAAGAGTGATTATGTTAAAAATTTTTAAAAAATTAGTTTTATATAAACTAATATTGGTTTTACAATTGTGTGTGTGTGTGTGTGTGTGTGTGTGTGTGTGTGTGTGTTTGTAAATAAATAAATATAGCACAAATAGAGGTTGGGTTGACCCAATTATTGGACAAACAGACTTCTACATCAGGGATGTATTTTTAATTAATACACTATTTTTTCAAATATAGATGGGAAAGTTTGTAGTTATTTATAGATCTGTTATATAAGGGAAACAGAATACATTAGATACTTAGATACAGCCTAGATACTTCCAATTTTACGCCGGAAAAAAACCGAATAACCAAAGATATAGATAGATAGATAGATAGATAGATAGATAGATAGATAGATAGATAGATAGATAGAGAGATAGAGATATATAGATATGTATATGTTTTCTGGGGTTTTCGCGGGTATTTGTATGTGGAACTTTGGTTATTAGGGTTTTCTCCCGCGTAAAATTGGAAGTATCTAGGCAACGTTTTGATGAAGTCTCATTCATCATCTTCAGGCTTGTTTCTTCGACTCTGTGCTTCTCAGAGTAATGTGAGCTTGCAGCTGCTTCTTCCTTTTAACTGCTAGTGGGGGTGTCACTTGATTGGGTGGGGGCTTGGTTGTGTTCTGATTGGGTGGGGGTGTGTTCTCATTAGTTGGGGGTTTGGCTGTGTTCTGATTGGTAGGGGGTTTGGCTGTGTCCTGATTGGCTGGGGGGGTGTTCTGTTCAGGTGGGGGCCTGGTTGTGCTCAGGTTAGTCTTAGTTGCTACGGGATTTGAGCTGGTGAGCTGTGATCCTGTTGTTTGGCTTCGTGTTCGTGGTCATGCCACATCTTCATGGTGGGTGTCAGTTCGCTTCTTGTATGGGTCAGAGGGGTTTGAAGTGGGTAGTGGTGCAGCTGCGGTACGGCTTCTGGTCCGTGGTCGTGTCTCATCTTCTGTGTGAGTGTGAGTCTTTTTTTTCTATGTGGAAGTGTGGTGGTAGCATCTTGTGTGGCACTCATGGGTGTAGGTCTGGTGTCATTCTTCATGTTAGGTACTCGTATATTAATGAGGGCAGGTTTCCAAATGGTTGGTAGGCGGGAGGTATCATCTCATTTATTCATGCTGTGTGGGAGTGCTTCTCTGATTATTCTGTTGTTGAAGTGTTCGGTTTTGGCGATAGTTCTGGTATTTTTGAAGTCAATTTCATGTCCTGTGGCTTTGAGGTGTTGGACCAGGGAAGAGGTCAGCTCTTCTTTTTTGATTGAGTTCTTGTGTTCTTCAATGCGTGCACTTATTCTTTTGTTAGTTTGTCCGATGTATGTGGTGGGACAGGCAGTGCAAGGGATTTTGTATACTCCTTGTATCGGAGTATAACTCAATTTTGTCTTTAGGGTTTCTTAGGATGGTGGATATTTTTCTGTTTGTGCAGAATGCTGTTTTAATGTTGTGTTTTTGGAGGATCTTGCTGATTTTGTGTGTAGTGCCTTTTATATATGGGAGGAGGGCTTTGCCATTCTCTTGTTCTCTGTCTTGGCTTTTGGTTGGGGTTTCTTTTTGGATTAGGTGGGTAATCTTCTTTTTTTGGAATCCATGGCTGTTAGTACATTACTAAGTGTGTAGTTCAGTTTTTAAGTGTTGTTCGTCAGCTAAGCATTTTGTTCTGGAGATGAGTGTCTCGGCTACGGAATTGATCTGTGCTGGGTGGTGATGTGAGAGTGCATGTAGATAGCAGTTTGTTTGTGTTTTCTTCTGGTAGATGGTGTGTCCTAGGGAGCCATTGGATTTTTTTGTATACTAGGACATATAGGAAGGGAAGTTGATTGTTGGCTTCTGTTTCCATGGTGAATTGTATTTCGGGGTGTAGGCTGTTGAGGCGTGTGAGGAGGTTGTTCAGTTTTTCTTTCCCGTGTGGCTTCAGAACCTTCTGACCCATACAAGAAGCGAACTGACACCCACCATGAAGATGTGGCATGACCACGAACGCGAAGCCAAACAACAGGATCACAGCTCACCAGCTCAAATCCCCTAGCAACTAAGACTAACCTGAGCACAAACTGATGTTTGAACAGAACACACCCCCAGCCAATCAGAATACAGCCAAACCCCCTACCAATCAGAACACAGCCAAACCCCCAACCAAAGAGAACACCCCCCCACCCAATCAGAACACAGCCAAGCCCCCACCCAATCAAGTGACACCCCCACTAGCAGTTAAAAGGAAGAAGCAGCTGCAAGCTCACATTACTCTGAGAAGCACAGAGTCGAAGAAACAAGCCTGAAGATGATGAATGAGACTTCATCAAAACGTTGCATAGATACTTCCAATTTTACGCGGGAGAAAACCCAAATAACCAAAGATATATGTGTATGTATGTATGTATGTATGTATGTATGTATGTATGTATGTATATATATTGTTTTCTTAGGTTTTCGCGGGTACTTACATGTGTGCTGTTTAGCTTCCTTCGGGTATTATCCCGTCATTGTAGTTCTGTTAAAGTTGTAGCAACGTTTCAGCAGAATCTCACCTGAGGATGGCAGATGAGATTCTGCTGAAACGTTGCTACAACTTTAACAGAACTACAATGACGTGGGATAATACCCGAAGGAAGCTAAACAGCACACACATATATATATATGTACAGAGAGAGAGAGAGGGAGGGAGGGAGGGAGGGAGGGGGGGAGAGAGAGAGAGAGAGAGAGAGAGAGAGAGAGAGAGAGAGAGAGAGAGAGAGAGAGAGAGAGATGTATGTATGTATGTTTGATATTAGTTGTCAATTATGTGTTTGATATCTGGGGTTTTATTGTACAAGTTTCTTTGTTTTCAGTGTCAGATGTTTGTTAAATTGTTTTTTCCTTTTGCTTTGTATTTTATCTTTCTCACTAAGGGGTAACAAATAATAAACCTGTTTAAAAAAAGAGAAATTCATCAATGAGACTAATTTCTGAAGGAAGTGGCAGGTTCCCTTTACTCGATATGCTCTCCAAGCAGAATCTGGACAGCCAAATTTTGCTGTTGTTTCTTTTTGGGGACCTGCATGCAGCAAAGCAGACAACCGGATGGTCTAGTCAGGTTTTTCCAACTCAGTGATTCTATGTATTTCCAGCTTCTATCTGACCTTTCATAAATTCTAACATAAACAAAAAGCTTTCAGAATGTAATCGAAGAGGAATTTGGCACAAAGCTGTAAATGCAAACCTCATCATTGAATGTGCTCCTGTGTAAAGTTGTTCATCCAGGCATCGACGTTTAATTAATTAAACTGAGACAGTTGAAGGTTGTGCCATAAATGCATGTTTCTATTTTAGCATTAGATAATTGAGAATGACTCGCTGATAAATCTTGTTCACAAAAATCAGTGAAAGCACTAGGCCAGTTTTGAAGAAAGAAAATGTTTAACCCAGCAGTGGGTTCCTACCCGTTCCATTGCTGTTTCAGTGATCGCGCATGGGTGCACACACACCTAATGCACGCACACCTAATGCACACATGCAGCTTCCCCATACCAGCTGAGCCCTGCAGCGCCAATCAGCTGAGAGGATAAAAAAGAGGAAAGCACAAGGACAGGTGGGAGGGCCGATCCTGCGCTTTCCTCTTCTTTGTCTTTTCAGTGGATTGTTGGAGGCTTTTGGCTTTTTTTTACTGGTCCAGCTGAACCCATCGGAACCAGTAGCACTTCATCACTGGTTTAACCTTTAAAAAAAATCTAGATGCAAAATTTAAGCAAGATGCTTTCTTGTCCAATGTCTATATATTCTCGGGTTCTTAATGAAAAGATGCAGAGTTGAATTTCAATGGTTTTTTTTTAAATTAGTCAACTGCAGCTTCCAGGAGTTTCACTGTTTTGGTGGCACACACATTAAATAAATGAACATTTCAGAGATCCACAAAGTGTAAGATTCCTTTCTATTACTGGCCAGTAAGAACATATCAGTTCAATAAATCAGAGGACAAGAAGTATGAAAATAAATCTCAGTGATACCTACAACACTTTTAATGGATGCATTTCAAATCAGTGTTTATCATTCGAGCAGTATTTTTGAACTGTGGAAACTTTAAGGTTGTGTGTCCACACACCTTAAGAGTTGCCAAATCCACACACCCTAAATTTGCCAAGGTTGGAAAACACTACATTAGAGAAACAAAAGCAGCTATCTATAATTACTCTACCTGACTCTGTGGTTTCTTCCCCAAGCCCCAAAAACTTTAACCTTAGACTATCTACTACTGAGCTCACCCCTTTCCTAAGAGGTCTGTAGGAGGCATGCATAAGTGCACCAACGTGCCTACTGTCCCTCTCCTATTGTTTCTTTTATTTTTTTTATTTTTTTTAGTTATACCTATTATCTTGTAAGCAATTGACAAAAAAAATTAAATTAAATTAAATTAAATTAAATTAAATTAAATTAAATTAAATTAAAGCATCAATTAATTAATCTTTGTGTCATTACAGTAAGTTTGTTGCTTAAATGCAGAAATAGGCTGGCCTTAGAATGGCTAATGCCAAGGGTGCCCAAACTTGGCAACTTTAAGACAGAATTCTGGGAGTTGAAGTCCACAAGTCTTAAAGTTGCCAAGTTTGGAGACCTCTGGGCTAATCCAACATTCCAGAGTTACTGGGAAAGAAAGGTCCTTTTTCTTCATAACAGGAAGCAATTTCGCCTGATTGTAAAACTGCCTGCCAACTATGGGTCAGGAGTTTCATTTCTAAAGAACTTAATAAGGAAATAACATACCGAGAGATTTTCTCAGAGCCAGCACTTTGGAAAATAACAATGCTTGTGTGCAGTCACTGAGTAAACTTGGCTAAATTAACCTTGGGCAAGACTTAATTATTCAATATGAGAAACCCTCATAGAAATCCCTTTGTATTGCATGTACCTTACTCCTTGTAAAGTAGTTTTCTTCTTATTTTTTAAGTTTCCAAATAACCTCTTCTTTAATACAGGAGCAAATAGGTAAAACAAAATATTACCATAAGCCAGAAACAATCAACTTTAGTTGCAAAAGAATTGCAATGATTAAAATTTTATCCGATCTTTCAACAGAACATGCATACACACAAGTGTAACACACAATCATGAAGATAATTATAGGCAGTCCTCGACTTACAACAGTTCATTCAATGATCAAAGTTACAATGACACTGAAAAAAGTGGTTTATTTTTCACACTTATTACCATTGCAGCATCCCAATGGTCATGTGATTTACATTTGGATGCTTGACAACTGACTCATATATATGACAGTTACAGAGTCCCAGGTCATGTGATCTCCTTTTGCAACCTTCTGGCAAGCAAAGCCAATGGGAAAGCCAGATTCACTTAACAACCATGTTACTAAATTAACAACTGCAGTGATTCACTTAACAAAGGTCATAAAATGCAGCATTTAACTCACTAATTAATTTCTCACTTAGCAACATAAATTTGGGCTCAATTGTGGTCGTACATTGAGTGCTACCTGTACTAGATTGGGACCAACTTCCCATCCTGTTGCATCTTCATTTCTCTTGTTCAGGGTTCTACCAACAGCCCCTCCCCCAACTAGAATTAAGGCCAATTTTAAGCTAATAAGGCTGTGTAGACCCTGATATAAGGTAGTAAAGCTTAAGAGGCCCCAATGCTACCTACTTAACCTTCAAAATTAATCAATGTGCCCAAGGGGTGCCCTATGTCCTTGAGTTAATATGGTACCAAACTTCATCTCTGCACGGTTATTAAAAGTCACTTGGGTATTAGAAGTCCTAGATTTGCACAAAACCTTAAAGGGAGATGAATTTAAAAGTCAGCAATGTAAATATTGTTCATGTATTGATGTAAATATTATAAATATTTAATGAAATAAAATATTTAATTGATTTTATTTAATATTGTAAAAGTCTGACTCACAGACGAACAAAATACAGAAGCCTGATGATGGCAGATGAGATTCTGCCAAAATGTTGCTACAACTTTAAAAGTACAACTACAATGACATGGAAAAATACTCGAACAAAGCTGAACAGCATACATGTAACTTGGGCTCGACTCCTGCTGACTTTACATCCATATAGTTTTCCTGGAATTAGTTCAAATGTAGGTTGCCTTTGTCTTACTTATATTTTTTTTCAATTTCTTATTTAAGTTTACATCCTTAGGATTTCTTGACCAGTCTCTCATCCAAGTAGTAATTGGGCTCAACCTACTTGGCATTTTTGAGATCAACCAAGGTTGGCTCAGTGTTATCACCTGATTGGGTGCAACATATAAATATTAAATTATAATTCTAAATTAAGACTTCAGAGGAGCTACAATATCATTGGGACTTGCTTCCAAAAAGAGAATCAAACATATCTTCATTTGCTAACTGAGGAAATTTAAGCAATTGAAAAATGATGATTATCACAATATTTTCTGTTCAAAGTTTTCATTAGCAGAGGTTATGTATCAATCATCATTATGATCTTTTTACTACAGATTGAAACTATTTTCCCCCATGTGCAAGTTATATCCTCAAGTAGAACATGTGAAAAAGTTAGGGTTAGAGTCACACAATTACCTGTAAATAATTATCTATTCTACCAAAAATAAATACAGTGTGTGAGTGTGTGCCATGTGTTATATGTGTATTCTGCACAGGTATTTTTATTCACCTGCAGGAGCCTGCTAATTAGTGCATATTCTCATAAAGCAGCACTGCAACCCAATTTGTATACCAATGGATAAGATCAGCTCAAACAAAAGACATTTCATTAAATTCCAATTCTGATTGAGAAAGTAAAATTTCCTGAAGAGATATCTCAATACAATGACAACAAAAAAGCAAACAAACCACCATTGTATGAGAAATATGGCAATTCTTTTTTGAAGTTTGTTTCATTAAAAAACTGGGTGGAACAAGAAAGTTAAGGAACTTTCACAATGTAGTCCAAAGGACAACTGGTTTTTATTCAAAACCAGAAATGTTGGTTTGCAAAATATTTTGATAAGAACACTTCAGTTTCCAAGCAGGTAGTTTCAGTTGTTCGGCATTCGAAGAGCAAAATATTTTTTCAAAATCAAAGTCATCAACTTCCACAAAAGATCAAGACAGACTTCCTTTCATGTAGAACAGGGGTGTCAAACTCATGGTGTCATGTTGTCATCATATGACTTCCCCCCTTTGCTAAACCGTGGCCAGCGTGTGAAGCATCCAGCTCACGGGCTGTGAGTTTGGCATCCCTGATGTAGAACTTCTGAACTTGAAAAAATGAAATCACTTAGTGAAAATATACAAATATACTCAATGAAATGGAAAATATGCAAAATATTACTGAGACAGCAACAATATGTAATAATAGTTCAAATTATATTAACTTTTTTTATTCTAAGTCATTTTTTTATTTTCTAGGAAAAGTATTTTCAGAAACTAATCCATACATTCTATTTCTCAAGCATTGGATTCAGAATCGCTTCAACTGAATTGCTCCCACAGCAATCCTGTTTGATTTATTTTCTTTGCCAAGCTCCACTGAAAATGTTTATAAATGTTACACGAAAGGAACACAAACTTAAAAACAGACCAAAAGGCCTACCATTTGTCTTATTTCTCATAGTGGGAAAATCAATTTGGTGCTTTTAAAAAGTGTTCAAGCAGGATAAGGAGTCAAACTGCTGTTCCTTAGCATGGACATTTGAAAGTAACAACTGAAGGGCTGTGGATGTGTGCACCCCCACATGTGTGAGATTAATTCAAAACCAACTGCTCTGCCACAAAAATCAGTGAAGAACCATCTGTCCCAAGATGAGCTGTTGGCTTTATATGCCCCCCCCCAATTCTCCATTTCCTTTAGTCTTGTGTATTTTCATACTGAACCCAGTAATTGTTATTCTAAACTGTCTGGGGAACCCCTTACAACAGAAAGCAGGTTTTCAATATTTTAAACAAAGACATATACAGTATGATTTTTGGTTCTTCCAACTTTTATCTTCCTCTTCAAAACATTCTAAGTGTATAGTGATTACCACATTTTTGGAAACATATCCCACAGCTTATAATTTTGCTATATCGTATCTTTTGTTCTGATTGTTCGGGCATCTCCTTTCTTGACCACATCACCAGTGACACCATTCGACAACATTTTGGTGTGGAACCAATTACACAGAAGTTGAGAAAAGGTCAACTCCACTGGTACTGACATGTCCAGAGAGCACCACCTTCCACCGTGGCCAAGACTGCCTACAAACTAGAAGTCAATGGCTGGCAACCTGGTGGGCACCCAAAGCAGAGATGGCAAAAAGATTGTAAAATTTGAGAATGACTCACGTAAGTACCGATTTGATTGGGAATGGAAATTGTAGCCCCAATTAAATTTAAATTTCCTGGCAAATAAAGGAGAGACTAATATAGCTATTTAAAGCTGTTTTGCTCTCATCAACTCGCTCAATCCCAGAAGGGCATGGCTGGCTGATGAGAGCTAAACAGTTTGAAATAGCTATACTAGTCTCTCCTTTATTTCTTTATCAGGAAATTTAAATTTAACACAAAATAGTTTGTCGTGAAAGCGACTGCCTATGAAGGCCCCTACATTGGGGCTGAAAGGCGAAAGTGGAAGCAGTATGCTCTGTCCTATAATTGGGTCAACCAAATTTGTTTTCATCTTCCAATCAATATTTACTAGGCTTCTGGAAAAGGAATTATGCAAGCCCTTGGGGCTCAATACTTGCCTTAATGCTTATAAAAATCTATTAGACACCTTTCATAGAACAAAAGGTTAAAGAACAATACACCTGAAATTTGGTTTAAAATGGGAAAATGAAAACTTATCTGACAAGAAGCACTTAAGGCTGTTAACAAAATATATTCATCTGATGAACTGGCAGCTTCTAGTTATAGGTTTTATTTTTCTTGGTTTTTTTTTTAGGTCTGCAGTCAGCGATGTACAAATCTGCAGTTTAAGCAAACTCACAATAGATAGGTAACTGTATTCACATTAAAAATGTCTGAATTTTTTGGTTTTACATGGAATTAGCAAGTAGCAAGTAGCGTGAGCCCATTCATAGATACAATATGAAATGTTTTGAATTGAAACTGTTTCAAATACCAGCACATTTTTTGTGCAAAACAATCTGGAAAGTTTTGAGCAAAGAAACTGTTTGAATTCAAACTCATTCTGTATTAAAGAAATGTAATGTACTTTTCTGTAATGATGAAAGACATTATTTCTCAGTCCTTCAATACAAAGTTTAAAAGATAATTTACACTAAACTATGCAATTTCAAGTTGATTGAAATTTATTTTTTCTCAGGCAGCACTTTGTTATTAGAAATATAAAACTTTTAAATATAAATTGGCACAGTATGTTATAATTAAAAGGAAAATAGAAACTTAGAGAAACTAGGTTAATAGCAAACTATTAGAGAAAGAGGGTTCCCAATAATTTAATTTGGAGATCTCAACATTTTATCAATATTTAAAGATCATACTGATGCTTATAATATACCCTAGCCCACAAATGAATTCAGGTGTTCTCTTCCAATATCTAAATATGAGATATTCAGAAATTCTAACTAACTACTGTTAAATTGTCTCAGTTGAACAACTAGAGTTTGACTTTGCCTTTATTTAGTGATGTAAAACATGTATATAGCCTACCCATCTTTAAATTAACTTTGGATAGCTTCCTATTAAAAATCCAAAAACATATAAAATTACTTTAAACTATTTTATTTATTTAAAACATTTATATAGCTACCCATCTTTCAATTAACCAAAAGATAGTGAGACAGGGCAGCTATTCTGGATTGATTGCTAGGGATGAAATCCATAAAGAGAAAGTGTAGGGATAAAAGTTAAAGCTTGTTCATTATTCTGATTTCCCATGATGTGCTTTATACTTTTCTTGAAAATCTGGTTCAATTCCAGTATAGCAACTATTCTATAAAAAAGCAATGCGCTTATTTTTTGTAGAAGTAATAAATGAATTGTAAGTAATTTGATGCCTGTAACTGGATACCCTATGTATTTTTAATTACAGGCACTGCATTTAAAAAATTAATGCAAGTACAAACTGCAAACTAGTGGGTGAGTCTTACTGTGACTAACTATGATCAATGATGTAGTTTATTCCAGAAAAAAACCTTGAGATATGGTAAAAGCTTATAGTTAGTCAAATTTGAATTTCAGTTAAAGAGGAGTATAGAAACAACTATCCAACTGGTTGAAAGTTTAAAAAAAGCATTAAACACAAGCTAAACGAATACAAAATTTATTGTCACTAATGTTACCACTATAAACGATATCTCTAGGACCAACCCCCCCCCCCAGAATACCATGTTTTCTTGAAAATTAAACCCAACCAGAAAATAAACATGGTTTTTCAGGATTCTTGTACTATAAGCTCTTCCTCCAAAATAATCCCCAGTTTAAGATCCTCAGCCAGACCAATGCATTTAGTACCACATTTTCCCAAAAATAAGATCTAATCAAAAAATAAGACTGAATACATTTGTGGAACAAAAATTAATATAAGACCCAGTCTTATTTGGGAAACACGGTATTATTTGTTTAAAACTAAAGCATAAAGCTAAAAATCTAAGATAGAAATAGGTTGCAATAAAATATGACAATGTGACATCCATCTATATATTTAATATTGTTCAAAAGTTAGGCTTTGGGAGTATAATTTCCAATAGGCATATAATCTGTAGGAGTAAGGTGTCAGAAATTTAACAAACAATTATAAATTTATAAAAATGCAACCAAGTAAAAAATGAAATATGGCTTACATGTAGGACAATTTTAGTGGACATTCAGAAAAATAATTGATAAAAACATACATGAACTATAAAAAATATATCAGATATTGCATTTCGGATGAAATGAACTACAGTCTATGAACAGTTAATAATATTTAAGCCAGCCTCTCAGGCCGGATCTTCTGAATTACTTGTGTTTGTAAAAATTGCTGAAAGCATTTACTATCTATCTATGGTAGCAGAAAAATACTGCATGAGCACAGCTACAAAAATACATTGTCAAATGCCTCTTGGATGCAAAAAAGGATTAAAAACAGATGGAAAATGTAGGATTGGAAACTGGCGTAAGAGCATAAGACATCATTCCCTCTTAAACAAAGCTAAGATGCCATGTCTGATTCCAAGGACTCTTCATTTGATCTTTACCAGCCTAATTCTGTACAATCTTTACTCCAGCTGCAAGGTGGCAGTCACTACTAGTGAGTCACATCCTGTACGGGGGTGAAACACTGACTCATTTTCTATCAAATAACAAAAACCGTCCAAGGGTTTGCTAAACTAGCCATCAAATAAAAAACTAAAAACTAGTTTCTGTTATTTCTGTTCCCATATTAATCATCATTATTCTATTGTGCTTCTTAGATATCCAGAAGTTAGCTTTCAGCAGAAATTTAATTCCTCCTGCAAATCTCAGTGGATATCACATGTAATGAATAGAGTTGAATTCATGTATTTTGGGTTGGCAAATCCTTCATTACTGCAGACTGAATGGATTCTTACAAGGATAGAAATAAAGCAGAAATAATGTATTTAAAAGTCCTCCATAAAGATTATTTGTTGCAGTAAATGGGTTTTTCAGGATCAAGTACCTGATGCTAGAGAAGAAAATCTCTAAGCTGCTAACTTCATAGGATACTTCTTGAAAGTATTACTTCAAAAGATGGTCTACTAGCTTCAGAAGATACTTCTGGTGAGTTATATATTGACAGTCTAAATTGTAGTTGACTAGTTCAATAGTTGATATGTAATTGATTACATAATTGATTCATAAGAACTGTAATACCAAATCTCTTTTTAGTCATGCTTCAGGTCAACCCAGTCTATGGCGGGGTTGTTGAACTCAAGGTCCAGGAACTGGAGCTAGCCAGCGGGGTGCTTAGATCTGGCCTGTGGGGCCGCCCTATAAACAGCAAAGGACCAGCCTGCAGTGTGCTAGCAAAAATGGAGCTCGGGAGGGTGTCTCTCCTGAGCTCCATTTTCGCTAGCAGAAGGTTGTAGGAGGCTGTCACAGCTGAAAATGGAGCTCAAGACCTGTTTTTGCTGGCAGAGTGCTCGGGCCACCACAGGTGCCCCAACATGAGTGGCACTGAACTGGCCAAATCTACCCTGGCCACACCCACCTCAGTCCCCCAATGTCGAACACAACCCTGATGTGGCCCTTGATGAAAACGAGATTGACACTCCTGGCCTATGACTAGAGATTCAAGAGATCAATTATTATTTTTGATCAAATAAGCCTATTATTTATCCGATGAATCTTTAAAAAAAAATATTGAACAATAGATCATTTCTGTACTTTCTCGATTTATCTTTAATCAGAGATTCCTTAGGTGTCCTTCACTTCCAGTCTCAGTAATATCCAGCATGTCTGAATTGTTCTCCCAACAATTTAATTCCAATTGCTGTTTTTTCTACTCAAGCATTTCTCATCTTATAGTCTGCATGTATATTAATTGAACAAGTGGACAGTGTTTCCCAATTCTGAACAATTTAGTTGTTCTTTATTCTAATTGATGCTTCCTGGTCATCATGCAAATTGTTCAACAGGCAAATGAAGTGGAATGATAGACCAGGTTTTTAAGGACTAGTCCATCTGTTTTGGTCTATGTAAGTGTTTATATATCATCAGTAAAACAATGGACGCATTTCTTTTTGGATTTCCCTTGTCTGTATTTTCTGAATATAACATCTGTCAGTTTTCATTCCATTTGTTGTCTGCACTGTAAATTCTTGAGTTCTGTCCTACAAAATGCAGACTAAGTACAATTATTTTGTAGTTTTTAGCAGAGACAATACTTGGTATTGAAATTTAAATTGCTCTTTTGCATCCTTAGAATATTGCTCTATTTTGCACACCATACAAATCTGTGCCATTTGAAAAGTTTAAACTATTTGATCAGTACTTAATAAAATTACTGCAGCTGTTCGCACCATTTTCTAGGGTCCATTTAACTTCACTTTTTATAATGACCCATCCTAAATCAGTAATAATTCATAACTGTCATTTTTTCTATATTTCTTCCATATATTTATACCATCTCTTATTTCTATCCTCTTCTTAAATATTTATGTTCCCATCTTTCCATAAGGTATCTCCTATTAATGGGATTGTTATCCTTCATATTTTTATTTTGTTCATTTAGCTGTACCTTCTTGGGTTTTCCTGTTCCTTTCTGAAACTCACTATTCTATAAAATTTATTGAATATGAATTTGTTTTGACACCTCCTCCCCTTGTCATCTTTTTACTTCCATTTTGAAGGGAACAGAATATTTTTAACCTACCAATAAACAGCCATTTTGCTTCTTTTCTTTTTTGCACATATGCAATTTTGGTTTGCTTCCCTTTGAGATCTCACCCTTTAAATACATTCAACACATTTTCTCAGGGAAACCATCATGTTGGTTTGATGATTTTCTTTAAGTTGTAATTTTTCAAAAAGGCTGAGATCACAAACCCTTTGCAAAATTACAACTTAAAAATATATTTTCAAGGAGCAAAAAAAAAAAAAGATCTAGCAGTGTGATTTGAACCGCAGGCAGGAATAAATCTTGTTTTTGCTGACTTAATGAAATTCTTCCATTTTTCTTGCAGAGTACATAATGAATTTTATTTTGGTGTCATCCATCTGTTGATGTGGGGTATCAACTCAGCTTTAGGTTGTTGGGGAAAAAGTATTTGCTATAAATATTGAATTTTCTTGGCACAACTGTTAGCCTGTCTCCAGCTTCATTTTATACATATAAACGTTATGTTTCGATTATTTCAGTGCTACTCTAGTTCCAACTTTAGCATCCAGTCTCATATAATGAAATGCTGTGGGTTTTTTTGGTGTGGTGTTGACAAGTTGCTATAGAACACTTCAACTTGCCCTTTTTCATATCTGTGGGTTCAACACAAGACTTGAATCAGCATGATACCAAATGGCTTGTCTTGGAATCAAATTTGAGATTATCCTAATTTTTTTAAGATCATCTTATTGTACTTTTTAATCATTCTAACATATCTAAACACTGATTTTATCACTTGTACTTCATTTCTGCTGTATTTCTGCTGTATTTTTCTTGTCTGCAGTAGATCTGATGCCCTCTGCCATTTGAAATTTGTTTCAGTTCGCTAATTTCCAGAATGTCTATGTTCAGTATTGATATTTCTGCTCTGGCATGTTTGTCCTGGTTTATGGTTCCAACATTCTACGTATTAGTAATAGGTGTGTCAATTCTGAAGCTGGCCTGACTGAGGCCATTTTAAGATTTCAGCGCTGACAAACTGAAGAGGGACAGGGAATGGGGAACAGAGATAGTTGGGGTGTTGTAGCCAAAACTTTCTCTTGGGAACCAAGGACATTATTGCAGGTGCTCAGAAGGAGGGGACTGGTGTCACCTAGCAACTGGAGAATAACATGATTGGACCATGTGACTGATAGTTTTGGGAAAGTGTCAGAGTCAGTTTCCCTAGCCTGTGCCAATATGACATAACCAATATAATTATTATTTGAAAAATCTACCTGCCTCAAGAGTTTTGTTTGCTGTGGGTATGTTACTTGGAACCCCGACAATGTGCATCTTTGCAATATTATTAAAGATAGCCTACATGACAGCCTATGCCAGGGCTCTTCAAACTTAACAGCTTTAAGACTTCTGGACTTCAACTCCCAGAATTCCTACTCCAATCATTTTAGCTCAGGAATTCTGGGAGTTGAAGTCCACAAGTCTTAAACTTGCCAAGTTTGAAGACCCTTGGCCTATACTGTCCTCCCCAGAAACTCACTGGATATCTTCTAAATGGGGGAGACTTTGATATTGACATTCTCCTCCTTTTGTATGTCCATTTTATTTTCTTGGAAGAATATTGCAGTAGATCTATTTCCTTCTTGAAAGTGCTTTATTTTATAGGATCCTTTATGGCCAGTGGAATGGAGAAAAGACTTCTCGGAATAAGAACTCCTAATGATAGCTTTTATGTCATTGGGACGTACAATTCAATTTACTGCATAAGTTCATACTATTTTTCAAATCACAAGGATAGAGTCTCATACAGTATCAAACATTGTTCTTCTGTTTAGAATATTGATTTAAATTCTGTATTTAAAGAATGCATTCTACCACTAACCCTTATATAAACAGAACCAAATCATTGGCTAAAAATAAAGAGAAGTGTTAAGACTATTAAATTTTAAAGGAAACTAATGAGTACATCTGAAGGCTTTCTCATAGTTGTCACACAGAGACTAAGAAGCCGAATATTTTAAAGAGGGTCTATGTTTACCAATCTTATTTTTTGTAATATATTAAAAAATATTTTTCTTAGGAACTTAAAGAAGAAATAATGGATATGTAATTTAAAGAGTTGTTATAAATAAAACTAAGTTAGATGACATTTTAGTTCTCTATCATAAGGATTGGGAAATAGATGCAAGTGGTATAACATAGGTCCTTGCAACTTAGCATCATATAGCTGTTTGATTGTTTTTTAAATAATAAATTGATGATGCCATTCAAAGCTCTCATTATTACAAACAAAGGGTACAATCAAGGTTAGAGAAAAAGCATAAGCATTCCGGGAAAGAAGAATGCATGTTTTTTTCTTCTAAGGTGATGTTATTCAATAATAGTCATGGTAATACCAACAATCATTATAATTACCTTTGTAGATTCATAACCAGATTTCCCGAGCAGGTCTTGATTTTATTTTGTGCTTCCAGGTGAGTCATACTTTCTGCACTTATCCCATCAATACTAAGGACCACATCACCTATTCCGACGTTTGCATTAGCTGCTTTGCCTCCATCGCTCAACTGCAAAGTAATATAAGCATTATTCATTTTCATTCACATTTTAAGAACAGAGTCATGAGAGCCAAGAAGAAGAATGACAAACATTTCAAAGTGATATAAACTTTGAAAAGAATACTGTGTTCTTATAATGAAACTACTCTATGGGAAAGGCATAAGATCCTCTTAGGATGGAGTGAACAGTACATGAAATCAACCAGGTTCAGATGTTATACTAAACCAAAACCTAATCTATTCATTTCTAGCTGAGGTTGTTTAGTGAAACCAGCCCAATGGTCCACAACACATGGAATAGCTTGGTTTACTTAATTTACAATGTTAAACTAATCAACTATGTATTATAAATAAGCCACAGTTTGTCTATCACACAGCACTCAATACAAAATGCAATTCCATACATTTTAAGGTGTCAGGATCTTGGCATAATTTTTTAATGAAAACCATACACAAGGACCTAAAGATTAAAATGCAAATTTATAGAAGACATTTTGCAAACAATCCTTGTCTGAGAATAATAAGCTGAATTAGGAGCCTGGGTTACCAATAATGGTCAAATTGGAAATGCATTAACAAATATATAACTCCTTGCCCCAGTTCGCAAGCACAACCATCTAGGTTGTGTAAGTCTGTTCCTGTGAGTACCAACAACTTCATGTATATCCGAAGAAAAGTCAATCCTCTGCTATCAGGATCACAGTAGATTTCCAGAAGCAAGCAATGCTCTTATTTATTCATTATAGTTGATGTACAAAATATATCACAAAATACAATAAAGTGTAAATTGATCATAGCAATCATATAATTATCACTGGATTTGATATAAACTTATCATTGCAGGACTTGCATGTCAACTAAGTAAGCAGAAACTGAAGACTACAAGTTCTTGGTTATTTTGCACTAGGTTCAAGAAAAACCCCAATTAGACCAGTGGCCCCCAACCTTTTGGGCACCAGGGACTGGTTCCATGGAGAGAGGTTTTTCCACAGGCTGGAGGAGGCATGGTTTCCCATGCCACCTGCATCCTGTGGATGGGGCTTTGTTTATTTACCTGTCCTGGGTTTCTGGCATGCCAGGGCCCGGGTTGGGGACGCCTGAATTAGACAACTCAATTGGTTAAGAAAAGGTCCAAGAAATCCAAATGTTTTCAACCTGCATGTAGAAATTGGCTATTAAGATGTGAATTAACTCACAAAAAATAATTGTTGCATCTTGTATTCTTTTTCCATGGAGTTCCTTGAACTGATCAAAAGTTTGAAGAGAACCAGATTGGAGTATTGGGGAAAGGAAGAGTGCAGAAACATCCTCACTGTAAATTTTCTTCAGCCAACTTATTATAAAACTTCACGTCTGATTCTAGACATGTATCTTCTTCTCTACTAAAGGTATTTACGGACACAACATTTCTTCCAAAAGGTAACTTTCCAGAGAAAGATTGCTAGATAGAATAAGAACAGCTGAGGGAATGCAAAACATCCCTTTGTAAATTCCTTTAAGTTTACTTATCTTAGGATCTAAGCCAGATGAAATTGTTATTTCACATAACAGTTCATTTAGTTGGCATCAAAACCCTAAGTATAAAATTAAACCTCTTTGACAATAAATCAAAATTAAATGTCCCCTTTCAAATCTTTTTTTTCCCTTTGAACTTGAGTTGATCTTCTCATGTCTTATTTATGTACAATTTAAAAATACAAAGTTATTTCAATTTTGTTTCATTCAAACCAGATAGAATGAGAAAGATGGTATTTTCCCACTACTTTAGAACTTGCAATTTCAGACAACACAAAAAGTATATATATTATTTATTTACAGGAGTTTATATGCCAGCTCCAATCCAGTGTACACTGGGCAAACTGAATTAATTTTAGGATTTGAAAAGAAAAGAGAATAAAGTAAATGATCACCAATGTAACATAATAATATATAATAAAAGTTAGAAACCAGCCTTCCATGCAATATGGATATTATGAAAGTTTCTAACCAAATTATTCACATCTGCTGCAGACAATCCTACAGACTCTGGCTAAAAAATGAAACAGTACAAGTTCAAGCAGCAAATAAATGAATGGTATCACCATACAAAAACTTTAAATGAAAGGAAAAATTGAAAAAACAGATTATCCTTTCCATGCAGATTGCCAATGTGGGATTACTTTCTACTATATCATGCATGGGTTCCTATCCTATCTAATTTCAAGTATGGTTCATGTACTTTTGTTTACTTAAAAACATTATAGTGCCATAATGAGACACAGAACATTGGTGAGAATGAATTACTATATCCCATTGAAATAAAACTATTTTATCTTTATTTTGAAAAAAGACATTCAATTGCTCAACAATTATATCTGTTCTTTTAGCCACCGTTCATGTAATAATGATTCATGTTGGATTCCAGGTTTTTAATTTTGCCAACATATTTGATCATAAATTAGGTTTATTTTTCTTAAAAGTTCTTCTTTCTGCATTTCTGGGCTCTAATTCATGAGGCCACAGGAAAGTTTCAGACTGCAAACTAACCCTGAATTACATAGGATACGGGCCACAGGAATGTCACATATGTCTAGTCACACTTAAATATTTTTTATTTACCTACAATATTAGTACATCCAAATGTATGCTAATAAAATGCCTAAATGTTCCAAATTTTAGCATTAACAAATCCACTAACTTACCCCCAACAAAGGATGTTCAGATTTGGTCCATATTTCGAATACAAACCAAACTATAATTAGAAAAGATGTGTTGCCAAGCTGATTTAAATCAGTTTCCATCACATTCCCAAATACTTTCTAATATATGAACAGCGGTGGTGCAGTGGTTAGAGTGCAGTATTGCAGATTACTTCTGCCGACTGCCAGCTGGCTGCAATTTGACAGTTCAAATCTCACTAGGCTCAAGGTTGACTCAGCCTTCCATCCTTCCAAGATGGGTAAAATGAGAACCCAAACTGTTGAGGACAATATGCTGACTCTGTAAACCGCTTAGAGAGGGCTGTAAAGCACAGTGAAGTGGAATATAAGTCTAAGTGTTAATGCTAGTGTTATATACAGTATATAAAAAAAAACTGATCTGGTTTCCTACCATTACCTTTTAATACATAAAACAGACAAGGAGAAGAGCAGACAGAGAGGACTCAGCCTAGAATGTGACCACAAATGCATCAAGTCTATCCCCACTTGAATTCTATTAACTCTTATCCAGCTCCAATTTATTGCCTTCCATTAATTGACCAGACTCTTGCGGTGGCTCAGTGTCTAAGACACTGAGATTGTTGATCAAAAGGTTGGCAGTTCACGTGCCATGTAATGGGGTAAGCTCCCATTACTTCTCCCAACTTCTGCCAACCTAGCAGTTTGAAAGCATGTAAAAATGCAAGTAGAAAAATAGGGACCACTTTGGTGGTAAGGTAACAACATTCCATGCGCCTTTGGTGTTTAATCATGCTGGCCACAAGACCATGGAGATGTCTTCGGACAGCGCTGGTTCTTCAGCTTTGAAACAGAAATAAGCACCGCCCCCTAGAGTCAGAAACAACTAGCACATTATGTGCAAGGGGAACTTTTACCTTTACTTTGTGCATAGCCTTGAGCAATAAATCTTCTGAATTGGAAATTGTGTTCCAACACTGTTTCTCAGAATGGCTTCATAGATATTTTTTGGGTGTTTATAAGCAGAGGCAACTAGTCTCCTGAAACTAATATTTAGAAACAAATGTCTCTCAAATGGAACTAACAACGAATCTTCAGATCTGAAAAGACTTGCTCTTACAGACTTGTTTCCTTCCAAGCCATTTAGGTTATCAGCCATCACTATATACTGTGGTAATGAAGTCCATGGGTTAATTACTACATAGAGTTAAGTGTACTTTTTGTTTTAAATCATTTTCCAATTAAACTTAATGGGATGACACTTAATCCTAAGGTTTATAAAGGGGAGAAAATCCTTCTCCACATCCACGTTTTCCATGCCATGGAGGGCTTATAACTGTTTTCTCATGAGGAAGATGAACCTGAAATCACACAACCAATTTATTCAGTTCAAAATTATCCAACTAACAAAGAGATGTTGACAATAGGAAAATTAGGCATTCCCATTATTTAATTCAGGACGTCAAAACATCAACCCAACTGTTCCTGAAAACCTCTACCAAAGGTTGCCTTACTCATTTCATAATTATTTCTTCTGCTGGACTGCTGCGATATTCAAGACAATTTTTGTGAAATTCCATTGTCTTGGGTCCATTACATTTATGTATCTTTGGTTCATTACATTTAATCAAGGAGCATATAGAAGTCCTTCATTTTCTGCTGGGACTTTGCTTATTGAAAGAGGTACTGTTATTTTCCCCTTCTGTCTAAAATGAATATCATGGATTCTATGCATTGAAGTACATTGGCTTTGGACCATTTGAAAACTGGGATACTTAAAGTAACTTGTTCACATGATTGTGTCTATCACACAATATATTCCAATCTACTGCTATCGGGTGTTTGTTCCTTTTAGTGAACACATGCTGCTTTTTGGCGAGGTAGCACTCAATGTCTGATTTGGAATAGTTTATGAAAGATAATGCATACTCAGCCAAATGCTATTTATAGAGATCCCACTATCTATTTCTCATGTATCCTCTCCTAACCTGATAAGAAAGGGACAGCTAGTCAAATCACTAGATTCAATTTCAGCTCTTTCCTTGTAAGTCAGTGGCCCATAAACTGGGGACAATTATCCCTAGGAGGATATTTTGGGCACACTTGAAGATAATGGAACAATTAGTAACCATGTGCTTGCGAGTCAAAGCTGCAGTTTGGGACTGCCAATGCATTTGTGTAAAACAATTCCTTGGTGGCGAGGGAGAAAAGTTAATGACACTCCTCAAGATCAGGAAAAGGGTCAAACCATATAAGAACCCCAGCTGCAAGTTAATGCTAACGTAATATCATTAAGAATAAAAGCAGAATTCTACTCTGGGTAATCTTATAGTAAAGTGACAGAGAGGATAATTCCGGCTACACAAGATCAAGCCTTAAGAACAAGTGCATTCAAGGCCAGAATTAGAAGACAGCAACAGACAGCAAATGCCATCAGCAAAGCAAAAGAAACAGTGAACCACTTAGTTGGCTATGGCAAGAACATCTCACAGACTGACTACAAACAATGGCATCGTAAAGCAAGATTGGACCATTGGAATACCTATAAGAAATACAGCAAGCAAGAACTGTTAGGACCACAAAATAGGCAAAGTAATAGAAAATCAAGAAGCTAAAATGCTTTAGGATTTAAATAAGAAGTATTGGCCACACAACACCCCAATCTTAATCATTGTTGATAAGAAAGACCAAAAAAGTGCTTATTTTCTGTATCAAGTGTTAAATCCATTCATTTTGTCTATAACATCGCATGCTTGCAGTCAAACAGTTCTGAAATTATTCATTCTTGTGAATTTCAAGAATTGAAATTCACTTCTTTCTTAAAACACACATCTCCTGGACTTAGAAACAAAATAAAAAGGGAAGAAATGTGAATTCCAAATATTTAACATACCTAATAAATGCTGAGTTTGCTGGGAATTCACATTTCTTACAACATTTTTATTTTACTTTCAAGTCTAAGAGAAAAGTGCACTTTTATACTACATATGGTTATATAAGACCTGCGTGCATAAACATTGAAGTACTGTTCCTTAGGCTATTCATTTGCCATTAATTTACTTGATCATCTAATTAAAACAAGCAAGTCTCTTGAATCCCCTTGTTTTTTCCTAGCAACTTGCTGACATTTATTATCTTTTTGAATGAGGCAACTCTAATGTCTATGAACATTTGAAGTTCTACAATGTTCTTGGGTTTTTTTGGCAGAGTATTAGCTATTCAAAACTACAATTCAAGTCTTATTGGCATTCAAGCTTCTCAATTTGTGGTAAGGCACTATTTTTCACACCTCAAAGATTCTTAATGAGTCACTAATGAACAAATCAGCTGAGAAAGCATTTGGCTTCCCAAATAGACAGGAGACATGGGATATTGCCGGTTTGGATATTTCATAGCTGAGATACTGCATTACTGCGGTATATTTACTGCTGAGCAAGACTGCCTAAGCCCAAAGCCCAAATGTACATGACATTTGTTACTACTGTAAATGTCATTAGACACATACCATGCCATAGTATGTCAGTCTGCAATAATATGGATTCCAAAATACTCTTCATTCTTCTTGCCAAGCTTCAAGTAACATTTATCTGGGAGGCACATTAGTGGTTTTCTTTGTGAAAGCAGAGTTGTGCCATGTCATTCAATACGCAAAGAAAAAGAAAAACCTTTATCTATTTTTGTGTATTCTGTGTAATCTACAAATATATAATATGGACAGAGATAACTTCATTTATTTCATTTATAGCTTTATTTTTATTTTATTGACTTCATTCATGGCAAACTATATAGAGATCCTATATATTCTCCAGGAAATGCCAGACGTAGCAGACTGATATTCTGCCTTGCATGAGGCAAATCTTTATGGTCAAGACATAGGAGAGCGCCAGCCACATGTGGAGACAGATGGGGCTAAAATTTGGACTTGTTTAAGTACAATATATCTGCTTCAGGAATTACACTCTAAATTATCCGTTTCCCATCAAAAATGCCAAAAATCTATTTTTTTAGTTTTTGCAAATGTGATCATACAAACGACTCAAAAAGCTAACGGATCTCAGGCTGTCCAATTCAAATTTAAACTCCTGTCTACGATACCGGCCTAATCTAATTTCTATATATCTTACTGTTCTATATATTTTATTTATTGTTCCTAGACATGGAGAACCATTCAAGAATTTTCTATCTACACTCATGTGCTTCAAAATGTAGATCATTATTCCAAGAATTAAGTTCCTACAGTTAAAAAATCCAGCTTTTTCTTGGCAAATAGCTTGCATTTTGAAGCATGTTGTATACATTCAACAACAACAGATTAACAGATTTGGGAGGGACCTTGTAGGTCATCTAGTCCAACCCCCACCCAAGGAGACCCTGACTACACCATTTCTGACAGGTGGCAGTCCAATCTCTTCTTGAAAGTCTCAAGTGATGGCACTCCCACAACTTCTGAGGGCAAAGCTGTTCCATTGGTTGATTGTTCCAACTGTCAGAAAGTTTCTCCTTATTTCCAAGTTAAATCTCTCCTTGTTCAGTTTCCATCCATTATTGCTTGTCTGGCCTACAGGAGCTTTAGAAAATAGCTTGTCCCCTTCCTCTCTGTGGCAGCCTCTCAAATATTGGAAGATTGCTATCATGTCTCCCCTGGTCCTTCTCTTCACTCGACTCGCCATGCCCAGTTCCTGCAACCGTTCATCGTATGTTTGAGCCTCCAGTCCCCTAATCACCCTGGTTGCTCTTCTCTGCGCTCTTTCTAGAATCTTAACATCTTTAGTGTGGCTAGCAAGGACACTATTAGCAACTTTCAAAAAACTTGAAAGGTATACTTCTCATAGGAAACATATTGGGGTTACAATATGAAGTATTTACTTAAAAATGGGTGGTATATTAGACAAGCTAGGACATGCTAATTTTTAAAAGCTAAAATCCAATACATGGCTTCTACCCTGGTGCCTTCACTGCTTGATCAGAGTGGCTCACTTTATAAAATCCATCCAGACCCACTTGAAAAGTTCCCTTTAAAGATGTCCCAGCTATCAAAGGCTCTCTTTCTTCTTTTCCTGAATTGCTCTCAGACAATGGAAAACATTCTTTGTGAATTGCATCTGTTTTGTTCGGAAAACACACGAGGTAGACCGGGTTCCAACAACAAATACTTTTATTATCAACAGTTAGTAACGGAACGCCGGCTGAAGCCGGGGCCAGCCCTTTTATACAGGCTGGCTTGCCTGCTTGCAGCCAATGGCAGCTATTTAGATTTGCCGCCTTTTTGGTAGCTCTTTGGATTGGTTCCTAGTGAACCAATCCACTGTTCTTTTTCCTTAGCCAATCAGAATGGTAGATTTGGAGTCAACCACTTTACATACAGAACACCCCTCCCTCCTTAGTTCAGTCCTACGTGGTGACGTAGTCTCGCAGGTAGGTGGGGCTTTTCTGGGCTCGACCTGACCTGCGCGGTTCATTTCCAGTGAGGACTTCGACTGGTTCGGATGGGGCTGCTGTGTCGTCCGTCCTCCTCTCTGGAACCGTCTGGAAGGGTGAGTCGGCCATTTTACCGCCGCCTGAGTTTCTTAGGCCGGCGGTTCTGCCGCTCCCTCCCGTTTCCTCGGGGCAGGTCGAGCTGGCTTGGCTGGCCCCTTCCGAAGATCTCTTTTCGTGGGTCTCTTCAAACGGTGAGTCTTTTGTTGGCTCTTTTTGGTCATTTTGAATGTTAGTTTTATTTTTAAAAAGTTCTTTATTCGTTTCTCGCCTTTCCCCCCCCACCTCGGTTTGCATTTTGCCGTGTTCTTTTGTGAATGTTTTTAAGTCCGCGGTTCTTTCCATAATTCGAGATCGAAGCTGGTCTATGTGCCGCTTCCATTCCCTCCCATCTTCTAATTTTACCCGGTAGGATTTGGGGCCTGTAGTCTGGATAATTTGCCCTGGTAGCCATACCGGGTCCCCGGAGAAATTTTTAGCGTAAACTAAATCGTCTGTCTCGAATTGTCTGAATCGTGTTGAGGAGTCAGGGCGGTTTTCTGGGGTGAAATTTGGGTGTAACCTATCTAGGTGAGATCTCAATTTTCGCCCCATGAGTAGTTCTGCTGGTGATTTATTTGTGATAGTGCTAGGTGTTATGTGCTGGAGTGTGAGCAACCGGTTTACTTTTTGTTGTATATCTCCAGCGTCCATTCGTTCTAACCCTTCTTTTGTAAACCGGACCATTCTCTCCGCCCTGCCATTTGCAGCCGGGTGAGCCGGCGCGGTTAGTGCATGTCTTATACCTAGGGAGGCTAGGTATTGCTCAAATGGTATGCTGGTTAGCTGTGGCCCATTATCTGAAACGAGAATGTCTGGTATGCCATGGGTGGCAAACAGGCTGTCTAGTTGCTTAATTACGGCTTCTGTTGTCATTGATGGCATGATTTTTACTTCAAGCCAATTGGAATAGGCATCAACGACAATCAGAAAAGTATGCCCCTTGGTAGGCCCCGCGAAGTCAATGTGTATTCTTGACCACGGTCCTCGAGGGGTTTCCCAGTCCTTAACGGGTGCTTTTGGTGGGGATGGTCTAATTGTCTGGCATTTGTGGCATGAGCTTACCCAATACTCTATGTCCTTATCAATACCCGGCCACCACACGTAACTTCTGGCGAGGCTTTTCATCTTAACCATTCCGGGGTGCCCTTCATGTAAAAGCCTAAGAACCCTGGGCTGCAGTTTAGCAGGGATTACTACCCGATCACCCCACAACAAACACCCCTTTTGGATGGAAAGTTCAGTCTGTCTGGACCGGAAAGGTTTGGAATTTTCAGTTTTTAGATTCTCCAGCCAGCCTTTACCTACCCAGCTAAGAACGCGGGCAGTCAATGAGTCTTTCGCGGTGGCTCTTGCGACATCATACGCTGATATGGGTAGATCGGGGCATGTCTCGATTTGTAACGCTGTCATCGTTGGTGCCGGGTCTGCGTCGGTTGTTGGCAAAGGCGCTCTGCTCAAAGCGTCCGCATGGGAAATTTGTTTCCCTGGTCGGTGTGTCAGAGTGTAGGAATAAGCCGCCAGGAACTCTGACCATCTCGTCATTCTGGGTGAAAGTATGTTAGGTGTTGGCCTGTTTCCCGCCAAAATCCCCATTAACGGCTTGTGATCCGTTATAATTCGAAAAGTCCTCCCATATACATATTCGTGGAAACGTTTTACTCCAGCGACAATTGCTAGAGCTTCCCTGTCCAATTGGCTATAATTCCGCTCGGTTTTTGATAGAGTCCTAGAATAATATGCGACGGGTGCTTCTCTGCCATCCGGTAGTTGGTGGCTCAGGACGGCACCTACTCCATATGGTGAGGCGTCACAGGTCACTGTTAATGGCAGAGTGTCGCTAAATTGGATGAGAACATTTGTTGATGTTAGCAGTCTTTTAATATTTTGGAAGGCTTTTTTTTCTTTGTAACCCCAAGTCCAAGTAGCCTTTTTGTCTAGCAGGCGGTGTAGCGGTTCTGCTATAGAGGCTTTGTTTGGGAGGAATACATTATAGAAATTTATTAATCCTAAGAACGCTTGGAGTTCCGTTTTATTTTTAGGTTCAGGCGCGTCATTTATCGCCTTAACTTTTTTATCTGTGGGGTGGATGCCCTCTCCGTCTATTGAGTAGCCCAGGAATTCGACGTTGTTTTTAACTAGACAGCACTTCTCTTTCTTAACCTTGAGGCCAGATTCTCTAAATTTAGTCAGAACCTTTTTTAGTCTGTTCCTTAATTGTGTTTCATCTCTGGCCGAGATTAGGACGTCGTCGAAATAGGGAACGACTCCTTGTATGCCATTTAGAAGGCGTTCCATTAGACTCTGGAAGACGCCAGGGGCTACGCTTACTCCAAATTGGAGTCGGTGGCATTTGTATGCGCCTTTATGGGTGACAATAGTCTGCGCTTCTGCTGTTTCTGAGTCTACTGGGAGTTGTTGATAGGCTTGTGCCAAGTCGAGTTTGGCGAAAACTTTGCCATTTCCCAGGGAATGGAGCAAATGCTGGACTACGGGCACCGGGTATGCGCTTGGTTGTAATGCGTGGTTCAGGGTAGCCTTATAGTCACCACAGATTCTGATGGACCCGTCTGGTTTAATGGGTGTGACGATAGGCGTTTCCCACTTGGCATGGTCCACAGGTTCTAAAACCCCTTGGGCTACTAATTTTTCCAGCTGTTCCTCTATTTTTGCCTTAAGTGCAAAAGGAACTCGCCTGGCTTTTATTCTTCGTGGGGCTATTTGGGGGTTTAAATTGAAAGAAATAGGGTTTCCCCGGTACTTGCCCAGTGATCCGTCAAACACGTCGTGGAATTCTCTGACGAGGTCGTCTTCCCAGCCAGTTGTGGTCACTCGATCGACCCCGGTCATCCCGATGCCCAATGGCGCGAACCACTCGATGCCCAGGAGGCTTGGTCTGTCTTGGTTGACTATGGTCAGCGGAAGCACTTTGATGTGGTTTTTGTAGGCAACTTGAAAATGTCCTTTGCCCATCACAGGGATTTGGTTTCCCTGATAGTCTTTGAGGGTTAGGTGCTGCTTCATCAAGTCTTTGGTCTTGATACCTGGACTAACTGTTTAATTGTGTCCCATGATACCATGGAGAGGAAGGACCCCGAGTCCACTTCCATCTTGCAGTGTTTTCCCTCGATTTCTACGATGATTTTAATTTTTCTTCCACTTTCCGTCTGGGAGCTTTGGATAATGACAGTTTGGTGTGTATTGGCTCGCTTTTCTTGTTGCCATTTTCTTTCGGCTCGATTTGGCTCGGCTCGTGTTGGGGAATTTCTGCGTCTCGTCGGGCTGTACGATTTTTTATTTCTGCAGACCTTCTCGATGTGCCCTCTTTTTCTGCAATGTCGGCAGATGGCATCGAGGAATCTGCATTCGGCTCGTGGGTGGTTTCCTCCGCAGCCAGCGCATTCCCGCTACTTTCTCCTTTTGCGCTCTTTCTTGTTTGTGAGCAAACGGTGGACCTCGTCGTCCTCCTCGCTTGATTCGTTTGTTTCGCCCGACTCTTCATAATGGGTCGTTGTGGCAGGATGCTTTTCCTCTTTGGCTGATGTTTCATCGCCGTGCGTGTTCATTTTCTTAAGAGTCACTGCGGATTTTTTCGTAGCTTCAGCGGCTGTGGCTTCCGCAATGGCTTCGGTAACGGTGATGTTGGGCTTGTTGAGCATTTTACTCTGTGCGGTTGAGTCTCTCAGGCCCAACACCACGCGATCTCTCATTGCCTCGTCTATGTTTGAGAATTCACACTCACCCCCAATTTGTCTGAGTGCAGCGACGAAGTCGGCAACGGTTTCTCCCTCTCTCTGGTCTCTTCGGTAGAATTCATGTCGCTTTATTAAATTAGACACCATCGGGGCGTAGTGTGCTTTCAGGAGTCTCTGTAATTCTGTCCACGTTAATTGTTTAACGTCCCGAGGCTTGGCGAGGGCTTTTGCCATTTTAAAGACGGTTGTTCCGCAGTGCGTCAGGAACACGGCTCTCTTTCGTTGTTCGGAAATGCCTTCCATTTCGTTGCTCTCCAAGTACATTTGGAAGCGATCGGCATAGGAATCCCAATCCTCTTCGTTGGGATTGAAGGGTGCGGGCGGTGCGTTGTTTCCAGACATCTTAGTTGCAGTCTGGGCTTCTATCACCACGTGCAGGTTTTGTTCCGTTCAGGATGATCCCATCCTCGTCGCCAGTGTTTTGTTCGGAAAACACACGAGGTAGACCGGGTTCCAACAACAAATACTTTTATTATCAACAGTTAGTAACGGAACGCCGGCTGAAGCCGGGGCCAGCCCTTTTATACAGGCTGGCTTGCCTGCTTGCAGCCAATGGCAGCTATTTAGATTTGCCGCCTTTTTGGTAGCTCTTTGGATTGGTTCCTAGTGAACCAATCCACTGTTCTTTTTCCTTAGCCAATCAGAATGGTAGATTTGGAGTCAACCACTTTACATACAGAACAGCATCTGGTCCCCAATTCGCAGTATTTAGGAACTCTATAGAACATACCTTTCATGAACTTTGTTGAATATTTACAGATGTGTTATACTTTATGTTGTATTTTTTAACATTTTGTACTCTGGATTTCTTTCTTTTTTTCTTTTAAGCTGTCTTTGGTGCTCGTCTTATTCTCTTTCAAATTATGATGTAAATTAACCAAACTTAATCTGAAGCCCTCCATGCGTGATAGATAAGCTGGTTTAACTTCTTTAAAAAAAAAAAAACTTAAATTCAACTTCTGCTTTAATTCACTTTTTAACTGATATTTTATTTAAATGTGGCTATAAACTGCCCTGAGTAAGTGATTCTAGCATATATCATTGTCTGGCAAGGCAAAAATAAATATTCTAGTGAATATTCAGCTAGGCAAAGAGATCTTAAGGACTATAAATAGATTACTGGCAGCCTTCTAATATCCAGTGTAGCCACTATTAAGCAGAATAATAACAATAATAATCAAATTCCAGATGTTAATATTTACTATATTGTCCAAAAACAATGGCTGGTGCAATGGCAGGTGCAAAGAAGGATGTGAGGCTAGAATAAGATCACAGTAAACAGCTCTGCATGTTATTTGAAAGTAGCTGTTTGATTTGGAACTTTCATTTCAAATTTATTCAAGCAGATTTATTTACTTTTTTAGATTTATTTAGCTTTTAGACAGCACTCTGTCTTCCAACTTTTTCCCATTAACAATTACTCTATCAAGAGAGAGTGATTGGCTCAAAGCCCAGTTTAGAAGAGACAAGACATTAGGTCTCTTAGCTGAGTAGCTTAATCAGTCACTATCACACTGGTTTTCAACCAAAAGTACAATGCAATTTTTATTTAATTTGGAGGGCGTGGGGTTATACAGATAGTCAAACTTAAAAAACTTTTGTTTAGTAATCATTCTAAATTACCATGGAATTGAAAAAAGTGACTTCTGACCAGATTTCACACTTATGACCATTGCAGCATCAACGTAAGTCACCTGATCAAAATTTGGACACTTGGCAATGTCCTGTATTTATGACAGTTCCACTGTCCTGGGGTAACGTAATCACCATTTGCATTCTTCTCAGCCAGCTTTCCCCAAGGAAAGTCAAATTTGTTTAACAACTGCAAGGACCAATTAACAACTGCACTGATCCGCTTAACAACTATGGCAGCAAAGATGAAAAACATCAGATGCAATTCACTTCACTACCTTTTTAACAATGGAAATTTTGGGTTCAATTGCACATCAGAAGTTTGACTTGAGAGGCAGGTTTTTGTTTCGAATGGGTTTAGTTTTTATAATTTTAATATGGTGTTTATGCTGTTTTAACTTTTGATGAAGGGCCATTCAGAGTTGGTTGTAAGATACATGGCTATACCAATGTTATAAATACCATTTTGCCATGTTATGTTATAAAAAAAGGGTTTGTAATACACAACTCTCTTATATGACCATACTTGGTATGCAATATGTTCCAAGTATGCAATATGTTCCGTGTGTGTGTATGTGTGTGTATGTGTATACACACACACACACACACACACACACATATACAAAGCTTACAATAAAATGAGAAAAAAATAGCAATTTTTTGGGAAAACCCCAAAACACATCAACAGTTCAAATCAGCTGTCAACATAAGGAATTTTTAATGCTGAGCAACAAGGAAAAAGAAAAAAAATATTTCAAGTAATATAATAGCTAACTACAATAAAGCAATGACAGACAATACATTCAGGTTTTGACAAGACTGTTGTATCGGTTGTGCCAAGAACAAAAAAAGACCAAATAAGGAAAAACCATATGAGGATGAAAAACCAAGTTATAGTTATGGGTATTAGAATGATCTCATTGTTATTTTATATCGTGCGGAAAAAAAATATTAACCAAATTTATGCGGCCACCATCTTCCAGCAGGAATTGGCTTGTCACTTTACCATTATTGACCTATCACTTTACCATTATACAATTAATTTACCAAATTAATAAAAGTTTTAGTCTTTTACTTTAAAATAAGAAAAATTAAGCAAGGAAATAATAAGAAGCATAACCCTAATACTGTTAATGTTATAATCCAATCCTACATACCGTTTCAATCCCAATGACATCTTATTCATCTTCCCATTTCTTGCTTTAATAGAAAAATTTAAACAACGCAATTCAGATTTAATTCTGTTTTTTTATAAGATCAAAGAAATAAGCTCTTCCTCATCTTATGATGTCAGTCCCACTTAATTTAATAAGGCAGATTTCAAGGTAACATTTCAATTTTGGAAACATTCCATTTTAATCTTCAATACTGTATAAAAGAAGACTATAAATATGAAGACCCTTTTCCTGGCATCATCCCAGATTTCGAAAAGAGTCTCAGCATTGGGCTTCATACAATATGCTAAATCTGCTTTAAACACAGTAAGTACAGTTTCTGTTCTTACACACAATGCTTCTCTGAACACAGGTAGTCCTCAACTTACGACAATTGAACCCTAAGTTTATGTTGCTAAATAAGAAATTTGTTAAATGAGTTTTTCCCCATTTTACACCCTTTCTCGCCAGATTTGTGAAGTGAATCATTGCTGCTGCTAAATTAGTAACATGATTGTTAAGTGAATCTGTTTTCTTCATTGATTTTTCTCATCAGAAGTTCGCAAAAGGTGATCACAAATGACTCCATGATCCTGCAACCATCATAAATGTGAATCAGTTGTCAAGCATTTACATTTAGGCAATATTCCTTGCCAGATTTTTTAAGTGAAACACAGTGGTTCTTAAATTAGTAACAAGATTGATAAGTGAATCTCTGGCTTCCCCATTGACTTTGCTTGCCAGAAGGTGGCAAAAAGTGATCATAAGAGATCAGCAGCGTTGTGATTTAGAGCTGCGGTGCCATAGTGGTTAGAATGCAGTACTGCAGGTTAATTCTGCTAACTGCCAACAGTTTGGCAGGATCAAGGTTGAGTCAGCCTTCTATCCTTCCGAGGTCAGTAAATGAGGACCCAGATTGTTGGGGACAATATACTGACTCTGTAAACTGCTTGGAGACGGCTGTAAAACAACATTGTGAAGCAGTATATAATGCTAAGTGGTCATTAAATGAACTATTGTAAGTCAAGGACTAGCTGTACATGGATTGAACCATGAAGATACCAAGAGCTGAGAATAACTTGAAAGGACTTTTCCTCTAATTTATACATGGTTTTTTAAAAATTACATCTAATGATACAAACTGGCAAGTGAAACTATGCTAATGCAAAATTTGACCTTTCAAATACCGATTACAGAATTGGCAAATTGTAGAGAAAATGGTTTTAACTCTTTTAATTAAAAACTACTGGTTTTTACAAGTTGGGAAAGTTCACTTGAAAAACAAGATTAATTGAAAGGAAAGTTCAAAGAGACAAAGAACAGGACATGTTGTGATAAAACACAGAAGCTTAGAAGTTTGCATTCAGTTGACATGCAAATGACTAATGTGTCCTGGAGCTGTTTCTGGCATTCACATCTCTTGTCATGTTTTATGGGTATACAAATGCATCTTAATTTCAATTTCTTGTTGACAATATAAGCTTCCTGTATTAATTAGCTTCAAGAGTGATAGAGATGTTAGTTCAAAACACTTAAGGAGTGGCAGTTGTAAATTCACTTCAGAACAAGCTTTTAAAGGTCCAACAATCCCGTCTTGCAAAACTGTGCATTTAAATGCAACAGAACTACAATAAGAAATTACATGACTCTGAGTTCCGGAAAAGCTTAAAAGTGAAAGAGAAGTGGGAGGTTTCACAATGGTAGTAAAGCTAGAACAAAGGAACAGGATGTTAAGACATTAGAACAAAAAGGATAGAAACAGCTTTATATCTCTGAATAAAATCCACTGCAATCCATAAACCTGCCATTAAAGAAAACAATCATCCCAGACAGCATAGGTAAATTCATACTGATTGGAGAAAAGTTTGGGAAGGATGCAAAACCAATGTATGAGAATAATCATCAGCCTTCATTTACAATGGAAAAAGTAATAGTTTAGAACAGATGTGTCAAACTCATGATGTCACATTGTTGTCATGTGACATATCACAACTTTTCTCCTTTTGCTAAACCGAAGGTTGGCATGACCAGCGTGTGATGCATCCGGCTGCGGGCCACGAGTTTGACACCCCTGGTTTAGAATTGTGAAGCCGCTTACTAACCTAGGGATAGATAATCTGTCTATTCTGACTCTGAATAATAAAAAATTATTAATTATAACCCTCTTTTTTTTTTTTGTTAAGTTTTATTGATTTTTAAAGACAAACAAAAACAAAGAAAACATAAAAACATCCAACTTTCTTCCATAAATATACAAGCAGTGTGTCGGTTGGTTTACAATTTTTTTGTGCTTCGATTTCATAGTCTCAATTAGTTACATTACATAATAACTCATATTATCAATCAGAAATTGAATATCCTAGTATTATTATTAATCAATCATTTGACTATAATTTTGTTCATTCATACTTTGCAAGATAGCTATACTTTACTTAGTTTATTTTATAACAATTCATATAGTCCTCCCAAATCTATCCTCAAAAAATTTTATACATATAATAAAAAAAGAAAAGAAATACATCTTTATATATTCATTATTTTCTAAAATTCTACATATTCTTTTATTAAATTTTGTTATCTAGCTATTGATAGAAAAGGTCCCAAATTTTGTAAAATTGTTTATCCTCTTGTTCTCTAATTTCAAATGTCAATCTACTCATTTCAGCACATTCCAGTATTTTCTTGATAGTTTCCTCCTGCAATGGTATTTTCTCATTTTTCCAATTTTTAGCAAATACAATCCTAGCTGCTGTTAATACATTTACAATCAAATATTTTAAATCTTTGCTGTATATATCAGGTATAATTCCCAGTAAAAATATCTCTGGTTTTAAATCTATATGCTTTTTAGTCATTTTTTCCAACCACGTGTAGATTTTAGTCCAATATTTTTTTGCATCTGCACATGTCCACCACATATGGTAATATGAGCCAGGTATCTGATGACATTTCCAACATCTTTCGGATTTATTCTTGAACATTCTTGCTATTCTTATTGGGGGAAAATGCCACCTGTAAAACATCTTATACAAATTTTCTTTATATGCTGTTGACATTGTCATTTTAAAATTTTGAGACCACAATTTTTGCCATTTCTCTAGATCAATCCCATATCCAAAATTCTTTCCCCAAGCAATCATAGTTTCTTTAACTTGTTCTTCTTCTAGTTTAATTTCTAATAAATATCCATACAATTTTTTAATCACCTTTTCATCAGTACCTGTCAAAATCTTATCTAAATCAGTCAATTTATTATAGAAACCTTCTGTTTTAAAATCTTTTTCATACCTTGAATATATTTGCGCATAAGAAAACCAATTTATCTTTGTACCTTGTTCCTCTAGTTTTTGCAAGTTCACCCTTTTCATTCAAAATTTTCCCATATCTAACTGTTTGTTCCTTCTTATATGTTATAGGATTAGAAAATGCTTCAATAGTCGATAACGAGACTGGAATTTTCGAATAACATTGTCTTTTAATCTTCTCCCAATTTAACCACAGACACTCCCATATATGATGTCTTCTAAAATAACCCTGTATTTTAGTTCCCTTATACCATAAAAAGGCATGCCAGCCCAAGAACAAATCATGTCCTTCTAATGTCAACAATCTAGTATTTTTTAATGTTATCCATTCCTTAGCCCACGTCAAGCTTGTAGCTTGGTAATACAACTCCCAATTAGGTGGACCAAATCCTCCTCTAATTCTAGCATCTTGTAAAAGTTTTTAAAACTTTATTCTCGCTTTCTTACTTTGCCATATATATTTCAATACAATTTTGTTTAAATCTTCAAAGTAGTCCTTTCCAAGCCTAATTGGTATTGTTTGAAACAAATATAGAATTCTGGGTAAAATATTCATTTTGATTGTTGAAAATTATAACCCTCTTAATTGTGGTGTTTAATTTACAATATGGCACACAGAATTTATACAGTATTTTACTTGTAACAAGTGGAAGAAGTCCAATAAGAAATCCCCTGGAGAACATTAAATACTAAATGATGCTTGCAACTGATCTTCAAACTTTTGAAAGTCCCAAAATGTAAGTCCAATTACTATACAGAGCATGCAAGATTGAAGCAAGCAAAGGATAATAACCTCAGGAGATACAGAGAAGCTGAAGTAGCAATTATAGATGACTGGTCATGGACATAAATATCACAATTAGCTCCTTCCGCACACACAAGGGGATAAGTAGACCAAGTGGGAATCTGGTGTTTTCAACCGCAGACAGCGATGCCACATCACTGCTTTTAAACCATCAGTTTCAAAAGTGGCTTACCATCAGTCCTGATATTTGGGACCAGAAAAATAAATGCCAGAGACATGCAGAAGGACCAGCTTTTAAAATATAAGCTAATGGAAACCTAGCAACTTTCCTAATGTAACTTATGCCTTGTAATGTGCCTACTGAGAGACACAGCTGGAATGGATTTGGGGCTGAAAAGAGTTTGCTCTTCACACCAAGATCATGGCAGAAGTACATTTTCCCCCTCCTAAGCATGTAAACACAGGAAACTACAATCATTCGCAGCACTTGGATCCCATCATGAATTCTAAGGATCACCCTTGATTATCCAGATAAGCCTATTTCCTTCTCACCCTGAATTCTAACTTGAAAGGGTGTTTGCATGATTGAAGGAAGGCAAAAAAGTATTTGCTCTCGATTACTCCTTCAAGTGTAGTACCCAGCAATTTGAGGATTTATATGAGTGTAATCTCTGCACTTAGAAAGGTTTCTTAGCAGCAAAAGCAAATTTGCATACAAACCCTTTGGACAGTCGATTTTTAGGGATGATTGTGATAAAATTAAGAATTTCCTCCCTTATTCCAAAATTGCAGAAAATGTTGGGAACCTCTATCACTGGCACTTAGTTCTATCTCAGGGATGATCTTAGGGATATCTTAGGGATGATAGGAACCCAGAATACTTCAGTAATCAAAACATTAATACTGTGTTTCTCGCATAATAAGGCCGGGCCTTATTTTTTTTTTTGACCCCCGAAAAAACGTCTAGGCCGTCTTTTCGGGGGTGACTTATTCCCCCCCCCTTGCATCCTTGTGTGGGCGGGCAGTGACAGCTTGGATGTTTACCTCAGAGTTGGTGGAGCACTTCATATCAGGAGACCTTCCTCCACCATTGCTTTCTCTTCTCTCTTGCTGCTGCGGCGTTTAGAGCAATGCCGCGGCGTTTGGCACAGCCACGCACAGCCAGCCAGGGCTCTTCCCTGCAACCGGAGCCCAGCAGAGACACTCGACTTCAGGTGCTCCTGTCGCTGCTTTCCCTTTGCTTTCGAAGGTAAAGCCAATTATTTTAAAAACAACGCCCTACTACAACATAGCTTCCCCTGCCCGAGAGGGCAGCCCAACCCACATGGGGAGGCGAATCTCCCAGGGCTGCAGCACAGGATCACCCCCCCGGGAGAAACACCCAGCCACCATCCCTGCCTGGCGCCAGGCAGAGCGCGAAGAGCTTCGCCTGGGGTGCCCAGCGCAGCTGACAGTCGGGCCCTCCTTCCCGGCAGTGGAGCTCTAACCAAGGCAGCGGGCACCTCCCCACCAGACCCTCTGC
>BLBF01000026.1:26276923-26297860 GCA_015471245.1 Laticauda colubrina
GATGGCAGATGAGATTCTGCTGAAACGTTGCTACAACTTTAACAGAACTACAATGACGTGGGATAATACCCGAAGGAAGCTAAACAGCACACATGTAAGTACCCGCGAAAGCCTAAAAAAACATACACACACACACACACACACACACACATATTTTAAAACAGATAGTTTTCTAACCACCCATTCCAAGCCATAGGTTCTACTTCCACCAATAATTTATAAAACAGACTTGACATTAAAGTATTGAGAGGGAGTGCAAAAGTTATTTTGAGCCCTAAGATGCTGGCATCTCATTTTTACACACTGCCTTACAGATTAAGTTTCAGCTTGGCTACATAATTAAATTCTACATTCCCAAGTTCATAAGCTCTTCAACAGATACCGCAAATATAGACAAATTTGCACAGGTATGTTGAGTTTTATCATCAGATTCACATATTACATGGAATTGAAACACCCACAAGTGTTTTGGAGTGCACTGCCTACAATTCTGATCCTCCTTCCAATATATTACTCTATTACAATCAGTTCATTTTTGCAGATAAGAAAATTGTATGTGAAGGCAGAATTGCTTTTGATTAATGCAACTGCCTTCCCAAAAAATTTTTTCAAAGGAATTCCCAGAATTCTTTCCCAAATTCTTCTTTTGTTAGATAAACAAGAAAACTGATTTTTATTACTAGAAAACAGGCACAGTCAGATACATGCCCAGATTCCCTGTACAATACTACAGATTACGGCATTTCAACAGAGACTTTGAAATTTAGATTCTATCACTTTCTACAGAGAGATGATTCACATCACAAGCGGACACTCCTGGAATTGAGGACACAATGTTCCAGTGTAGATCAGTATGCCCATTATTCAGGACATTTAAGAAAAAAACCTCTGCCTATTTCATAACTAGACAATAACTTGTAGAAAGCTAGACCCACCTCTCTCCTAGAAGAATGAAATATTTTAGGAAATATTAAAAAGGCAGAATATACTATTTTTCTGAATGAGAAATTGAGAAACATGCTCTAGGAGACAGAAAGTCATCCCCAGCAGATATTTTTGTGTCAGTTTATCTATAAGACAAAAGACTGGGCCAGCCTATCTACAAGACAAAAGGCTTTCAGTTCCAGGAAGATGAGATTATCAAAACCATTCAGCCACAATAGGAACTACATTACATAAGCCCAAGGTTCCACCAAACTTGATTCAGACAAACATGACTCCACATGGGAGTCTGACTACAGCAACCAATAGAATACATGCCCTTGCCACAGGAACAAGAAGCTCAAGTTCAAAGCCCAAGAGAGGGTATAAATAACACTCACTCTCCACTCCATATGGTCAGCTACCCAGGACTTTAAACCCATGTGGTCCTGTTCACCAATAAACCATCTTTCCAAGCAGCCTTTGTGTTTCCAGTGTCTTTCTCCCCACTTGGAACTGAACCCAGATGGACATTTCTTCCAACAACCTCATCATGCTCTGCAGTGAAACAAACACTGTATTTCACTGTGTATGTCAACTTATAAAACTGCTTAAAAGAAAACTGCTTAAATGTCTTTGAAAAGAAAGACATCTACTACTTTTCTAAAGGACTTCAGACCTCCTGATCCCTTTCTTCTCTGCTAAATCATACAGGATAGGAAGATTCTTCCTAGAAAAAGACAGTCCTGAAAGCTGAAAGGATTGAAATACCTTAAAATTGGACTCAAAACATGCTGAGTTATCTTTTGGGCTACACTTCAGAGAATTGTTTTTTGAACATCCAAACACAAAGGTTAAACCCTGACAGTTATCTGAAAATGAACAAAAGTTGTGTGTTAACTTGCAGGAGCAAAAATTATTGCCATGGAAAGTTTTATCTGATGCAAAGAAATCTGGCTGCCTAGATTGAGAAAAAAGACACCTTCACCTCCATGCAACTTCTCTATTTAATTCCTTCTGCTCTCTAACCTCGAGAAAGTAAATTCTGTGAATAAGCAGAAGCTCAACCTTATTATGCCTGTCTGAGAAAGTAAAATTCTATTTTCTTAATTAATTTATAACAATTGGTTTGTTTTGCTGATGCGTATCGGCTGCCTTAGAAAGTACCCTCCCCCAAGAAAGATGTTATGGTTTGATTTTTAGCTAAATGGAAGAAGCTAAATGAAAAAAACCCACAAACTTGGGATTTGCACAACACACAAGGCTGCAAACCATAGTGTATAGAAACAGTTGAAACCAAACTAGGAGTTTGGGGTTTAATGTGATCCCAGAATCCAACCACTGACATCTATTGAAAAAATAAATTGCACAAGAGCTTCTGGAAACTGTCAATGTTAAAAAAAATATGAGAGGCTTGCAGATCTTTTGGTCATATAGGTAACAAGGAAAATAAGAGAAAAGAGTCATCTAAAATGAGAAATAAAAATATATTAAATAAATCTAATACTATCTTCACAAAGTAAGCAAGCATCAGATTACTTAATAGTAATACTGCTAATACTAAAACATTACAATACTAATAAATAATATATCAATACATAATAATAAACAATAAAACAAAATACTAAACTGCTAATACTAAGCAAATACCATTCAGCAATTTGCATCAATATAGAAGCTAAATCAGAAAACCAGAAAAAACTTGTTTTCCTTCACACGCTATATTTTTTAACAGGATCAAAATGTGAACTGTTTTCTCAAGAAACCTAATAGTTATTTTTTTTCTTTAAAGTCATTCTTCCTTTTCCAAAGTACAAAAATGCAAATGGCCATTGTTTCTTTCTCAGATTCAGCGGACAGTTTCATAAAATTCCAAAAAAGGCAATGTTTTCTGGTTAGATACCAGTCTGCCACTTAAAGAGGTTTGGGAACAGATACATACCAGAGGACAGGAAGGTCATTCGGGATATCTGCACCACATTGACAAATCTGGAAATAATTACCGCAATCTCACTTTATATCATGCACATTTTTTTCTTTACCACAGTCAAGACAATCAGCAAATAATCAATAATAAGTTAAGTGTAAGGGCAATGCAGAATGTTTCAAAGTGTTCACCTTTAATGCAGAAATTAGAAATAACTTCTGGCAGAAACAAGGTACAATTTAAGGGGATGCTGTCATAGGGCATGAAGTGACAAGCAACTGATTGTTGTACCTTGAAATTTCGGAAACATTCACTGATTTCACACACACACCAGCGGTGGGTTTCAAAAGGCTTTCCTACTGGTTCAGTGTGAATATGTGCTTTACGCGCATGCACACACTTTGAGCATATGCAGCATTTACAATTCACTTTCTGCTGCAAACCCTGTGTGTAAAATAGCTGAGGTTGAAAAGCAGGAAATAAAGGTCAGTATAGAGCCAGGGCAGATGAACTGGTTCGCTCAAAGATTATTGTTGGAGCTACCAGTTCAGCCCAACTGGGCCGAACTGGTAGAATACCACCACTATCACACACTTACTAAGCTATGGCTTATTTAAAGAAATTTACATGGTTTATATAATAAATTGTATTAACTACTGCATATATGGCAGTATACAGCATGATAGATGATTTCATGAAGGAAAAACTCCACCATAAATGAGAAGAACTGGTAGAAGGGAACGTATTTTGTAACAAATGACTTTCTCAACCAGAACAGAAGACCCATGGAACAAACATCAAACTCCCAATAAATCCATATTTTTAAAGCCAAAATTGTGTCCAACAATATTAAAATAAGCCACTGCCTTGCTTAAGACTTGGTCACAAAACTAGCATCATTAGCCCAAAGAATCAAGATAAAGTACTCAAGTGATAATCTCACTTGGTCTACTAAAAACATAGAATACCTTCAGGAGGAAGATTAGTTTTAATTACTAATGAGACATCTGAGTAATGTTTCTTACAGTAACAGGGCATGAAGAAGCTATCTTACAACACTTTTATACTGCATTTCCATTCCACAAGTTAAGGAAATGTTATAGTTAAGGATAGATGAAAATAATTTTTAACATTATTCCATTGCTTATTCAACAGAATGTGTAATAATATACTGAGTAATTTGATAGAAACAGTGCTATACAACTTTAATGCAGCTTGTTATTTCAAGTCAAAAATTATGGAATATTCTTGTGGGGAAAATCTATAAACAAAATAAGAAAAACAGATTATCTTCTGCTTCTGTTGGTCTCTTTTTCTGAAAATACTTGAGTTTACTTTTCCCTTTTTTTCATAAGCTTCCTTTCGTATTATGAGACCAACTTTCTGTTTAGTCCCATTATTCAAGAGTGAACTGTGTTCACTCATCCCAATTGTAGAATTCTATTAACCTATCAGCCTTTTCAATTCTGTGGAAGCACTTTATGATGGAAATATATTGATAAAAAGCATTTTTAAATGAAGCTATTTTAATTGTTACTACTTTTAGTAGTTTGCAATAATACCTTGCCTTGTGCTAGTTATAACCCATTGTTGCAAGTAAACTATTATACAATAAAGAAGCACAACAAAAATAAGCCTTCAACACAAAACAAAAACACAATGTTATTTGGCCACTATATGCTTAGCAGCAGCAAACACAAACCATATAGCTTACTACTTTTCTAAAGTAAAAGATTTCCTGTTCGCTACTTATATGATTTGTTAATGAATTTTGGGCATATTACAGAAAGGCTGTCAAATAGTTGATTGAAAATGGGAAAGGTTAATTCCCTTAAGTCCCATCTGCAACTGAGAGAGAACAAAGAGGCTATACAAGCCAAGAAAGCATATGTTTTAAAGATATTTGGGTTGCCTGAGAGTGTTTGCTTTAGCACTTAACCATAACATACATGGAAGCTTATGTAATGGACATCATGGGCTCTCGCAAAACCAAAATTCACATCTTTGAAAAGAAAATTTTCAACAAGATAGAAGAAGCTTATGAGTACCACAAAGTATCTAGTTGAGAAGTTCACTGTGGAATTGTCTTTGGGAGTACCAATAGTAAAGTTCATTTTTCCCAGGATTTACAAAGTTGGCAACTTTAAAGATTTGTGTACTTTAACTATTCTGGTTGGGGAACTCTGGGAGTTGAAGTCTTAAAGTTGTCAACTTTGTCTTGAAGTTGTCAACTTTGTGGACTCCTGATGTAAACTAACATCCTTCCCTCTTCCTCATTTTGGCCTATTTTCTCCCTATTTAGAAGGGGTACTAATAAGCTACTAAAGTTTTTTTAGTCATCCAAAAACACTGAAATAGTCCAGCATCATCATGAAGTTCTCTTCAGGAGGGCCCTCATAGTGTGTTAGAGGGAAATGCAAGTGAAATGCTTATTTTAATATTAATATATTTCTGAAATAATTGAAAGCCTCATAGCAGTTTTCAATTATTGTAGATTCCATTTTAGTGGCAGGATTCCCAAACGGCATTCAGATCATGATTTAAGAAATCATAAGTGGCTGGGATTTCAGTGTACCTTAAGCCATTATGGTTTAGACCTTCTCTTGAATGAATTAGAATAAGAGTTCCTCTGAACCCTTAACCCTTTTATTTTAATCTTTTGTTTTAATCTGTTGCATGAAAAGGTCAAGAAAGACACAATAGAAACACCAAAATATTACAGAGAGAACAAACAAGAATCTACTTTTTAAAAATGCAGGATCTAGTTATCATGGGTGGGTTGTCATTTCCATTAAGCAAACAAGAAAACTAGAGTAATGCAAATACATTCAAATAAATTAATAGAGACTAGTCTTTAGAACAAAGCTGTTCAGATACCAAAACACAGTGCAAGTTATTGCAGACATGCACTTAGGGCCTAAGCTGACATGCATTTAAGGTCTGCCATATTACATTCCAAGGGTTCATAAGCCAACTATGAAAAACATTTCATTTGGTCAAGGAAATACCAGTATTCTTCCTATTTTAAGCTTTTATCATGTATTTCCTTTTATGGATAGTGGGATCACTTTTTGTTTCCTACAAAAAGAAGTTAGAAACTCATATATATCCTGGCTGTCCACCAAGACAAACAAACAAACTTTTCAGCACTATATCACCTCTCACAATGCTCTTAAAGATAACAATCAGCAAATGAAGAAGGGTGACTAAAAATAGCTATTCAAACAGTGGGGACACTGACTAAAGCCATCAGTCCTTGAAAGCGAAAGGAAGAGAAAAAACCATCCTCTCACTCTTCTTAGCTTTCTTTAAACACCATAAATTCAAATGGATTTCTTTCAAACTTTTTTTTCTGCAGCTAAGCCACTTTAAGATGTTCTTATTTTGGAAGAAAAATTGCAAACAGACCCAAAGGAGTGTGGTTTGTTATGCTGCATTCATAATGGATCAAAACGAGAGCACATGAATTTCACTGTTCTCAATCATCCCCAACTGCATACCGTTTGAAGTGTCTCTGTGTGTGCCATTTTTCTACAGCGTTTCTATCAAGACTGCATATAGATCCAACCCAAAAGAGCTGTAGAAAACTGCCCTAAAAGCAAGATAATGGTATCCAGGCATGGAGCTCTTGGAAACAGTAGGGAAGAAACAATTTTTAGCATCCAAGTGTACCCTACAGCAGTAGAAATTCCTGATAGTTTCCCATCCCACCAGTTACAATTTACAGTCTTGCTTAGCTTTTGGAAGGTTGGTTGAAGTCACCTGCTGTGACTGAGGAAAAAAACTTCAGCTGTACATTACCTCCTTTCGAACCATAAAGTGTGAGAAAATCAGAAAACAACTGCTATCCATTAACATGTAAGCATCAGAATGAACATAGCTGGTCTTTAACACATTAAGAAAAACCCAGGAACCTATTCATTTGATATTAATAATGGTTCATAACATCTATCTGTGCCTTCATGAATGCACAATTAACATACATCAAAACCACTGGATCACCCATTCATGCAAATCCCAAGCACAAAAGTTAAGATCATGCTTTCAATTTCAAACAGGTCACTACTATATTCTACTAAACCCCAACCCTAAATCAATTGATAGATTTCAGTATAAGAAATTGGTTTTAGAAATTTACTTAAGGATGCAGTTGCTTTCATAGGTAACAAAAACTAATTTCAATTTACTGTTGCTTGTAAATGTAGCTCTGCTTGAACCAGTTTTTTGATGCTAACTCCCAACAAAGGCCATAAAAATAACTAGCATTCGCACACTAAAATCAACTGCATGCATGAGTGCTCCAAACCTCAGAAGATCACAACAGACAGCGGGAAAATATAAACAGCCCTGTTTTTGGGTCTTGCGTTTCTTTATCAACATTTCATTTCTAGCCTTTCTGATTGAATTTGGAATGGGAAAGTGTTGAACACTCTGTTCTGATGTAGCTAAAACACAACCTAGTTCCCTTCTATGATCAAAGAAGCAATTGATTGGCATACCAGAATGAAGTATATTATTTCCAGACTAAAAACCAGTGTCCATCAACACTAAACATTAACTTTAATCAAGAGTGGTGAGAGGGACAGTTACACACACTGTTTGCATATTTAGAATATAGTTTGGTCAGCTTCCCAGTCAAGCCTACAGTCTTGGGATTTCCTCATGATGTACAATCACTTTCTTTTTTAGCTTTTTCTCCCCCACATCAGCCAGCTGGAATGTACCCTTTTGATTCTCCAAAAGTTGGAAACCAGTAGGTAGGCTCTGAGAACAGTGTCCAACTGTTTTTAAAAGTACTAAGGTGTCTATTTCAGGTATTAAAGTTGTCAGAACTCTCTTCGCTATCAGGAGACTAGATTACTAGTGATCACAGCTTCCAGCAGAACATAATATCTGTAGCTTAGGGTTCAACTGTGGAGTCCTTGGGATTTTGAGGGTTAGGTTTAGGGTTTGGAATTCTAAGGTTGGTTGTTTGCATTCACAATTGTCAACACAATTGTGAATGCATTTCAATAGATTTGTTCAATTGTTCAATTCACAATTGTGAATGCATTTCAATAGATTTGTGGTAGTTTATGAGCTACCACAAACTCATAAATTTCTTCTTTTACTGACGAGAGGACAATGTAGCATCTTCCTTTAGTAACCAACTATTAGTAACCAACATTTAGTAACCAACATTGGAGCAAGTGAGGATGGGGTTTGCAATATTTTAAAGCAATAAACCATTTTGGAGAAAAAGAACAAAAATATTACAATAACATAGTTCTAAATATGTTCATAAACAGAATTAATTCCCAACACCATTGTTTGGTACTAACATAATATACTTAACCATGAGACAGACAAAAAACATGAACTACTCAAATTTAGATATTCAGCATACCCACAAGAAAGTTATGGATGCTTATTGTTAACAGACAGTACAGCATATTTTTGCAACTGTTTAAAATTTTTGTGTTCTAGATTCTCTTCTTGGTGATCTCGCGAGTTTATCATAATACAGATTATATTCTGAATTGTGGGGTTGGTTTTTTGTGTAAAATTGTAAAAAAAAAGCTATAATACAAATGCATTTCAATAGATTTGTTCAATCTATTTGCTGGTTAGCTATATTTCCTGAAGCAAAACAATGAACTCATACATTTCTTCTTTATCTGATAACAAGAGGTCAGTATAGCATCTTCTATTCTAAAGACAGCACTTACAAAACACACAAAACTGGGCAATCTAGAACAAATTTAAATATCTTAGTGAAGTTTCCTTGAAAGTATTGACTCACTGAAGAAAACATTTTTAAACGTTTTCTTTTTGCATTTCTTTCATATTTCCATTGTCTGTGATAGCCACCTGCTTGCTCTCAGAAGGTCAGGATGCTTTCCTCTGAGGTTGGACTATCATCCCACACAATAAGGGCCCTTTTATAGATATGGTAACTTAAGCTTCCTTTTTACTGAAAGCGTCTGGCTTTGCAAAAAGTAATGCAGTAGCTTAAAATAGCAACAGGAAAGGCATTCTAGTTAAAGGCAGCAGAGAATTGCCCTTTCCCAAGCCATAGCCACATTTCTTTCTCTCAAGCAATGTAGGATTTTCCCTAGTTAGTGATCAGACCAGCCCAAATTAGGTCACTGTTTTCTTCCCTCAGCAGTCAATCTCCAACCATCTGCTTGATTGATTAGGACAGTGATGGCTAACATTTTCAGTACCAAGTGCCCAAAGTGCGTGTGCAAACCCCCAAAATGCAATGTGCACACATCCCTCGTGCATGCGCCCCATCCCCCCATGCATGTGTGCATGTCCCTCACATGCACATTGCCCCTGTACATGCGTGGCAGACACCTGAAGGCCAGCTGGCCGGCACGAGATACACATGCCTCCTCTGTGATGGAGTGCCCACAGAGAGGACTCTGCAGGCCACCTCTGGCACGCGGGCCACAGGTTCACCATCACGGATATAGAGTGTTCAGTGAAACCAGCCTCTCCCAAACACCTATGTATTGATAAAGAAGACTATTTGTAGCTCAGGGCTGAAAGAGGAGACCTTGATGCCTGAACCTGGTTATTTTCTTGCAGACATCTCATTACCCAAATAAGGTAACATCATCAGTGCTAATGCATCATCTGGTTCTGATGCTATTACAGGTAGTCCTTGACTTACAACAGTTCATTTAGTGACTGTTTAAAGTTACAATGGCCCTGAAAAATGTGACTTATGACTGTTTTTCAGAGTTAAGTCCTTTGGAGCATCTTCATGATTGCATGATCAAAATTCAGATGCTTATCAACTGGTTCATATTTGTGATCGTTGCAATGTCCCAAGGTCATGTGATCACCTTTTGTGACCTTCTGACAAGCAAAGTCAATGGGCAAACAAGATTCACTTAACAACCAGGCTAGTAATTTATCACCTGCAGTGACTCAATTAACAACTGTGATAAGAAAGGTCGTAAAATGGGGCAAGACTCGTTTAATAAATGTCTCACTTAACAACAGACATTTTCGGCTCAATTGTGGTCATAGGTTGAAAATTACATGTATTTAGTTTAGGTAATGAAACATCTGCAAAACAACCAAGCTCAAAGAGCACTAATCTCTCTCTCTCTCTCTCTCTCTCTCTCTCTCTCTCTTTTGAAAAACCAAATTTAGCTAATATAGTCTGTGTCTGGATGTGTAGGTTCCACTAAACCATGGTGTGTTTTAGACATTTTATACAATTAATCACACTAATTGTCACAAGGCCACAGATTACCATTAATAACTTTGGATTAACTTTGAACCAAAACTAGGCAAATCTCATAGGTCTTAACCCAGAGTAAGAACCAAGCCCATTTCCTCTCAATGGAGGTCAACAGGAAATGAGCATGTCCTTGAAATAAAATTTTAAGTAAGAAAAATTACTTAAGTGTCCACTTCTGACATATCCAGTAAGTCATGACTTCTCTTAAAGTTCAGCTAAATTCCAAAATTGCATACCTCATAGGAGGTGTCATAACAACCAACAAAAATATTGGTATTAAAATACTTACTAACAAAAGTTTTACAGGTAGTTGACTTACAACAGTTCATTTAGTGACCAAAATTCAAAGTTCGACTTAACATCTGCAGTGATTCACTTAACCACTGTAGCAAGAAAGATCATAAAATGGGGCAAAACTCACTTAACAACTTTATTGCTTAGCAACAGAAATGTGGGGCTCAATTGTAGATATAAGTTGAGGACTACCTGTATTGTCACATGATATATCAGGTGATACTCAAAAGGCTTTTTAAACATGCTTACCCGAGAGATAGTGAGAGGCATGTTGAAGTCCTTCCCACCTTGGAGCCTGAACCCCCAAGGAGCTGGACCCACCAGTGAAACACTGTAGTTATTCATGGTCTTCTGCAGTTGGTTATAATTCTCAGGGGAACAATCTGTAAGAGACATTTGAAGATTCTGAATGCTAAAAGCACAACCCAATCATCCAAAATAATTAGATCAGATGCGAATGTTCTGACTGGGTTTCCACATTGCACTAACCAAGTAATTTTATATCTTAATACAAACCATATAATCTAAGACAGAGGTGATAAACTCAAGGCCCGTGGGCCAGATTCGGCCTGCGAGGTGCTTAGATCTAGCCTGCAGGGATGTCCTGCAAACAACGAAGGACCGGTCTGCAGTGCCTCTACCAGCGAAAACAGAGCTTGCGAGGGATGCATATGGCCCTCCCGAGCTCTGTTTTCATTGGCAGAGGGTTGCAGGAGGCCGTTGCATCTGAAAACAGAGCTCGAGAGCCCATTTTCACTGGCAGAGCACTCAAGCCACCACAGCTGTCCCCCCCAACATGAGTGACGTCAAGCTGGCCACGCCCACCCCAAGGTCCCCAAGGTCAAACGCAACCTAGTTTGGGCCTCAATGAAATTGAGTTTGATACCCCTGATCTAGGACAACCACAGAAACAAGGAAGCTTTCTCCCAAAATTTATAATGGACAACCACACAATCAGCTTTTATATATTTCCTTCCAGGAATCTTGAACATTCCATAGAAACAAAAGGGGAATGTGTTTTAATTATTTGTTGAATAAGCCATGACTGGATTTACACATCAGGCTAGCCTGAACCAAAGAAAGTACAAATGTCAACTTTGCAGAAAGTAAAATTCAAGCCAGTCTATTTTCTTTCTTCTAGGGAAGAAGATCTCTCTCTCTTCTTATCTATACAAAGAACTCAGATGCAGAATGACTGATCCCTTGTTATCCATGATGTTTCAGAAGAAAAATGGGCATTCTCAACCTTCACCTGGTTTTCTTTTTTACAGTCTCCATTCAAGCCAGAACACAATGGCCACTGAAATCATGAATAATGTCTTAGTCAGAATTAGTGGTTCTCAACTTTCAACTCATATGAAGTGTCTGAAGATCATTTTGCAGGTTCTGAATTGCTATTTCCCCCCCCCCCCAACATATACGCACAAATGTGCCAATGTTGCATTACTTGTATTATTATAGTGTCATTATTGGCAGAAAATTGGGGACATAAAAAATCTACAAACATCTTTGCATCTCAAAATGTAAAAACACCTAGCCCTAATTTCATCAATATATCCACTTTTTTAATTTTCATTCTTCTCCCTGCGCATAGTTGTTCTGAAAATAGATTTCAGGAGTAAAATGCAAAATAAATTTAAGTCATGGGTATTATTTAGAGACTCTAGCTTAACTAGAGTCTCTAAACAATATCCACAATTTAAATTTAACAATACCTATGACATTACCTCTAGGAAAGGTATTTCATTCTCTTATAAAGTGGAAATGTTTTTCATGGATGCATTATGAAAACACCTGATGTTTGCCTGAAATAAAGTAGGCTGAAAACCAAGCAAATAAAATTTTCAAGATATGATTTGTTTTCCCTCTGCAGTTCTAAAGTCACCCAGGACGAGAACTCCATCAATTCAAGTTAGCTTCCATTGTGGCATGCAGAGCTATCCTTAACAAGATTAAGACATGGCTTATTTAGCCATACAAAACTGAGACTGATAATAACTTTATTGTCACTTTAAACGTACGCTGATTAGCATACATTAAAATGAAATTTCGTTGTATACAGCTCTCAAAGGTTAGGGTTATATCTGCAATATACACTACACAAACATGAAAAAATAAATGAATAAAATTATGCATATACCCACATATATTATATAACATGGCTTGAGGGATAGGTCAGAACTGTAACCTAAACTATTTTGGTCACTGAAAAATGAACCTGATAGGAAAGTGTTAACTCCACCTCTGCCTGATCAAAGGCGGGGCTTAAGACTTCTTCCTCCTCCATTAGGAAATCTTCCCTTTTCATTTGCAATAGCGTAATTTGGCCTTTTCTTTACTGAAACTCAATCTAAACCCATCACAATTACAGTTGGCATGTGCTACTTGTAATCTGATCTTCAGTTCCGTGAATCTACTTTCCATCCATTTTTGTAGAAGGCAGAATTAAGGTTGACAAGGAGAGGTCTGTTTTGGGAAAGCAAAAAAGCCCTTACTCTCTATCAGGAAGAGGTAAAAGTTAACTCTTTCCCATTGGTTCATCTTTCGGTGATGGAGAACGCCTGGGTATCTTCTTTGCACTTAGCCACAAAACATGATTTATGATCAAAACACACTATAACTTAGCTGGAGGCTCTGAGCGCAGACTAAAGAATAAGCAGTATGCCAAATAAGCTTTTTAGTCTTTCCAGCCCAACAGAATGTTGGAAATAAATTAGAAGAGATCGGTTTATATCTGTCTAGCTATCACAGAAAACTGTCCAAAAACTAAAGTGCCTAAATTTAGTGTAGAGAGAAGTGCCAGCAAAAGAAAGCTGGAGTTCAAAAATAGGCCAAATAACATTGCAGGGGTTGTGAAGGAAAATCTCTTACTTTCCCAGTGCATTACTAGCAGAGATGCAATCAAGGCTGCCCCTCTATATGTTTCCAACTGTTCCATTCTATTGCCACACTTGTAGTTTCCCTTCTATAGTTATGACTCACCATGGACTATATACAGCATGTCTGATGCTTCCAAATGTACCTACGCAGAGGCAACCTGTTATATCATGACAACAAAGAAAATGCAGGAGCCTTTATATCCATTGCTGGCAAAGAGGTTGTAAGAAATTCCAGCAAGGAATGAATGATCTGCAAGTTTATCCTATCTTGTTTTTTCTTTCCAACTTTAACATAATGTTCAAAAGGGCTCATGATTCTGTCAATACTTTAGCAGGATAATTCTTGAAAAAGTCAATAAAATAGGAGCAAATCTGTTCTGAGGAAAAAAAGCCAGCAAAAGCTTGAAAATGGGCCAGATTTGATTAGGCACTGGAGAGAAAGAAATCGAACCTTTCATGTTATCTCTGAAGGTTGAATAGACATCTCCATTCTAAGACCCTTTGTGACCCTAATCGAGCTATTATGAAGGGGTCAGAAAGAATTCTACAAGTAATGTTCTTTGCTTTCTATCTCACGTGTCATTTTAAAAATACTTGTCATCAGTCATTTAGGAACCAAATAATTAAGGCTAACTGGTTTTGGATACCTTGTAATAAGTATTTGGAATAACATATGGGAATCACTAGGGTTTGTAGCACAAACGCACTAGTATACAACTATTATAAAGAATCTATCTCAGTGCAAAAGTTACTTGGCATTAATGAAACACTTTAAAAAGTTTCTTGGAAAGTAAAATATTTCTCTTCTAGCCTCAGGTATCTTTTTGATGATGTTTAAGCATGTAAATCTGGTGGGAGGAGGAGGGAGACTGGAACTAATCAAATATTAAATAATGGTTCTTAAATCCATAATCTCTTATCTATTATTCCATGGCATCGTGATAGCTTCCAAATGCTTATTCTTCTTCCCCTCACAAGCACGTACTTGAAATAGCACCTGAAAGTATTACTGAAAAGCACTCATTAGAAATGTACTAAAAAATAAAAGTGCTTGAATAGTTTAGCTTGCCAGTGGATCCTTTTATGAAATCGACATTTTCCTCCAGCTAACAAGAGCAATGGAAGAAATTGGTAGCTTCGAATATGCACAACTATGCACACATAACATATGCAAAAGTTGCATTTATCTGCATGCACTCACAGAAACCCCAGAGCTCCATTAAATATTGGTAAGCAGACACCTCAAGAAATATTACCAATTTGATGCCATACATTAAAGGACAATATACCAATTGCTACAAAGTTTAGAGAAAGGAGAGGGGGGAAATACACATATGTGAAAGGGATCTAGATTGTTTTGCAGCTGCCCAAACAAGTCATGAGCACAAAGAGCAACTAAAGCAAATTTCTCACACCCTACTACGAAAAAGAAAAAAAATGGCCTGGTTGATTTTATTTTATTTCCATTGTCTTTTAAACATGCCTGGAGTTACCGATTTACCAACAGGCAGACAGTCGGGGCCACTTAAGGAAAAGTCTTGCTGTGATGAAATGGGTTGGTGGCTGGGGAGGGAGGAAAGGAGGTGTGGGAAGGGGGGGGAAGGGGGAGAGATAGAGAGAAGTGTGGGGGGGGGACAGAGAGAGAAGGAGGGAGGGAAAGAGAGGGAAAGAAAGAGGACAGGGAGGGGGAGGAAAAGGAGAGGGGGGAGAGGAAAGGAGGGAGGGGGAGAGGGAGGGGAGTGAAAGAGAGAGGGCAGGAAGAGAGAGAGGGAAGGGAGAGGGGGAAGGGGACGGAGAGAGAGGAAGAGAGAGAGGAAGGGAGGCAAAGAGAGGAGGAAGAGAGGGGGGAAAAGAGAAGGGAAAGGGGGAAGGGGATGGGGATGGGGAGAGAGAGAAAGAGAGAGGGGGGAAGAGAGAGGGAGAGAGGGAAAGAGACAGAGGGGGAAGGGGACAGAGAGAAAGAGAGAGGGAGGAAGGGAGAGGAAGAGAGGGGGAGGAAGAGAGAGGGCAAGAGAGAGAAGGGGAGGGAGAGAGAGAAAGAGAGCGACCGGGGGAGGGGAAAGAAAAACAGAAAAACCACAATCTGATAAACTAATCTCGGGGGACCAAGCCAATATTAAAGAAGACACTTGTTGCCGCTTTTCAACTCTTGGATTTAAAAAAAAAAAAAAAAAAAAAGGGGGGGGGGGGGTCGAGACTCGAAGAAGCGCCACCCCACAGCAGCCTTTCAAAGGCACGTCTGCTAACAGGCAACGCCACGGGAAGGGCCGGCTGCAAAAAAAGAAAGAAAAAAAAGCGGCGGGGGGGGGGGGAAACGTTTCGCGACGGGACTAGGAAAAGGACTCAACAGGGTTAGGGCGGCGAAAGGAGAGGCTCTCTGCGCCTCTGCTCCGTCTGGTACTGCCCTGGGCGCTCCGGTCGTCGCAGTCGCAGTCGCAGTCGCAGCTCCCCCACCCCTTTTCCACGCCTCCCCTTCCGTCCCCAAACTCCGCGCAAACTTTAGCCGGCGCCTCCACCACACAGCTTCCCAATTCCCGCAAGGTGCCGCGGGCGCGCTGCTCCTCCAAGGCAGGGCTCTCCGACCTTGGCCACTTTAAGCCGGGAGGAGGAGGAGGAGGAGGAGGAGGAGGGGGGCCTTCAACTCCCAGAATTGCCCAGCCAACCGGCTGGGGAATTTGGGGAAATTGAAGTTTCCCCCGTCTCAAAGTGGCCAAGGTTGGAGAGCGCTGGGTCTGAGGCGCGCAAAAGCCTCCTTCGCCCGCCTCGCGCGCCCTTTTTATTTCCCGCCACCCCCCTTTCGGGGGAAGCTTTCCCTACGGCCGCGGGAGGAATTCTCTCCCATTCTCTCCCTCCGTCCCTCTATTTCTCCTCAGCGAAGCCCCGTCCGCGACTCACTTTCCAAGGCGGAGAGAGGCTGGAGAGGCGCGCGAGCGGTTCCCACCAAAGTGGCGTGTGCGCGAAAGAGCGCAAAGTCCAAGCCGAAAAATGCTCTCTCGCCCCGAGCTCTTGTTTGCACTTCCGCCCCTTTCTTCGCTCCTCCTCCGGAGGGCCGGCGAGGTTTGGCTCCAGCAAAGAGCGAGAGAAGGAGGAGGAGGAGGAGGAGAGGCGGGCGGGGGCAGCGGTCTACTTTCCGGCCTTGGCGTGCGCCTTCGTTCCCGGCGGAGCCTCGGGCGACCGCAGCCTTACTGGCCGCGATGGAAACACCCCACACACACACACACACACCCCCCAGACCAGAATTGCCGGCTGAACGAGGACGAAGAAATAAGAGACACGCTTCCATGGGACAGACCTGAAATCTAAATCAAGCGCCTTTTAACCACGTTTTACAGGCTGGACTTTTAATCAAGTGCCTTAACCGCGTTGAACAGGCTTGAGGTTTCCACCTCAGAGAATTACGCAGAGTCTGCGGACTTTGTCCGCCTCCCCAAATCGATTTCGAAATTATTTTATTCCAAATGCGCATGAAAAGCGTACTTTGACCGGTGGAAACAAAAAAAAAGAGCTAGGAACATGCGTGTTTGCGTGCACACGTGCAAGAGGGGAACCTGCGGATCATTGTTATTCTGGACGATTGCCATATTTGCTGCCATCGTGTGGCTGTATGGATTTTCTCAAGCAGAGCATTCCTTTGTTTCACTAATAGCAGCAGACGCAACTTTGATTATTTAGTTGCTGTTGACCAAGCTTTGCTTTTTTTTTCTTTGTAGAAGTTGTACACAAGTGTGAAACCAACCTGAAAGAACACAAACCAATAATAGGACCTTAAGCTATATGTGTTGTTCACTATTTGCTTATTAGGTTTCATATGAAGAGTCTGGGCTGTATGTGGTAAAAAGACACGTCAAAATAAAGTTCATTGGAGGAAAAAATCGAACTACATCTCTTTGACCAGTTAGTTGGAAGCCATCATCTCAAAAGGAAATAGATTTATGCAATTTCCATAATGTCTTTCTAGGACAGGGCTCTAGAAAGGGTTGACAAGACTATGCATTATTATGCATGGTATTATTACATTATGCGTAGTATTATTAAAGGTAGTCCTCAACTTATGACCACAATTGAGTCAAAATTTCTGTTTCTAAGTGAAAAATTCATTAAATAAGTTTTGCCCCATTTTACGGCTTTTCCTGCCACATTTGTTTAGTGAATCACTGCGGTTATTAAATTAGTAACATGGTTGTTTAGTGAATCTGGTTTTTCCCCATTTATTTTGCTTATCAGAAGGTTGCAAAAAGGGATCACATGATCCTGGGACATTGCAACCATCATAAATATGAGTCCATTGTCAAGCGTCCAAATATAAATACCAGGGTGATTTACTGCAATGGTAATAAGTTTGAAAAATGATCATAAGTCAATTTTTTCACAGCCATTGTAACTTTGAACAGTCACTAAGTGAAGTGTTTTTAAAGTCAAGAACCACCTGTAGTTGAAATAATATTTATTATTTGGTTTTTATCCCACCTTTGTTATAAGTAACTTAAGGCAGCAAACATATTTAACATTACTTCTTCCTCCTATTTCCCCCACAACAACAACCCTGTGAGGTGGACTGGCCTGAGAGAGAGTGACTGGCCCAAGGTCACCCAGCCAGTTTTCATGGCTAAGGCAGGACTAGATTTGTAGGCCAACACTTGTTCTCTTCATATAATAAATGTTGGGGATTAATGAACAATCTGAAACTTCATGAAGAGAAGGATACTGCAAAGTAAGGGCCATTACAGAGACAATATTTCAGATGATAACTACCAGCATCACCATATATGGGAGTGAGTACACACATTGAGTAAATTATGATTTGGGTTAAATGTCATTCAGTGAATAAGTCACAAGGTTTACATATTGTGTTGAGCTATATACTATGCTTTACCAATTAGAATAGAATAGAACAGAACAACAGCATTGGAAGGGACCTTGGAGGTCTTCTAGTCCAACCCACCCCCCTCACTCAGGCAGGAAATCCTATAGCATTTCAGACCAATGGTTGATCAAACTCTTCTTTAAAACTTGCCGTGTTGGAGCATTCACAACTTCTGGAGGCAAATTGTTCCACTGATTAATTGTTAATTTTTCCTTAGTTCTAGGTTGCTTCTCCCCATGATTAGTTTTCATCCGTTGCTTCTTGTCCTGCCCTCAGGTGCTTTGGAGAATAGCTTGACTCCCTCTTCTTTGTGGCAGCCACTGAGATATTGGAATATTGCTATCATGTCACCCCGGTCCTTCTTTTCTCACAGATCTAATTAAATCCAACCAAGTTACACCTTTGCACGATACAGGAACTCAAAGTAGAGTTTCTGGTCGCAATTTTCAGTTTACAATTGATTGCCAAGGATGAAGAATGAGCAGGAGTCGGGATCCAGCAGACCAGGACAAATCATCACTGCAAACCAGTTAAGGTAAAAATTGTCCACGCTCTCTGCTTAATGCAGCTTTCTACAAATGCAAGCCTGGTCCTGAATATGCTGACAAAAGTTTTGTTTGAACCAGATTACACTGACAGCCTTAAAAATAACTTCCTAACATGCTTGGTCATGTCTGCCTTGCTTAACCACCCACCATGACGTACAAATTCATCATCTCCTGGCCTGAACAAAATTAATTCACTTGTCTGTGGAACAAAAGGTTTTATTCTCTTCGCTTCCAATGACATTAGTCTCTGGCCACACAGGAATGAGTAAAAGCTATCTTGGCCTCCCTTTGTAACAAGATCTTTGCCTCCTTTTTTATGATGCCCATTCAGTACTCCCAGTTATGTCCTTGAAGATCAGAGTTCACAAAAAGTCTGTCTGAACATGCGTGGCCTATAGTTGATTCTTAGAGTACAGTGAAAAATTCTGCTTAACTTAGGTTGTCAGTTCTGTACTGCAATTGGGACAACTAGTAAAGGGACAGAAAAATCTACTTCTTGGTTACAGATCTAAATTTAAAGTTTTGCAGATCTGCTAATTGTGAATTGGTGAGCAATACAACTTTATTTTTTAATTTATTTATTTTGTCAAGCAATTATAAGAAAACAGGTATAAGTATAACATAGTTATGAATACATGAAATGGATACATATAAGAAAAATAAAAAGAATGAATAGGACAGGCACAGTCGGCACATTGGTGCGCTTATGCATGCCCCCTACAGACCTCTTAGGAAAGGGGTGAGGTCAAAAGTAGACAGTCCAAGGTTAAAGTTTTTGGGGTTTGGGGAAGAAAGCACAGAGTAGAGTATTCCAGACATTGACCACTCTGTTGCTGAAGTCATATTTCCTGCAATCAAGTTTGGTGCAGTTTACCTTGAGTTTGTATCTATTGTGTGCTCTTGTATTGTTATGGTTGAAGCTGAAGTATTCATTGACAGGTAGGACATTGCAATATATGATTTTATATACCATACTTAGATCAGACCAAAGGCAGTGTAGTTCTAGGTTTTCTAGGTCTAGCATTTCCAGTCTGGTGGCATAAGGTATTTTGCAACGAGGAGTGGAGGCTCTTCTTGTGAAATATTTCTGGGTTTTCTCAACTGTATTAATATCAGACACAAAATGCAAGTTCCAGACTGATGAGCTGTATTCAAGTATTGATCAAGCAAATGTTTTCTATGTTCTAGTTATTAGTGTAATAATACCAGAGAAAAAGCTACATAGGATTAAGTTACATCTGTGAAGGCCAGATATATAGTCTTGTTCACACAGTAAACTTAGCTACCATATGGTTTAATTACTGGACTATAGACAGGCCAGTCACGACTTGTTATTGCCATGCATTTTTACCATGTTTTTCCTCTTTCCCAATATATTTATGTTTGTGTAGAGTCATGTATATCTACATGCTTAGCATTCCATAACAATAGCTCAGAGCAAAACGTTATGCACCAGAGTTCTGTTCTGAGCTCAAAAGAAAATGCAGAGGGAGAGAGAGAGACTGAAAGAGAAAACCTTCACTTTGCATGTCCTGTGAGAAAAATATCAACCCAGGATCATTATTCACAGGCTGTAGGAAGTCAATCCACTTGATTTTTGTTTTGTTTCTTTAGAAAATGTAGGTAGCTGTCCATCTCACTAAAAGTTATTCAGGGTAACTGTCAAGCAGAAATACTTTCAGGTGGGTGTGTTTTGCTTTGTGTACTATATTCATGGCAGTCAAGGAAATAGATTAAAAATAAATCTAATGTTTGTGAAATTTGAAGCCACAGCTAGATGAGGATTCCCAACACAGATTTATGTGCAACAAGAAAGAAATGGCATTATTTTACCATCAAACTCTCCAAAACTGAAGCCAAATGATTGTTTAGTTGCTTCACCTTGACAACAAGGATGGGTGTACACAATCTCCTGCTTCACTTCTAAAGGGCAAGACTAGTCATCACAATTCAGGAATAATTGTTATGTCCTGTTGCTGCACACCATGACACCAGTTAATAAATATTTAAATACAGATTCAATTTCTACACACAATAATATAATACATAGAATCAGGTACCTGCTAGGTTTGGTGCTATGCAAAAGAGAGAGAGAGAGAGAGAAACATTTATCTAATTACTATTTTTCCCTAGGAGAAAAGAAAACATTAGCATGCCATAGCATGAAAGCTAATGAATTTAATTATTTATAATTATAAATTAATGGTATAACCTTATATCTTGCCAGCTCAGCCATAATAAACGCCTTACAGAGATGGAAAATGCAT
>BLBF01000026.1:26300656-26340778 GCA_015471245.1 Laticauda colubrina
AGAGAGAGCAAGCCGTAGTCTTGCTACTTTTATATTGTTTTCTTAACTACTCCTTTAATTGCTATTTCACAGTTAAAGCTGTATACACTCTAACATACACTAACTATGATTCATAGTTATTATTTCACCTAAACCAGTTAGGGTAAACAATGTTATCCCTAACACATTGCATCAGCCCCGCGGATATAAAAGGATGCAGCTCGCAAGCAGGTCACCATTCAGAGGAAAGACCTGCTGCCCGACACATCTTCAGCCAACAACCATGGGGAAGAAGAGGAAGCCTGTGCCTACTCCTGCCAGCCCTGGCAAGAAGGACAGGACCACCATCCCACCCCCTGGCGCTGACTCTGCTTCTGCTGGGGCTTCTGCTGCTGGTGCTGACTCTGCTGGTGCTGGTGCTGCTCTTGGTGCTGGTGTTTCTACTGGTGCTGCTCCTGGTGCTGGTGCTTCTGCTGGTGCGTACTCTGCTGGTGCTGCTCCTGGTCCTGCTGGTGCTACTGCTGCTCGTGCTACTGCTGGTGCTGCTGCTGGTGGTGGTGGTGTGGTGGACCAGCCCCTAGAACCTCAAAGCCCTACTGATGAGGGCCCAGAAGGCCCTGCCAGAGGGAGGAAGAGGCATTAGCGAGATTGGGAGAGGGGACAGTACTCCATTGAAGAGGAACATGAGGAGGAGGTGCTCGAATGGCTGAGGGAGAAGGAGTTCCACTGGCGGAAGGGACACAGGCTCTATCAAGACACCAAGCAGAAGCAGGCGATTTGGAGAGAGAAGGCGGAGAGCCTGGGCTACACTTCGGAGGTCCTCCTCAGGTGGTGGAAGCACACCTGGTATGGGAAGCTGCACCTCAAGAAGTCTGGCCAGGCCGCGGTCAAGCTCACCGACCAGGAGACCTATGTGATGGCCAAGTGCAGGTTCTTGGAGGATGAGGTCCGCCACCGAGGAGCAGCCCCTCTGTCAACCCTCTCTCTCAGGCAGCCTTCTGAGAGCCAGTCCTTGGCCAGAAGAGGCAGCTCCTGTGTCCAGGTAGGTATCTTTGGAGCGCCCCACAATGGAGACCCCCCCCAACAGCTGCACTCCCCATGGCGGAGCACATGGAGGACCCCCTGACGCAGTTAGAGCAAGAAGAGGCCACTGCCACCAGACACCAACCCACCCCCACCCCCAGCTCCACCTCCACAGAAAGCAGGCAGAAAGCCAGACCAGAGGGACAGAGCCACACTGTCCTGGTGGAGATCAGGGACACCATCAAAAGCAGCGTAGATCTCCTCTCTCAGCTGGTACACTCTGACATACCATCCTCTAACAGAAAGCCCTTCCTCATCTACGTGAACCAGACCCTCATGGACATGTCCGAATCCCAGTACCAGGTGATCAAGGAGAGGATCACAGGTCTTCTGCACCATCCTCCAGGCCCAGCCGAACCTGCTCTGACCCAGTCCAGGTCTGCTCCTCCACCCCAGGTGATGTCACAGCCCTTCCAAAGCTTTCAACAGCCCCTCACCTTCCAAGGCTACGGCTACCAGGAGTTCCAGCAGCACAGACAGCCCTTCCCAGTCCAGGCACTGGTACATCGCACGCCACAGGTGCCACCGATGCCATCGACCCCACCAATGCCACCGATGCCTCACCTTGCTCACCTGCAAACCAGACAGCCCCACTACACTCCTCCTTCCTCCACCCCACAACCAAGCCCGGCCTCAGAACATCTGTCATAGGTCTTGGGACTGACACCCGATGTCATGGAGGAAGGGGCTCTCAACATCACAGGACTGAGTCAGCTCTCTGAGAGCTTCCTCCACACACCATCCCCTGTTGTCCTCTCAGGTCCAGGCACCCCAATGGCACCTCAGACCAGCACTCCAGCCACCGCCACCTCCACAGTCCCTGGCCCCTTCACCCCTGAGACTATGGGCACGCCTCAGAGTGACTGAGAAGAGTGCCAGAGACTGGGTTGCTACCTGTTGACTTTATCTTTGCTTGGGACACTTTTCTTGGGTCATTTTGCTTTTACAGTTTGTTATTAATAAAGGTTATCTTTGCTTCACACACTTGGTTCAGTTCTTTTAGTAAATAAAGTCTTGGTGGAAACTTTTAGAAATGGTTTAAGCCTTTGCATGCTTGTGGGATGGGTAAGGATAGCAGTGAGATGGGCAGGGATACCTGTGGGATGGGTAATAGCTGTGGGATAGATAAACCTCCAGTGCAAGCATAGTGGGACTGTATGGTCCACCCTCCCAGGTGCCACACCAATGGCCCTTTATTATCAATAATAATGTAATCATTCATCCACACATGTCAACATAAACACAACTCTTTATTAAATGCCCTGTTCATTGTAGGGCCACTCAACATACATGGCACAATCTCATCAGTGTGATCAGACAGGCTGAAGGAAGCATCCATTAAGCATCTACCATCCTGTCTTGCCACTCCAATGCTCCGGCTGGGGAGTTGCACCAGTGTTTCAGGAGGTTGCGCTGCTTCTTCCCTTCACATGAAGCTCTGTTGGGGCCTTGCACATCCACAGTGTCTATCAGGTTTCGCCCTTGCCTCCATTCACCAGGCTCCATGTTCCCCATTGCCTTCTTGACAGTCCACGAGCCTGTTCTGCAAGACTGGGTAGCGGGTGCGCATGAGATTGTGCAGGATGCAGCAAGCTTCCACGATGTTCCTCACCATCTCTGGGCGATGCTGCATGATGGTGAGAAGTACATGGAACCTGTTGGCCAGGATGCCAAAGGCGTTCTCCACCACCCGTCTTGCCCTGGACAGCCTGTAGTTGAAGATCCTCTCTTCACAGGTGAGGCATCTGGAAGTGTAGGGCTTCATGAGGTAGGTTCTGAGGGAGAAGGCGTCATCCCCCATGATGAAGTAGGGCACATCTTGTGTGTCGTTGGGCAGGAGGTCTGGATCTGGGAAGCCCATGATGAGGTTGTGTTCCAGCCCCTCCTTGAGGTGACTGGCATTGTATACCTGGCCATCTGAAGCTGACCCGTTGCCTGAAGCATCGATGTACATGAACTTGTAGTCAGCATCGACCATGGCAAAGAGGATGATGCTGAAGAAGCCCTTGTAGTTGAAATAAGTGGACCCTGAGTTGGCTGGAGCTTTGCAGGCCACGTGCTTCCCATCTATGGCTCCAACGGTGTGGGGGAAGTTCCACTTCTGATACCACTGTTCTGCAACTTTCTTCCAGCCTTCTTCAGTGGAGGGGCACTGGAGGAGCTCCTCCAGGTATTCTTCGATGATGGCCTGCACCACTTCTCTGACCACAACGCTGATGGTGTTTTGTGGCACCCTCCAGGCGTACTGCATGCTCCTGTATGTGGTCCCTGAGGCCAGGTGGCGCAGAGCCAATGCCACCTTGAGCCCAGGGTCCAGGCTGGACCAGAAGTTGGTGTTTGCCTTGGTCAACCTGGGTCTCAGCCGCTCCACAACTTCGTCAAACATGGCTGGTGGCATCCTCATGAAGTTCTGGAATGCACGAGTGTCTTCGTTCCTCAGCTCCACCATCAGCTTATCATACAGTCTGTACTTGGCTCTTCTCATGATCCATCTTTGGACCCACACACTTCTTGGACACCTCCTTTTCCTTGCGTAGAACAGTTGAAAGAGCCTGTAGAGGGCTTCGCACTGTTGTAGAATGATGGCGGCTACCAAAAGGAGTGTGCGACGATCCATGGTGGAGATGACTGGATGCTGTGGAAGAGCAAGAGCAAGGCTGAAGAGGTCTGCACCCCACGTCTGCTGGACTAAAAGTGAAATCCAGGTGATTTCTCCCCCTTTTTATAGGAAATACCATTTTTCCGCTAGGTGTCCTTCTGCATCCTCTAGACATACTGCAGACATCCTAAATATCCGAGATACGTCCCCTATACGAACGTGTTTTCCATTTTAATGCTTTGTATGCAAGCTGCATCCACTTTCATCCTTTCTACATCCGTGCTACTAACGCTGCATGTCCATTCCGCATCCGTTTCGCTTCCTCCCTGTGTCCGTTTTCTGCTGGAGCGGATTTGAGTTGCACGGATGCGCAGCGGATGCCTAGCGGATATAGCGGACGCGTAACAGATGACGACGGACGTATAACGGATGTTACCCGTATGCGTAGCGGATGTAGAACGGACACGTTGGATACTTCATCCGCTCAAAAAGTTTTGTGCAGCTCAAAACTTTTTGAGCGGATGAAATCTCAATAGACGGATGCTGGACGGATCGAGAGTATGAAAGTTGTACGTGGTATCCCAATCTATTTATATTTATATGCACAGAATATCATGAAAAATGGTGGAATAGGAAAAAATAGAAGCTAGAATTAATTTTTCTGAGAGAAATAACCACAATAATATGCTGATAATATTACTTTGATGACTGGGAGTAATGAAAATGTTGTTGAAGATTAAAAAAGAACTCCCAAAATTACATCTACTGTGAATACCAACATATTGCAAATTAGTGAAAGAAGTAATGGGCTGTATCTTCTTAGGCTTAACCCTTCACAGGAATAGAATATTTTTACTGGTTCATGCAAAAAAGTGACCAGACAACTAAATAACAATATGTTTCCATAGAATCAAAGTCATATGGCAACAGAAGGTATCATGTTAATTTCAAATAAGTCACTGCCACAAAGCACTGTGTCATCCTGACTCATTAGAATTATTAGAGTTCAAACTGTTGAGTCCAAACCTTGCAAGAGATACATTGTGAAAGATGTTTATGAAATATATCATTGGGTTACTATTTTGTACAGATATATCTCCGTTTATTGCATTTCATTTAGCCACTTAGGAGCCATATTGGCACATTGGCCATATTGGTAAGAATGCAGTATTGCAGACTAACTCTGCCCACAGCCAGGAGTTCAATCCTGACTGGCTCAAGGTTGATTTCACTATCCATCCTTCCAAGGTTGGTAAAATGAGAGCCCAGATTCTTGAGGACAATATGCTGACTCTGTAAACTGATTAGAGAGGGCTGTAAAGCACCATGAAGTGGTATATAAGTCTAAATTCTATTCCTATATTGCAAGGATATTTAAGGTGGCATATTAAAAAGGTCAACTGTTGTCCTTGCCTGTTAATTGAATTTTTTTAAACAGTAAATAGATAGTAGGTCAAATTAGTTAGGGGAAAAATCCACAATCCTTATACAGGCCCATCCATAATCCTTTCACAGGCCCATCGTATATGCACGGCTCATGTCTTTTCCTATTCCTGCCCCTTACCAGCAATCCAGGCACTAATATTGGCTGTGTCATATTTTCGATTAGGACGATGTGCTTTGTCTCAACTTTGTTGTAAAGAAGAATGTGGTGGCTTGTAGTTAACTTTATTTTTGCATTAATCAAGCAACTCCCATTTTAAAGTTTCCTGAAAATTAAGAAAAGAATGGACAAATATAGTCCGCTTGCCTGGACAAACATAAAAATAAAATACCGCACTAGGATTACTCTTTCCCAAGCAAAATCTGTAAAGTGGACAATTTATTTTCTTCCGCATCAATTAATTCAAGTAGACATCAGAAACAACCTCAATCATTCAACAGAATGCAATGTGGTACATAAAGTAAAAAACCTAATTCATTTGCATTCATTAAGCTATTTGGAGCAAAATGAATTGAGTTCTCCAGATGAGAACTCAGCTCTGAGGAAAAGCTGGAGGAAGTATCTCAGGAAGGTTAAGGTTGAAACTAATTGTTAAAGCTACCTGAACTATACAAAGGCCTTTTGAGCAGCGGAGCCAGACTAAATAAGTTACTGCCTAATGGTATTTTTCTGCTCATATGCAGTCTGGTATAAGAATATATACATATACACACAGTATGCTGTTCTGTAAGCTTTAAAATACTTATGGTTGTTGAACTTAGGAACATGAAAGGAGATGAGAAGGGCCAAAATCTACTTTCCCACAATAAATAAAAGCCCAGCTGACAAAAATAGCTGGGAAGAGAAATGTTTAACAAATGTAGTTAAGCTGCATTGACACCCCAGTTTTAAACAGAACATAAATACCAAGATTAGATCAGTTTCCCCAGCTAGACAATTCATCAAAACACTCATTAACTTGGTGGATAAATACTATGTTTACAATAAAATGGATCTGTTCACTGTCAGCAGAAAATGAAACCTGCATCAGGCCAATATTTCTGGCTCATAGACAGGACACATAACATCCCAGATTGCAGCAATGATTAAAACAGTCCAAATCTTGATTAACTGCAGCTAAGGGCTCTGGCAGATTCTTCCAGGTGAATTGAAAATGCCGTATGCAGAACAGGGAGTTTATTCTCCTGGGCCAGCATGAAAGAGATAACAAAAATTATAGCTTGGGAGTAATGAGAAGTAATGAAGATGGTTATCATCCCTTTGAAACAGTGAACTGGTCTCTAAGAAAAGAGCCTGGGAGATTCTTGCATGCATCACATCCTCTCAAATACCACCAAGAGATGCAAGTAAAAGAAGAGATTTGATAGCAAATTGCACTCGTATGTTCACAGGCAGGTAATTTCATGGGTTTGGCCATCATCATAGCATGGATGGAATGTTTACCTCTCATACACATGCAACCAATCATTAACAGACATTAACAGACATTTTACCTCACACTATTTAGCTTTGTATGTTCAGCCATATATTGTCTCCCCATTTAACCATCAAGAGTACCCCAAATGTGATGATCATGTGATAAGGATGATAGAAAGAGAAGTCGACATGCCTCTTCTTTTTCTTACATAACCCTAACCCTAACTGTTCTTCAAAAAGACCTTGATTATGTGTCTGAATGGTCTAACGGTTGACAACTTCAAATCTCTACCAAAAAATGTCCTGTCCTACAAAATGGTAAAAAAAAAATATCTATATACCAAATACAAGCTAAGCAGATATGACTTTGTTGATGACCCTCATTTGGTCAAGGACCTTGGAATTCTCATATCGAATGACCTAAGCGCCAAAGCTCACTGCAACAGTATTGCCAAAAAGGCTTTAAGAGTCATAAATTTAATTTTACAAAGCTTCTCCTCTGGTAATACTGATTTGCAAACTAGGGCATTTAAAACCTTTGCTAGACCAATACTTGAATTCAATTCTGCTGTCTGGAATCCACACTGTATATCAGACATAAACACAATTAAGCGAGTCCAGAAATATTTTACCAGAAGAGTACTGCATTCCTCTGTTCGCAACAGAATACCCTACAACACTTGAGATTCTAGGCTTAGACATCCTTGAACAATGCCAGCTAAGATTAGACTTAAAGCATCGTACATAAAATCGTATGTTACAACATCTTACCAGAAAATGAATATTTCAACTTTAACTGCAACAACACAAGAGCACATAACAGATATAAACTAAATGTAAACCATTCCAAACTTGATTGCAGGAAGTACGATTTCAGCAATAGAGTGGTCACTGTCTGGAACTCACTACCTGAATCTGTTGTCACCTGCTCAAACTCCCACTCCTTTACCCTTTAACCTTTACTTAAACTAGCCTCTATTGACTCACCCCATTCCTAAGAGGACTGTAAGGGGCATGCATAAGAACACAATTGTGCCTACTGTCCCTGTCCTATTGTCTCCAATTACTAGTTCCAATTTCTTGTATTTATATTTATATTTATTCTTGTTTCTGTTCTTGTTTCGTCAACAGAGGTTGAAGAGGTCAATCAGACTGTTTAATTTATCACCTATTTACAGCAAGAAATTAAATTAAAGCCTCCACAGAGATGGCAATATAGCTTCCATTTGAATGCATCCAATGAAGATAAACTTATTATTTTTCAAGATAATTGGCTTTGCTGTAAGGAAATAGATTTCCCTCTCAAGATAAAATCTACCTTTTTCTAGCTACTCCTTTTTCTTTATGTAAATATAACTTTATGCCCTCCAAACATCTTGACTTCAGTTCTTAAAATTCTCAGCAACAACCATAGTAGTTGATGATATCCATTCAGTCATGGCCAACTTGCGGCAATTCTGTGGGGCAGGGAAAGAACAATGGATGAAAATTGATCAAGGAGAGATTCAACCTAGAAATAAGGAAAATTCTTCTGACACTGAGAAAAATCAACCAATTGAACAGCTTGCCTTTAGAAGTTTTGGGATCTTCATCCCTGGAAGCTTTCAAGGAGAGACTGGACTGCAAACTGTCATAAATGATGTAGGGTCTCCTGCTTGGGGTGGAGGCCCAAGCAGGAGACTAGATGAACTATAAGGTCCTTCCAAATCTGTTAAATGAAACAAGTTAATTTTAGGAAAGGAGTAGGATAGAAGATCCAGAGCAGGGGTGGGATTCTACCGTTTTGGCCCGGTTCTGTAGACTGGTAGCTCTGAAGAGCAGCTGACAGCAAACTGGTTCTCTCTGAATATCTTCTTTTCTTTGGTTGGCCCACCTGCCCGCCTGGATTCTAGGCTGTCCTTTATTCTTACCTTAAGGCCCTGTCACACTGGCCGACGGATGCAAAACGTTTGTAAAAAGGACACAGCGGATGAGAAAAATGTTCCATCCGTTGTTATCCGCTCTCAAAAGGGGCAAAAATTTGCATAACCAGAGCGGACAACACGGAAAGGAATGGACGGGGGGAGGATGTAGCCAGGATGGAAAGCGGATGCTCCACGGAAGCCTAGTGGATGGAAGCGGATGAGAGCGGATGGCACATCCGCAAGGCTTCCGGGGAGCACAGCAAAGCGGACGTGGAACGGAAAGAGTGGATGCAGAGTGAACGCCGAGCGGATGAAGCGGATGCACAGTGGATGCCAAGCGGATGAAGCGAATGTAGAGCGGAACCCTCGCGGAAGCCTAGCGGAAGCCTAGCGGATGCCTAGCGGATGCCTAGCGTTCACTGCGCATGCAGGGAGGATGCATTGCGTCAGCCCCGTGGATATAAAGGGAAGCAGCTCCCAAGCAGGTCACCATTCTGAGGAAAGACCTGCTTCCAGACACAGCTCTCCAGCCAGCCAGCCAGCAACCCCACAACCATGGGGAAGAAACGGAAGCCTCTGCCATCTGCTGCCAGCCCTGGCAAGAGGGACAGGGCCACCCTCCCACCCCCTGGCCCTGACTCTGCTTCTGCTGGGGCTTCTGCTGCCCAGCCTCGATCTTCTGGTGCTGGGGCTTCTGCTGATGCTGCTTTTGGAGGCGGTGCTTCTCCTTATGCTGCTTCTGGTGGTGGTGCTTCTGCTGGTGCTTACTCTGCTGGCACTGCTCCTGGTGGTGGTGCTTCTGCTGGTGCTTACTCTGCTGGCGCTGCTCCTGGTGCTGGTGCTTCTGCTGGTGCTTACTCTGCTGGCGCTGCTCCTGGTCCTGCTGATCCTGCTGGTGCTCCTGGTCCTGCTGGTGCTCCTGGTCCTGCTGGTGCTTCTGGTCCTGCTGGTCCTGCTGGTGCTCCTGGTCCTGCTCCTGGTCCGTCTGGTGCTGATGGTGCTGGTGCTGCTGCTGCTGCTGCTGCTGCTGCTGGTCCTGCTGGTCCTGCTTTTGCTGCTACTGTTGTTGCTGCTGCTGCTGCTAGTGTGGAGGAGCAGCCTCTACAACCTCGAAGCCACTCTGATGAGGGCCCATATGGCCCTGCCAAAGGGAGAAAGAGGCAGACGCGTGAACGGGAGAGGAGGCAATACGACATAGAAGAGGAACATGAGGAGGAGGTGCTGGAGTGGCTGAGGGAGAATGAGTATCTATGGCGGAAGGGACACAGGCCCTATTGCGACACCAAAAGGAAGCAGGCTGCTTGGAGAGAGAAGGCGGAGAGCCTCGGCTACACTTCGGAGGTGCTCCTTGGCTGGTGGAAGCACATGCACACCTGGTACAGGAAGCTGTACCTCAAGAAATCTGGCCAGGCCGCGGTCAAGCTGACAGACAGAGAGACCTACGTGATGACCAAGTACAGCTTCTTGGAGGGTGAGATCCGCCACCAAGGAGCAGCCCCTCTCACAACCCTCTCTCTCAGGCAGCCTGCTGAGAGCCAGTCCTCTTCTGGCAAAGAGTCAGCTCCTGTCTCCAGGCAGGTATCTGTGGAGCGTGCCACGATGGAGACCCCCCCGACAACTGTACTACCCGTGGTGGAGCGCGTGGAGGACCCCCTGATGCGGTGGGAGAAAGGAGACGGCACTTCCACCACAGCCCAACCCGCATCCACCCCCAGCTCCACCTCCACAGAAAGGCAGAGAGGCAAACCGGAGGGGCAGAGCCACACTGTCATGCTGGAGATAAGAGACACCATCAGGAGCAGCGTAGATCTCCTCTCTCAGCTGGTACACACTGACGCCCCATCCTCCAACAGCAAGCCCTTCCTCACCAATGTCAACCGGACCCTCATGAACATGGCGGAACCCCAGTACCAGGTGGTGAAGGACAGGATCATCGATCTTCTTCACAACCCTCCAGACCAAGATGAACCTGCTCCCACCCAGTCCAGGCCTGCTCCTCCACCCCAGGTGATGTCACTGCCCTCCCAAGGCTTTCCACAGGTCCTACCCTACCAAGGCTATGGCTACCAGGAGGTTCAGCAGCACAGGCAGCCCTTCCCAGTCCAGGCACAGGTACATCGGATGCCACCGGTGCCACTGATGCCACCAATGCCACCCACGCCACCGATGCCACCGACACCAGTCCTCACCCAGCTGCAGACCAGATAGCGCCACTACACAGCTACTTCCTCCACCCCACAGCCAAGCCCGGCCTCAGTACATCTGTCATAGGTATTGGGGCTGACACCCCATGTCATGGAGGAAGGGGCTCTCAACATCACGGGGCTGAGCCAGCTGTCTGAGAGCTTCCTCAACACAGCGTCCCCTGTTGTCCTCTCGGGGCCAGGCACCCAGTGGCGCTTCAGACCAGCACTCCAGCAGCAGCCACCTCCACAGTCCCTGGCCCCTTCACTCCTGAGACTATGGGCATGCCTCAGAGTGACTGAGAAGAGTGCCAGAGACTGGGTTGCTACCTGTTGACTTTATTTTTGCTTTGGACACTTGATTTGGGTCATTTTTCTTTTACAGCTTGTTATTAATAAAGATTATCTTTGCTTCACACACTTGCTTCATTTATTTTAATAAATAAAGTCTTGGTGGAAATTTTTAGAAATGGTTTAAGCCTTTGCATGCTTGTGGGATGGGTAAGGATAGCAGTGGGATTGGCAGAGATACCTTTGGGATGGGTAATAGCTGTGGAATGGGCAGGGATACCTGTGGGATGGGTAATAGCTGTGGGATGGGCAGGGATACCTTTGGGATGGGTAATAGCTGTGGGATAGATAAACCTCCAGTGCAAGCATAGTGGGACTGTATGGTCCACCCTCCCAGGTGCCACACCTATTGCCCTTCATTATCAATAATAATGTAATCATTCATCCACACATGTCAACATAAACACAACTCTTTATTAAATGCTTTGTTCATTGTAGGCCCACCCAACATACATGGCCCAAACTCATCAGTGTGATGAGACAGGCTGAAGGAAGCATCCATTAATCATCTATCATCCTGTCTTGCTACTCCACTGCTCCAGCCGGGGAGTTGCACCAGTATCTCAGGAGGTTCCGCTGCTTCTTCCTTTCCCGTGAAGCTCTGTTGGGGCCTTGCACATCCACAGTGTCTATCAGGTTTCACCCTTGCCTCCATTCCCCAGGCTCCATGTCCCCATTGCCTTGTTGGAGGTCCATGAGCCTGTTCTGCAAGACTGGGTAGCGGGTGCGCATGAGATTGTGCAGGATGCAGCAAGCTTCCACGATCCTCCTCACGGTCTCTGGGCGATGCTGCATGGTGGTGAGAAGTACCTGGAACCTGTTGGCCAGGATGCCAAAGGCGTTCTCCACCACCCGCCTTGCCCTGGACAGCCTGTAGTTGAAGATCCTCTCTTCACGGGTGAGGAGTCTGGAAGTGTATGGCTTCATGAGGTAGGTTCTGAAAGAGAAGGAGTCATCCCCCACGATGAAGTAGGGCACATCTTGCATGTCGTTGGGCAGGTGGTCTGGATCTGGAAAACCCATGATGAGGTTGCATTACAACCCCTCCTTGAGGTGACTGGCGTTGTATACCTGGGCATCTGAAGCTGACCCATTGCCTGAAGCATCGATGTACATGAACTTGTAGTCAGCATCGACCATGGCGAAGAGGATGAAAGAAGCCCTTGTAGTTGAAATAAGTGGACCCTGAGTTGGCTGGCGCTTTGCAGGCCATCTATGGCTCCAACGGTGTGGGGGAAGTTCCACCTCTGATACCACTGCTCTGCAACTTTCTTCCATTCTTCTTCAGTGGAGGGGCACTGGAGGAGCTCCTCCAGGTATTCTTCGATGATGGCCTGCACCACTTCTCTGACCACAATGCTGATGGTGTTGTGTGGCAAACTCCAGCCGTACTGCATGCTCCTGTAGGTGGTCCCTGAGGCCAGGTGGCGCAGAGTCAGTGCCACCTTGAGCCCAGGGTCCAGGCTGGGCCGGAAGTTGGTGCTCTGCTTGGTCAACCTGGGTCTCAGCCACTCCACAACTTCATCAAACATGGCTGGAGGCATCCTCATGAAGTTCTGGAATGCACGAGGGTCTTCGTTCCTCAGCTCCACCATCAGCTTGTTGTACAGTCCGTACTCTGCTCTTCTCCTGATCCATCTTCGGACCCAGACACTTCTTGGCTGCCTCCTTTTCTTCCCGTAGAGCAGTTGAAAAGCCTGTAGATGGCTTCGCACTGTTGCAGAACGATGGTGACTACCAAAAGGAGTGTGTTACGATCCATGGTGGACATGACTGGATGCTGTGGAAGAACAAGAGCCAGATGAAGGCTGCAGAGGTCTGCACAGCAGGGCTTCTGGACTGAAAGTGAGATCCAGGTGAGTTGCTCCCCCTTTTTATAAGCAATATAGGTTTTCCACTATGTGTCCTTTTGCATCCTCTAGGCATCCTCTAGACATCCTTAATATCCAAGATAGGTCCCCTCTGCGAATGTTTTTTTCCATTTTAAATGCTTTCTTTGTGAGCTGCATCAGCTTTCATCCTTTCTCCGTCCGTGCTACTAACGCTTTGTGTCCATTCCGTGTCCCTTTCACTTCCTCCCTGTGTCCGTTTACCGCTGGAGCGGATTTGAGTTGTGCAGATCCGCAGCGGATGCCTAGCAGATATAGAGGACGCATAACGGATGACAACGGATGTAGAACGGATGTTCCCCGTATGCGTTGCGGATGCAGAACGGACGCGTTGGATACATTTTCCACTCAAAAAGTTTTGAGCCGGTCAAAACTTTTTGAGCGGATGGAACCTCAGGATGCTGGATGGATAGAGAGGATGAAAAATGGAGGCAGTGAGTACAGAACGGATGGATCGCTTTAACCAACGGATGGCAAGTGTTTCTCTCCGTTTTACATCCTCTTTCCATCTGTTGGTGCAGTGTGACATGGGCTTTAGTTGCTTTGTGCTGCACAGCTGAGTGCCGTGTGTCAGCAGGAGATGGTGATTGCTTGCAAGATAAGTTGTTTTACAAGTACTTCACACCTGCTTTGCACGTGCTCATCGAACCGGTTGTTATGCCGGTAGGATCCCACCCCTGATCCAGAGTACAGAACAGAAGGAGGGGAGATGGTAGATTGAGAAGGATCTGAGTGATCCATTTGATCCTTTTAAACTCGGACGGAGATATTCGAAGGTCATCTCTGCAACAAACTACTGTAGTCTTCACAGTTCTCAGATAAAAAGCTAATTAAGCTCCACATTTTCCAATCTTCAATTATTTCTTTGAGTTGTTCTATGTCTGATGTTTGATGGTGTCCAGCCACCACATTCTTTGGCACTCTAGTTTCCTTTTACCACCAACTCTTCCAAGCCTAATTGCTTTCTTCAACGAATTCCCTCACATGACAAGACGAAGTGAGACCCATTTTTATGATTTTGCCTTCTGATGTTATGTGCTCCAGTACAGTGGAACCTCCAATCACAAAAATTTCTGACCACGACCAAATCGGGTGCTGACCAAAAAATCCACAAAATGTTCGACTCTGATCGTGAACACATTCTCAGGTGGTGATCAAACACAGCCATGATGATTTTCCCTGCCACACCGATTTCCCTTTCTGCGCATGCACAGAATTGTAGGCACACACTCAATCAGGTTCGCTTCTGGTCATGACCAAATTGGGTTGCAACTGAAGTCTTGGAACAGTATGACCCAAAGTTCCACTATACTTGCTTCTTAGTCACCTTTGTTGTCCAAGGAAGTCTATGTGTATGTAGATTGAAAACAATGACTTACCTGGACCATAGAGTGTGCATCATGGATTGAAGGAACCTGGTTCAAAGTTCTAGTCACTGAAAAACACTACAGCAGTCACTACTTTGCCTCACACTTATGGCAATTTAATGAGATAGAAACATACCTCATCTGCCTTAACCTCCTAGGAGGAAGTCCACATGAAAAACAAATCAAACAAACTGCCTTTTCATTAAGGCAGAATGCCATTCAAATGACCCACCCACAAGAAATTTAAGATTGGGAAAGTTTTTAGAATCAGAGAAGGCATGATTTGGCTGATTAAATTGTAGAAAAACACCAAACTCAACATAGTGAGAGATTAAGTTCTTTTCTTTCATGATTTGTGCATATTTACAGCAACAGCCAAGCATTGATTGGTTGAGGCTTAAGTCTTCACTAATTGACTTGAGTGTGCTACCATCTTTTTTCTTAAACTTAAAAAATAATAATAAAGCAATATATTAATAATTAATTGCATAAAATATTTTTGTAGCACTTAAAAAATAATAAAGGCAGCAAACTGCAGGAATATTTTGAAGAAAAATGAAATGCGTTTTTGAATTGTTGACAAACACAACTGTCAAATGCATTAGAATACACTCTTTCACCGCCTCACACATACTCCCTGAAGCCTGCCTGCCTCCTTCACATCCTTGTGTATCCTTATGTATTGTCCCCAACTCTTGCCATATCTCTAGCCTCGTGCAACCGCACACATTCTCTCCAATTCTGGCAGCACCTCCCATACACCCTACCTCAGGAATGTCAAACTTGATTTCATTGAGGGCCACATCAGGGTTGTGTTTGACCTTGAGGGGCTGGGGGGCATGGCCAGGATGGGTGTGGCCAGCTCAATGTCACTCATCAAGGCTCCGTTTTTGGCCGTGATGGTCTCCTGAAGCCCTCTGCCAATGAAAATGGAGCTGGCAGAAGGCTGCAGGAAGCTGTTGCAGCTGAAAACGGAGCCCAGGAGAGCTGCATATGCCCTCTCAGAGCTCCATTTTCATTGGCAGGACTGTAAGAAATTGTTGCAGCCAAAAATGGAGCCCGGGAGGGCTGCACATGGCCCTTCTAAGCTCTATTTTCACTGGCAGAGGCACTGTGGGCTGGTCCTTTGCTGTTTTTAGGGCAGGCCCTTGGGACAGATCTAAGCACCCCGCAGGCCAGAAACTTTGACACCCCTGCCCTACTTGATCCTTTGGCTTTCCTCACACCTTTCTCCACCAAGAAGCAGCCATTGGCCTGTCTGTCAATTTACTTGCAAGCCACCTGGGACTTGTAACTTCCTGTCTGCTTCCCAACTGACCTGGTTGTGGGGAGCCAGAAAAAAGTTGCCTTGCCTAGTGACTATGGGATTTGGTTAATGATGGCAACTGGAACAGCTATTGCTATGCAATTGTGCTTTATACCCATGTCACTTACTGACAGAAATTTTGGTCCCAATTCCTATTGTAAGTTGACAATAGGCATTACACTAGAACTGTTTCATTCAATGTCATCCCTATGTCTTTTATGACTCTTTGTATCATAAAAGAAGATTTTATCTGACAAAAAGGCAACATTCTTCAGCTTTTTCTTCTTTTTCTTTCATGTTTTCATTTTTGGCATCAAACCTAATATATGTAATTATCTCGATTTTGGGGTAGAGTTACCCTCTAGAGTCAAGCAATTATAGAAATAATACAAAATATATTGTTGAATAATGAGGAACATGTTTTACCCCTAGGTCAGCCTAACAAAATCATAGTAACTTCAAGGGCTAGATTTTACTTTTTTGGAGTTTCTTTAGATATATGAATGAGAAATGAAAAACAGGATTATTATTATTTTCTTAAGAAAGAAATGTAGAGACAAAAAGAAGCAAAGAGATTGCTTGCAAACCTAAGTGAAAGTATTTCTCTTTTTTTCTTTTCCTTTCATGTTTTCATTTTTGGCACCATATATAAGTCATGTAATTATGTCAGATTTTGGAGTAGATTTAAATCCTTCAGAGACAAGAAATTATTATAAATAATAATAAATATATTGTTGAATAATGAGAAACATGTTTCATTCCCCTCACCCTCCCTGCAAATCAGTCTAACAAAATTGTTTTAACTTTACAAGGCTAGATTTTACTTTCTTGAGTTTATTTGATATATAAATGAGAAACAAAAAGCAGGATTCTTTGAAAAAAGAAAGAAACTTAGAAAGAAACTTAGAGATTGCTTTTAAACTTAAGGGGAAGTGTAGATAAAAAGCAGCAAAATGAACATACTCATTTTGTTTAATGTGAGATGTGGAGGTGAACAAAATCCCCCATGTAGAATGGCATTAGAAACTGGGAGAAAGGCAAGGGCACAGTTCAGAGGTGGTATTCAGCAGGTTCTGACCAATTCTGGAGAACCAGTAGCGGAAATTCTGTGTAGTTTGGAGAACTGGAAAATACCACCTCTGACTGGCCCCGCCCCCATCTATTCTCTCCAGCCTGAATCTCAGCTGATCGGCTGGGTCTCCTTTTGTTGCCCTGACAGGAGAACGGATCTGGAAAGCAGGTTAATGGGGTGAGGAAGGAATGGGATTTTTGCAGTAACTTTCCCCCAGGAGTGGGGTGGGAATGGAGATTTTACAGTTTCCTTCCCCTGCCATGCCCACCAAGGCAGGCCCATTAAGCCATGCCACACCAACCAAGCCACGCCCACAGAACCATTAGTAAAAAAAATTGAATCCCACCACGGGGACAATTGATACTAATAAAAGAAAAGATCTGGAGATGATTGCCAATGTAGATCAGGCGTGTCAAACTCAAGGCCCAGGGGCTGGATCTAGCCCATGGGGTGTTCAGATATGGCCCACAGAGCCATCCTGGAAACAGCATCCTGGCCTGTGGTGCCTCTGCCAGCAAAAACAGAGCTCGCAAAGGCCATGTGGTCCTGAGTTCAGTTTTCATTGACAGAGGGTTTCAGGAGGCTGTCACAGCTGAAAATGGAGCTCAGGAGGGCTGTGTGTGACCCTCCCAACCTCCATTTTTGCTGGCAGAGGGTTTCAGGAAGCTGTCGCAGCAAAAAAATAAATAGTTCAGAAGCCCATTTTTGCTGGCAGAGTGTTCAGGCCACCACAAGCACCTCTGACACAAGTGACATTGAGCTGACCACACCCCCTGGCCGTGTCCCCCATGGCCCCCTGAGATCAAACACAACCCTGATGCGGCCCTCAATGAAATGAAGTTTGATACCCCTGATATAGATGAACTCTGCAAGATTGCACAACTGCACAGGAAGAAGCTCCAGGATGAAACAGAATAATGTCCCAAAGGTGAGAATTGTAATTTTTATTGTGATGAAACAGGAAAAAAAATAAAATGCATTCCGAGGGGATTATGATAGTAATGATATTTAATTTCAACTAAACTTAAAGTTTAAACTTTGACTTCATTTTAGTTAGTGAAATCCCATATAAAGTCCAGTAAAAGAATCCAGAGTCACTCTGAATATAGTATATAGTAGAATTCTATTTTCTTCCATTCAATTATTTCTGATTCTTAGATGCATTTGTACAAATGAGTATCTTTAATTTCCATGGCCTATCATCTGACTGAATAAAGAGATAGAATATTCAAATAATTACAATATTTGTAATGCCAGGATTGTAAGTCAGGGACCAGAATTTCTGTTCCAAGGTCATCTGGAAGAGATTGGTTATTTGATTTGACCTAATTGTAAAGAGCTAGATAAGAGACTGCTAACTGAGGGACTTCCGGTTTGCAAAGCTCAGCGGCGGCAGGAATTCGCGATTGTGCACGGTTTCTGCTGCGCTCGCCGCTGGAGTGCCCCAAGCCAACTGGCTTCAGGGCTATCGCTACCCCGTAGAGGTAGCTGAAGATAGGGGAGACCTAGCAGGGGTCGGGGGGAGTCGCACCCCTCTCCTAAGCTGGCTTAACTCCCTTTTCCAAAAGTGGTAGAGTGCGGTATCTGCTATCCCGCATTAGATGGGCATCTCATGATAGGGAGCGAAGGAGAAAGAAACGACAGGAGACGAAGTTCCTCGGGATGAGTGCGCCCAGAATGTCTGGGTACACCGCTCTTTTATTATGCTCCTTCAAAGGGGGGGTCACTATCATTGTTTATTCAGAGCCTAGGTCAAGCCCAGGTCGGACAGGATATGCAGGACTTAGATAAGGCAAAATACCAAGTCAGACAGGATGGCACGATCTACAATTTGATCAAGACATTCCTTCTTTACAAAGCTGCATGCCAGACGATGTAATCACAAAGTGAATGCTTGACTCCTTGTCTCTGTACGTGCCCTGTAAAAAGTCACTGAGGAGACAGAAGCTCAATGATTACATGTGAATGATACAATGTTGCAAATGCCTGAATGATACATAGTTGTAATGATACACAGTTGCAAACACATAAATGATACATAGTTACAACAGTAGAGCAGCGGTCAGAAATGGCTGCCACAAAGAAGCTTTCATCCGGAAAAGAATGTGCAGGAGGAAACTGAGAAGTGAAAGTTTTGGCTGACTGGGAGGAGAAGCAACATCCAAGATATCCTGGAATTTAAATTTTGGAATAAGATACATCATTCCCTAAGATCTAGAAGCAGCGAATGAAAGGGAAAAGGGAAAGATATTTTTCTCACTCTCCTTCCTTACGGTGACAGCAGATGAATGAGAAATTGGAAAAACCCACTTTGGCATCAGCAGGTAATCAAACTGGAAAATTAAAGCCAAGGGAACAATAAAGATTTCTGAACACTGGAAAAAATATTTTTTTATGCTGTAAGTGGGAAGGGAGAGGATAAGAATTAAGATTAAGATTTGGCTGGAGGAGACTGCTTAGAATTTAAAAGACTAGAACAAAATCTTAACAAGACTTCTAAAAGACACATTTTGATTGGAACTTTGTAACTGAATTACAACCCCAGGAAAGAAAGTGAAAAAAAGAAGAAAGTGTTAAATGAAATAGACTGTGTGTATTTGGACTGTTTGGTGACTTTGGGACTTTTGGAAATTCTTATTTGAATGATTAAAATCATTTGGGTTGTTTAAAATTTTTTTTACAATGGCATTATTTGTGGATGAACTGAAAATGCAATTTATAAAATATAAAGAAGAGGAACAAGAAGGGAAGGGCTCTTTTGGCTCGGAGGGAGGAAGGGAAGAGAAGCTATAAAGGTTTGAAACAAGATGTAAACAAACAGGACTTATTTAGAGATAATGGGTAAAAATATAACTGAAAAAGAGATTCTGCAAAAGTACATAAGATTGTATTGTTGTATTTGTATTAGAAATAATGTTAGAAAATTTGGAACAACATATGATTATAAAATATGATAAAATATTCAACATAATTTAGTGGAAATTTCTTTTCCACAAAATAAATGAAATGAAATAAATGAAATGAAATATGAGAGAATTGAATTAAGAAGGAAGGGAAATATTTTTATTACACAATGTTTTAAAATATAAGTGAAATGGGGGGGAAGTAACCATGCAAAATTTATAAGTGTTCCCATAGAAGCATGATACCTATTTGAAAAGGAATGTATAAAATGTTTAAGATTTATGAATAGTAAAGCAATAGAAAAAAGGAATACAGAAGAGGGAAATGAAGATGAAGATTGAAATAAGTTGTAAAGAAACAGGACTTATTTAGAGATCATGGGTAAAAATATAACTGAAAAAGAGATGCTGTAAAAATACATGTGACTGTATTGTATTTGTAGTTGAAATAATGTTAGAAAATTTGGAACAACATATGATTATAAAATGGGATAAAATATTCAATGTAATTTAGTGAAAATCTTTTCTCCTTTGAACAAAATAAATGAAATGAAATATGAGAGAATTGAATTAAGAAGGAATGTGAACATTTTAATCACATAATGTCTTAAAATATAAGTGAAGTGGGGGGGAAGCAACTACGTAAAATTTATAAGTGTTCCCATAGAAGCATGATACTTACTTGAAAAGGAAGGTATAAAATGTTTAAGACTTAAATGAATATTAATTTTAACGATAGAGTTCAATTGGTTTGGATTGTTGTAATTATATTATATATTTATAATTTTCTTTTCTTTTTTTAAATATAGTGTTTAGCTTTAGAATGTACTAAGCAGAATCCGAATGAAAGTTATGTATTATTTTAAGTGTTAAATTTAGGGGAAAGATATAAAAGTGTCATAATCCAATCAGTGATTACAGGAGAAATTTTGTGTTAATGAAAAAACATAATAGACAGCTGAAACAGGACAGACAAAGGATATAACTATAATGATTTAAATTGAGATGAAATAAATAAAATAGAATTAAGAGAGTGAAGAGGGGAGAAGCTATATAGAAAATGTTGAATGGTAATAAGATATGGAATAGTATATAAAACTGAGCATGAACTTGAATTTGTCTGTACGAAGTGATGTAACCTGGGATCAAGCTGCTTTCAAAAAAGATGTTTTATGTTTTTATGTTATGTGTTTTGTTTGTATATGTTTGTCTTTTAAAAATCAATAAAATTTTGGGAAAAAAAAAAGAGACTGTTAACTGAGCATATATTTTAAAAAGGTAGGTGTATGAATATGCAAAGTTGTATGTAATGGCTAATTGTAAAGCTGAAAGAACATTAGAAGTATAGTGGAATGTAATATCATAATAGTGTAGATCAGGGGTGTCAAACTGAAGGCCCACAGGCCATATCTGGCCTGTGAGGTGCTTAGATCTGGCCTGCGGGGCTGTCCTGGAAACAGCGAAGGACTGGTCCGCGGTACCTTGCCAGCAAAAATGAAGCTCAGGAGAAGCCCCGTTTTCAGCCTGGATGGCCTCCTGCAGCCTTCTACTGGTGAAAATGGAGAACAAGGGGTGTGCATGCAGCCCCCCCCCTCTGGGCTGTGTTTTTGCTGGTAGAGGGCTGCAGGAGGCCATTGTGGCCCAAAACAGCAATGGGAAATTTTGGAATTAGAGAAGCACCTTTGTGTGTTTGTGTGGAAAGAGAGAGAGAGAAGGGAGAGAGGGGTGTGTGTGTGTTGTTTTGTAGACCACACTAGGGGAGAAAAAAATGAATGATATTATTGAAAGATTTACAACATTCCCTTACAAAGTAATAGATTCTTTAGCAAATTTGCCATTCCCAGATGTGTTAGAACTGCAAATCTCAGCATTCAAAAGACTCCATAATGGCTGACAAGGCCCTTTGTTGGTTTAGCAGCAAAAGACAAACAGTTGGAAAATAAAATGAGATGAGCTCATAATATAACTAAAATTTGACGGGACCATCATGCACCTAGAAATGATAGAGAGAGATATGGGTGGTAGGATTTTTGATTGGGCCTGTCCTCCCATTTTTAATTTCTTCTATGTTTTATTAACTGAAGGGTGGGGGGAACCAACAGCAAAATAAAATAAAAGACTGCCTGATTTATTTCTCTGAAAATGCCCAGAGAAGTTAAACTCTTGAGTGAGAAAACCTGGAACTTGTCTGCCCTTTCTCTCATTTTAAGCTCTAAATTTAAAAACTGGCACGCCAGGCTTCACATTCTGCCTCAACTCTGTCAGCTGGATACCCCTAATAGCAATCATTTATGTGCTTCTATCTGGAGGACATTTGTCATCTCTTCCTGTTCCAGTGGATGCTTGCTTTGCCCAAGAACAATCCAGGGCTCAAAGGAGCCTAGTTAAAATTTATGCCCTGTTTTTTTAAGGCCTGTTTGTTTGTTCCCTGAAACTAGGTAGCTAATTTGAGTAGAATGAGAGTTATGGCGTTACCTGTTTTCAACATGAAACCAGACCACCTCATAGCAGGGAGTGATGTCAGTCTTTCTGGTTTGATAAATAGCTAGTCAATGATCTCCAGGAATGAGCGGCATTTCTAACAGGCTCCTATGGAGGATGGCTATGCGTGCTATTAATATGTGCTACTTTGGTTCCATGGAACATACTCTACTGGCTCTTTTGCTGAGGTTTTATTTTCTCCTTTCATGACACTGGGGAGAAAAAAAGGGCAGGATAGATTTGGATCTTCAGACAGGCAAAGGAAACCAGCCTGTTTTAAACATAAATTTAACACGAGACTTTTAGGTTTGTAGAGAAGCACTGTCCTTATATTTAATAGAAATAGAATGGAATAATAGAGTTGAAAGGGACCTTGGAGGTCTTCTAGTCCAACTGCCTGCCATTCTTCTAGCAGTTCTTCAAAACATTCAGAACACAAGTACATAGAAATAGTTGTTGTTATTGTTTTTTTTAAAAAAACAACCACTTATTCTTAGATCTCTTGAATGTGGAAGGGTTGCCTCTTTGTACTTCTGTTATTTATTCTGAATTTGGGTTTGAGGTTCAGATTTACAAGGGAACAACTGCTTGATTTATTGATTTATCAATCCTTTGAAATTGATTGCTTGGTGTGTTGGTCCTGAAGAAATCCATAATGCAGGTTTCCTAATCTAACCAAGATACTATTTCTCCCATCTCATATCTTAGTTTTAGCTTTGAGTTTCTGTGAATATTCAGAGGAGCAAATGCCAAAGTATGTCAATAAAATGCATTTTTATTGACTCATTTCTTTTAATTGTCATTGTTAGTCTCATGTTAAGCTCTGTTGTCATATCTGCCTTGCTTATTATGCACTTAGGATAGGAAAAGGTAATATAAATATTTCTTCCTTGATTATTAATGTGTATTAATGTTACAAGTGCTATATTTATTCTTCCTGCTACAGAGAGTGGTAAAAATGCAAAAAAATGTGCAAGATCATTAGAATCTTTCAAAATAATGTCAGAGGTTAGAAGGAAGTTTATATAACTTATATTGTCTGTGAATGCCTTACCAATTTAAATTAATGTGCATATATTGTGCCAAAATATTAAAAAGAGAACCTCCTCAGAAGGCTCATAATCTAGGCCAGGAATGAACTGTAATTGACTGGAAATTCAACAGTTCTGGGAAACACTATGCTAGTATTATGAAATGATTAAAATCTCTTCAATTTGTCTACTAAACTGATAATTTTTTAAATCCTTACCAAGGGATCTTAATGCATTTTTCCAAAACAATGCAGAATAAAATCCTCCTTAATAGAAAGATTGATTGAGCCCCAAACTTATCTAGAATTTTAAATGTTTTTCAAGGTATCTAGCCATTCTTTGGGGACTCTTATTTATCCAATGATAGATGAGGTTTCAACCAGAGTGGACTGGTTTTTGTTTTTAAGGTAGAAATGCCAAACCAAATATTTCTCTTGTAGCTCCATGCTACAGATTTTTTGCAGTTTCCATCCCAAATGACTAAACAAAACTGTTTTCCGATTCTGGATATTTCAGGATTGAATATTGTAACTGACCTTGAAAATCTCTTTCCACTAACATTTTTCCTTTATTTAATTTTTCATTGAATGTCACTTAATTAAGTCAATGGACAGTGATGGAAGCATTATACATGTATGTGAAAAGAAGAAGGTATCAGTACTAAAACATTTTAACACTCAGAAAATTAGAGCTGCAAAATGCCCACAGGTCATCAGGTAAGGAAAGAGTGAATTAAAATTATTACAGACTTTCCTCGAAGCTTTATGAAGAGAGGATTAATCACTGCAAAAAAACAAAATAAAACAAAACCCACCGAGGATCAATGTCCTTTCTTACTGACCTTTCTTCAGATAAAATTTAGTTGCACTGGAAAGAGGCTATAGATCACCTCATCTAACCCAATATAAAAACTCTTTTTATGACCTGTAATCCCTTAATTCATGGCAGGGTCAGGAAAGACTGGATAGAGTTGAATGTTTATTGGCCAGATGCCTTCCTGATGCCACATGAAGTTCACAGCAGATATTTTTCCTTTGCACCCAGATAGAGAATCATCTGTCACTGCCCAGAATTGAACTCTCAACCTTTCAAGTGGGACGTGAGTATCTTCACCATTAGACCACCACAACCGTGCTCTCTAACCCAATATGATTGTTTAAAATGAAGAGAGCCACATTCCATCATTTGCTTTGATTTGGCATGGGTAAGAATAATAACATGACTAGATGGGATTAGGCCAAGTCTAGTCCAGCATCATGTGTTTGCAGGAGCCAAGAACCTTTTTGTTAAGCCTTCAAAAATGATATGGGGTCTATAAACATCTCCTGTAATATGTGTGAAGGAATGTAAATTTGATTTACAGAAGAGGGAAGGGAATGCCAAGCGATTACAGAAAAGAGATCTGAATCATGGGAAAGACAAAAGCATGAAAAAAAATCTAAACAATTCTGTCTTGATTGTGTCAGATATAAATTGAACTCAGTGAGTGCTGTGCCTGAATTTCAAGATTCTTTTATAGTACTCTATTTGCACTAAAGTAAATCCCAAGGTATTCTTTTCCTGACTTTACTTACCTTAAAAGGCAATAATTGGAACTCAGATGGAAGATACCTCTATTATATTCTATTTCTGTTCTATTCTCAGGCAAAATATGCTTACTCGTTGTTCTAGTTCAAAAGTACTAAGTCTCTATGTAAAGTATCTGCAAAAATACAACTAGATGGTAGAATTTTTTGGTATATGTTTGGCCAAGATGAGTTTGGCTGAGATCACAATAATTGGTCCTGGAAGAAATGAGAATAAGCAAAATGATCCAAAGATCTATGAATAAATTGTGGGCAAAAAAGCTGCATATTCTTACAAGATTTTCAATCATGATGAAGTTGTTGGAATAATGTTCTCCAACCATGTTATCCATAACATGATCTTTAGATAGCAAATCCAAAATTCCTGAGAGAGGGTATCAGTTTGGAGAAACCTGAATGAAACAGACCAGGGCCATTATAAATGAATACATTCATATAGCTAGAATGAATGTGAAACATTGATTTGGTCTGAAAATAAAAAGAGAAACTTATTAACAAAACTTCTGTTGGTATTAAAAATATAAAGCAAAGACATATGGTTCATATAATGAAGACAATAATTATGCACTCTTCCACCAGAATAAGTCTTAAGATATCTAAGCAGATATATTCAGAGACTTGGAATGATGTATGACATTCTTATACTTATACCTATGTTTGCCACTTCTGTAAAAATGTTTATCTGACCCAATGACTAGGCTGACTATGTTCCTGTAATCTCCATGAAAACATTGGCTCAGATGCACCATCCAGGCAATCAATGCCTTTTATGCACATAAGATCTAAAGAATGTGCCACTCCCAACTGCCCTTTCTCATAAGGAACCTGAGCCCACTCAATCCCAGAGGTTTATAATCCTTTCATCAATGTGATGCCAAAAGAAAGAAGCTCTGTGCTGCCCACACCCATAATTTTAATTCAGGGCGAAAGGAGTCCCTAGTGATGTGAGTCCACCAAACAAACAAACAATCAAATAAACAGATAGACAGACAGATAATCTCCTCATTGACATGTCAGATATCAAAATCATTGCTCATGTGTTGCCCAAGAATGAGTAAAAGTATTGTGGCCTACCAGAAATAAAATATATACAAATGGAAGAAAATCAAAGGGCCTGGAGCAACCTGCTCCATGTGACTCTACACAGAGAACAGGCTTTCAAAGGTTTTCAGAGTAGCTTAATGTCTTTTATGATCCATGCTATCTTCATCTGTCATGAAGTGCTTGGTTGGACTTTCACTAGATTTGGTGTTCTATTTAGATCTAAATGATATCAATCTGTAAGTAAGGAAAAATACATTGTTGTCACTATTTTGTTCAGCTGTTGTGTTCTATTTAGATCTAAATGATATCAATCTGTAAGTAAGGAAAAATACATTGTTGTCACTATTTTGTTCAGCTGTTGTTCACAGCTGATGTCACGCAAAAGGGAGAAAGCATTATATTAATATTATGCATTCTGGTAGATCTTTGATGTCTTTGATGATTATCCAATTGATGCCTCTGTTAATGCTGTTGTGGCCCCCATCGGTCTTTGAAAAAGGGAAATTATGCGATTGGACATCTTCATACAGCATGTACCATAGCCTAAGTGTTCTGACCCAAACCATTTCCCAATAAAACAAACATGAACCAAAGGGAACAGAAATCTTTTAAAGATTCTTACGAATCTCCAGTTAAAAGGCTGCTGCAAACTAATAAACTTTGATAAGCATAAGTTTGCCAAAATTGTGTGAGTGTGCCAAGAATAACAGATAAGAAATATTTCATAACACAAGAGTCTTCAAATACCAACTTTAGATACTGTAATGTCCATGAGGCTGAGTTTCAAAACATCTTTGCTTCCTACAAAGACGTTCACAGCTGGCTTTTATCTTCTTGAAGGAGGGGCCATTATCTTGCAGCCTTAAGCCCATGTCACACTGAACCAACGGATGCAAAGAGGATGTAAAACGGACAAAAAACCTTGCCATCCGTTCGAAAACGTGATGTACTCACTGCCTCCATTTGGCTTCCTCTCTATCTGTCCAGCATCCGTTTATGGATGTTTCATCTGCTCAGAAAGTTTTCGGCTGCCTAAAATTTTTGCGCGGAAAATGTATCCAGTTCGTCCATTCTGCATCCGCTACGCATCCGCTATGCATCCGCTACACATCCGCTACGCATCCGTTACGCATCCGCTATATCTGCTAGGCATCCACTACGCATCCGCCTAACTCCATCCGCCCGGACACAGGGAGGAAGCGGAACAAATGCAGAACGGATGCAGAACGGATGCCTAGCGGATGCAGCACGGAAACAAAGCGTTTAAAACGGAAAAAACGTTCGCAGAGGGGACCTATCTCGGATATTAAGGATGTCTAGAGGATGCCTAGAGGATACCTAGAGGATGCCTAGCAGAAAACCTATACTGCCTATAAAAAGGGGGAGCAACTCGCCTGCATCTCACTTTCAGAACAGCAGCCCAGCGGTGCAGACCTCTGCAGCCTTCATCTGGCTCTTCCTCTTCCACAGCATCCAGTCATGTCCACTGTGGATTGTAACAAAGTCCTTTCGGCAGCCACCATCCTTCTGCAACAGTGTGAAGCCATCTGCAGGCTCTGTGAACTCTACTGCGAGAAGAAAAGGAGCCACCCAAAAAGAGTCTGGGTCCGAAGATGGTTCGCCAGAATAGCAGAGGACGGACTGTACAACAAGCTGATGGTGGAGCTCAGGAGCGAAGACACTCAGGCGTTCCAGAACTTCATGAGGATGCCTCCAGCCATGTTTGACAAAGTTGTGCAGCGCCTGACACCCAGGTTGACCAAGGCAAACACCAGCTTCCGGCCCAGTCTGGAACCTGGGCTCAAGGTGGCACTCACTCTACGCCACGTGGCCTCAGGGACCACCTACAGGAGCATGCAGTACGGCTGGAGGGTGCCATCCAACACCATCAGCATTGTGGTCAGAGAAGTGGTGCAGGCTATCATCGAAGAATACAAGGAGGAGCTCCTCCAGTGCCCCTCCACTGAAGGATGGAAGAAAGTTGCAGAGCAGTGGTATCAGAGGTGGAACTTCCCCCACACCGTTGGAGCCATGGATGGCAAGCACGTGGCCTGCAAATCTCCAGCCAAGTCGGGGTCCACTTATTTCAACTCCAAGGGCTTCTTCAGCATCATCCTCTTCGCCAGGGTCGATGCTGACTACAAGTTCATGTACATCTTCAGGCAACGGCTCATCTTCAGATGCCCAGGTATACAACACCAGTCACCTCAAGGAGGAGCTGGAACGCAACCTCATGGTGGGCTTCCCAGATCCAGAACCCCTGCCCAGCAACACACAATATGTGCCCTACTTCATCGTGGGGGATGACGCCTTCTCCCTCACAATCTACCTCATGAAGCCCTACACCTCCAGACTCCTCACCCGTGAAGAGAGGATCTTCAACTACAGGCTGTTCAGGGCAAGGCGGGTGGTAGAGAACACCTTTGGCATCCTGGCCAACAGGTTCCAGGTACTTCTCACCACCATGCAGCATTGCCCAGAGACCGTGAGGAGGATCATGGAAGCTTGCTGCATCCTGCACAATCTCATGTGCACCCGATACCCAGTCTTGCAGAACAGGCTCGTGGACCTCCAACAAGGCAATGGGACATGGAGCCTGGGGAATGGAGGCAAGGGCGAAACCTGATAGACACTGAGGATGTGCAAGGCCCCAACAGAGCCTCACATGAAGCGAAGAAGCAGCGCAACCTCCTGAGACAATGGTGCAACTCCCCAGCTGGAGCGGTGGAGTGGCAAGACAGGATGGTAGATGCTTAATGGATGCTTCCTTCAGCCTGTCTCATCACACGGATGAGATTGGGCCATGTATGTTGGGTTGGCCTACAATGAACACGGGCATTTAATAAAGAGTTGTGTTTATGTTGACATGTGTGGATCATTATTACATTATTATTGATAATAAAGGGCCATAGGTGTGGCACCTGGGAGAGTGGACCATACAGTCCCACTATGCTTGCACTGGAGGTTTATGTATCCCACAGCTATTACCCATTCCAAAGGTATCCCTGCCCATCCCACTGCTATCTCAACCCATCCCACTGCTATCTTAACCCATCCCACAAGCATGCAAAGGCTTAAACCATTTCTAAAAGTTTCCAGCAAGACTTTATTAAAAAAAAGAAATGAAGCAAGTGTGTGAATCAAAACTAGACTTTATTAACAACAAGCTATAAAACAAAAAAGAGTCTCTGGCACTCCTCTTGGTCGCTCAGTCTCAGGGGTGAAGGGTCCAGGTGCTGTGGAGGTGGCCTGTGCTGGAGTGCTTGTCATCAGCTCCTCCAGAAGCAGAAGCAGCAGAAGCGCCAGCCCCAGAGGAGCGAGCCCGTGCTGCAGAAGCCCCAGGAGAACCAGAGTGAGGGCCAGGAGGTGGGATGGTAGCCCTGTCCCTCTTGCCAGGGCTGGCAGCAGATGGCTGAGGCTTGCTGTGCTTCCGCATGGTTGTGGGGTTGCTGGCTGGCAGGGAGGCTGGCAGGAACCAAGTCTGGCAGGAAGGCTGGCAGGGAGGCAGGCACCAAGTCTGGCAGGAAGGCTGGCAGGGAGGCAGGCACCAAGGCTGGCAGGAAGGCTGGCACTAAGGCAGGCAGGAAGGCTGGCACTAAGGCAGGCACCAAGGCTGGCAGGAAGGCTGGCACGCAGGCAGGCACCAAGGCTGGCAGGAAGGCTGGCACCAAGGCAGGTACCAAGGCTGGCAGGGAGGCAGGCACCAAGGCTGGCAGGAAGGCTTGCAGGCAGTCAGGCACCAAGGCTGGCAGGCAGACATGAACCAAGGCTGGCAGGAAGGCAGGCAGCAAGGCTGGCAGGCAGACCGGCTGGCAGACCGGCTGGCAGACCGGCTGGCAGCAAGGCTGGCAGCAAGGCTCGCAGGCAGACATGCAGGCAGGGCAGGCAAGGCAGTCGATGTGTCCGGCAGCAGGTCTTTCCTCTGAATGGCGACCTGCTTCCGAGCTGCTTCCATTGTATCCGCGGGGCTGACGCAATGCATCCTCCCCGCATGTGCAATTAACGCCAGGCATCCATTAGGCTTCCGCTGTGCATCCGCTAGGCTTTCGCTGTGCATCTGCTTCATCTGTTCGGCGTCTGTTCTGCATCCGCTGTATCCGTTCCGCGTCCGCTTTGCTGAGGTCCCCCGGAAGCCTAGCAGACATGCCATCCGCTCCTATCCGCTTCCATCCACTGGGCTTCCGTTCTGCATCCGCTTTGCATCTGCCCTGTGTCCTCCCCGCGTCCGTGTTATCCGCTCTGGTTATGCAAATTTTTGCCCCTTTTGAGAGCGGATAACAACGGATGGAACATTTTGCTCATCCGCTGTGTCCTTTTTGCATCCGTTGGCCAGTGTGACATGGGCTTTACTTCTGAGTCTTATGGTCTTTAGTATGCTATCCCAAAGACTATAATCATTGCTTTTGCATTATAATTACTAGTACTGTACAATATCTTGAATTCATCTTGGAAATGAACAGACAGCAGATGAGCTTCTCCTAAATTCGTAGAGGAGGTGGTGTTGCTATCATCTATAAAAAGGCCTTACATCTAAAAAACATCCAAGTTACCCAGGAGCTTTCTCTTCCTGAGACCATCATCTGTGAACTATCCTTAAATATCATATTTTGATTCTTACTATGTTACAGAGCACCTGATTATGATATTGAACAGTAAACAAGCTAAATACACTATTAACATGGGCAGGATCCTTCCCACACACTTTTATCTTTCTTGGTGACTTCAATCTACCTCATATTGACTGGACCCTAAATGAATGTACAACTGAACCTGTACACGCAACCTTCTACAATGCTGTTACAAATCTGGGACAGGAACAACTAGTAACCAACAACACTAGACTAAACAACTACCTCAATCTCATATTCTGCAATAGTTTGAATTTAATTTACAGAATACAAGCTAAAGAACCCTTTTCCAGCAGTGACCACAATATGATTGACTTTTGTCTCAACATACCTCCACACAAAAATCATCACAATGACATAATCCCAATTATAACTTCAAAAAAGGCAACTATGATCTTATAGACAACGATCTCTCGTCCCTTGATTGGCAATCTCTATTCACTGGATGCAATACTGTTGAAGACCATTACAACATATCTTTCCTTGAAGTCAAAAGAGTCATCAAACTATATGTACCAACAACAACTCCCAAAACAAAACAAAACAAAAAAAAAAGATTACCCATAACAATAAGGAAACTTCAATCCAAAAAGAGATCACTCTGGGGGGAAAACAAATCTGGTCATGTTGCCAATTTCAAAAGCTGATACAAAAATTTATGCCACCAGATAAAGACTGAATGCACCAATTATCACATTAAAGAAGAGGAAAACCTTATGTGCACCAATTCCACCTGTGCTTTTTACAATTTTGTAAACAAACGAAAAGACTCAAGGTCCATCCCATTCCTGATAGGACCTAATGGTAAAGACTGCAACGATGACACCATTAAAGCCAACATCTTTAACACATTCTTCCGCTCAGTATTTGTAAACAGCAATGGATCATGCTCAGTATTTCCTAGCTGAACCACGGACAACCATGATGATCTAATACACATCGATTTTACAGAAGACAATGTTGAAAAAGAACTATGCAATCTAAAACCATTTCTATCTATTGGACTGGATGGAATATGTGCCTACTTCTTAAAAAAGCTATCCACTGCCATAGCTGAACCTCTAAGCATAATCTTTGAAAAATCTTTCAGGACCAGTTCCTTGCCAAAACTATGGTCAGAAGCCTCGGTCATCCACATCTTCAAAAAAGGAGACCCCAATCTCCTTATGTTGTGTCACCTGTAAAGTCATGGAATCAATTATTAGCCAATCCATTATCCTCCACTTAGAGACAAACAACCTATTCTCCAATAAACAATTTGGTTTCAGGAAAAAACTATCCTGTAATCTGCAACTCTTACACTGCAAAAACATATGGACTACACAACTCGATCAGGGCAAAGCAATAGACTCAATCTACATAAACATCTATGAAGCCTTTGATTCAGTGGTACATGACAAACTACTCCTAAAACTAAAATCTTATGGTGTCTCTGCGCAACTGCATAACTGGATAGAAGCATTCCTGTCAAACAGAGAACAAATGGTCAGAATTGGGAGAATCCTATCAAATTCTGTACCTGTCAGTAGTGGTGTCCCCCAAGGCAGTGTTCTAGGACCGACTCTCTCTATACTCTACATAAATGACCTCTGTGATCATATTTAGAGCAACTGCGTTCTTTTCGCTGATGATGTAAAGCTGTTCAAAACCACAGACAATATTGCTGCCCTTCAAAAAGATCTTGACTATGTATCAGAATGGTCAAACAAATGGTAACTTCAAATCTCAACAAATAAATGCTCTGTCTTACATATTGGCAAAAAAATATTAATGAGAAAATAAAATACAGGCTGAATAGTCAAGATCTTGTTGATGATCCAAACTCTGTTAAGGACCTTGGAATACTCATCTCTAATGATCTAAGTGCTAGAGCCCACGGTAACTACATAGCCAAAAAGGTATTAAGAGTTGTTAACCTAATCCTATGTAGCTTTTTCTCTGGTAATATCACACCACTAACTAGAGCATACAAAACATTTGCTAGACCAATACTCGAATACAGCTCATCAGTCTGGAACCCACATTACATGTCTGATATAAGCACAGTTGAGAAAGTCCAGAAATATTTCACAAGAAGAGTTCTCCATTCCTCTACTTGTTATAGAATACCTTATGCCACCAGACTTGAAATTCTAGACCTAGAAAACCTTGAATTACGCCATCTTCGGTCTGATCTAAGTGTGGTATATAAAATCATATATTGCAATGTCCTACCTGTCAATGAATACTTCAGCTTCAACCACAAGCACACAATAGATACAAACTCAAGGTAAACCGCACCAAACTTGATTGCAGGAAATATGACTTCAGCAACAGAGTGGTCAATGTCTGGAATACTCTACTTGACTCTGTAGTTTCTTCCCCAAACCCCAAAAACTTTAACCTTAGACTGTCTACAATGGACCTCACCCCTTTCCTAAGAGGTCTGTAGGGGGCGTGCATAAGCGCACCAACATGCCTACCGTCCCTGTCCTATTGTTTCTTTTATTTTTGTTATATGTACCCATTTCATGTATTCTTAACTAAATAATACCTATTATTTTGTAAGCGATTGACAAATCAAATTAAAAAAAATAAAAAACATAAGAATGCTAAGCAAAAGGTTGGCAAATCTATTCTGCTTTAGGTGAATTTATAAGTCACATTCAGTGGGAACCTCAGTTATAATACATATAATAACCTGGAAGTTTATTAAAATATGATTTAGCATGTCCAAAATATCAACATCCACAAATCATCACAGTAGATGAAGCAGGGAATGCTGAATCTATGCTGATTAAACTGTTTTAGGAGGACAAGAAAAGTCTAAATTCAAAATAGAAGAGGTATCAGCTTCCCAAGCATGAGAATGGTTTACAGCAATTTCTCTCCATAAAAGTTATTAGTGCAAATTAAAAAAAGGAGATTGATAATGGACTGAAATGAGCAGAGGTTATTCCATGAGAACCTGCAGCTAACTGCCATCACCTCTTTGAATAGTTTTATTGAAATGGATAAGATAATAGGAGCTGGAAAGGAATTTTTGTGGCCATGTTCAAGAAAGACACAGGGTTAATTTGGGGGAAAAAAACTTAAGGGAAATTTTTGCATCAGTGGGAAATTTATGAGAGCTGGAAGATTTCTCTTTTATATATTCCTAAATTTTATTAAAATTATTAAAAGGGTAAAATCTAATGCAAACTCATATAAAGTAAAACAAAAAAAGAAGAAAGGAAAAGAGTGATAAAGAAAAGATACAAGTGCAAAAAGAAAAAAAGATAAAAAGAAATAAACAGAAGTTTCAGGCTTTCTTTGCAGCATATTCCGGTACAAATAAGTTAATAAAATTATCTCATATTCTCTGCTACAAAAATAAAATTCTTTTTTCTATTAACTAGGATGTTTTTCTTCCAAGTATCTAAGAAAGCTGCAAGGGGATTTCTGAACTGTGACATTAATTGCTGGTAGAAGAAGAAGCAATTTGCAAACATTTAACAAGGATCATAATATCTAAAGTTTTAGATCCACCCTGGATACCAGAATAGTATGATGAAACACCCAATTTCATATAGAAAGTAGATTTCAGGCTGAAGTAGATCAACAATGCTCATTAAAATTGCTATGTTTTCTTTTTTATGGGAACAATATTTCATTTATGTAGGCATTTCTGGGAAACATACTTGATGATAGTGATATAAGTATGAACATGCATATGTCTGTGAGTAATTATACATATAGTGTTCCAAGTAAAAGCCTTTCACCCGAAATATGGTACTTTCCTGTTGAGTAATGCATTCTTTATTCAGCAGTTGCCTGTTACAATAAAGATATACCTGCTTATGTGAACTAGGTGTGGTTCATTGTTGTTAGAGAGTACAGCTCACTTTCTTAAGTCTTGCTCCACCCTAAGATCTGGATTAAGGTTTATATTAATAATTTATTCTTAATCAGAGCCATGCTGGCACTTTTTTTTCTGTTTTGTATTTCTTTCATGCAAATGTATTGCTTACTCTGGATGTTTCAGTCACTGGGTTTTCTGGGACTGAAAACTATGAAGCTATGAAGCAGAACAATTGTATATTAAATACAATTTGACTTGATTCAGAGTAAAAAGGCAACAGGTTGTCTTGTTAGTAAAATACAATCAATTCCAAAATGATAATTTTCAAAATAATCTCACTGATGACATCTAGTGGCTATGTGATTTAAGTTATAGATTAACTTGCGTTATTGTTGCTGGATTTTTAATTATTTAATTGTGTTTAATTTTCCACCATGAACATTTTTGTACTTGTTCACTTTAGGTCTGTTGTTAATTACTAATGCAAATTGATCTAAGTGGGTACCAATACTTAAAAAGTTATGTAAGTATGTTAGAACAGCCCTAAATCTCTATGTACACGGACATAGAGATTTTACCAATATTTTGAAAACAACAACAACAATAACACCACCAGTGGAACTGCAAAAAACTGCATTACTCGGAACATCATATATTTTAAGAAGATACTTGGTTGATACCTAGGATGTGGCAGCAACCCATATCAACCATCAGAGCTAGTCAATAACAGCAACAGTAATAACAATAATGGACTTAATGATGTAAAAGCATTATGCAACCTAAGAAAGAGTTGATTGAACTGCATGCCAGTGTTGTTTTTCAGCCACATCTGGGTTCCATGCTGTAGTAAATTGAATTCCACACACCAACCATAAAAAGAAGCACATATCTTTAAACATTTGGACACTGGAATGTGATGCATTCACAGTGGACTCTCTAAGGCTGCATTGGCGCTGAAAGTGCTTTACAATACACTGAACACATGTAGAGTTTAACTCCCAGAATTCCCTAGTCAGCATCACATATACCTTATATGATTCAGTCATTAAGGAAGAAGTGGTGGTTCATTAAACTTCTTCCCACAAATGAAAGGAAATGTGAAGTTCATATCTAATTTTTCCTTCTTTCCTGATTGCTGGACTGAGTTTATTCCAGAACATGTTCTTTAGGTGCATCTGACTGTATTATTCTCTCTCTCTTTCCATTTCAGGTTGTGCTCATTTATTCTGATGTTGCCAAATTGATGAAATGACATCACAATATAAGTTCTGCTTTTTTTTTTCATGCAGAACTGTGTAAAAGATAAGATTTGCATCACAGCACACATTTTTTTTATTAATTGCCACCTGTCTCATAGGTAAACAATTGTCTTAGAACAAATGAGTTTTTGCATGTATTGATTTGGGGTTAGAAAGACTAGAGACATTTGATTTCAATGAACCTTAGCCACACAGAATAATAATTATGAACTAATAGCCATGTATGGCTATTACAGTATATCAACAAACATATGTTGAGCAGCATTTTCATTCATATGTATCTCACAGTTGGGTATTCTAACTTTGTTTCTACATCAACAGATATTTCATACATATCGAATTAACTGCATGTCAGCAGCTGACTGTCCAGCCAAGAGTCTTAACATATGCATGTGCACAATATTTTAGCCTTTTAAGGCAGCCCTGCCAACATTGTCACTATACAAACCCCAGTATGATGAAAAGTTTTGAAAACCAGAATCAAATGTCTGTGAGAAAGAAACCATAAACAACTTGTGGTCAACAAAAAGAGACAACTATATTTGAGCACTAAAATGCTTTTATTGTCCCTCTTGAGTAAAGCTTACTTTGGGAGTTCAGAAGTTAATGAATTATGAATTATGAAACACAGTTTATATATATACATACATACATACATACATACATACATACATACACACACACACATATATATATATACATACATACATACCTATATTGTATTTTCTAACTAATATAATACTAGAGAAATACAAAAGATGGTAGTACGGTATCTTTATCTAGTTCCTGCCAATGGGATAAGGGGGCGTGTTTGATCATGTGCTTGACACCTTTATATCTGAAATGAAAAGAAGTATGTATAAAAACATTGTGCAAAACCATAAAGTTTTATAAATGAAGTTGAATAATACAGATTAATTGGGAAGTTGGCCCTTAAACAGTTTCTTAAACAAATCTTATTTACTGACCAAATGAATGATGTCCATTTTCTAAGTCAACTGACATTTTCCAAATTTTTGAATGTAGCCCCAGGTTTTTATTTACTTAAGAAAATGTATATGGCCGTCGCTCCAACTCACTCAGTGAGTCTGAGCGGCTTACAAGGGTAAAAACCCAATGTAGAAACAAAAAGGCAATAATCATCTCCTACATTCTAGTGACAACAACTGGATGAGCCATTTGAGGGATTCCATTCCAGTCTGGGATCCCCAGGCCCATTGGCAAAATATCTTCAGTGCCTCGCAAAACGGTGTCAAAATGGGGGCCAATATTATCTCTGTGAGAATGATATCCTACAGAGAGGGAATTACCATGGAGAAGGCCCACAAAGACCTCTTTTGGAGAGGAGACCTGTAGCATTCTCTGCCTTCCCATTCTGATGGGTTGGTTAGATGTGACCAGAAAAGGATGGTCCTTTAAATAACTTGGCCCCAAGATGCATAGGGCTTTGAAAATGACAACCAGCACCTTGAATAGAACCTGGAAGCACATTGAGAACCAATACAACTCCTGGAAGAGAGATGTCAGATGTGAACATCTAGATCTGTACAAAAGCATGCAGGCTGCTGCATTTTGAAGTAATAGAAGCTTCTGGATACTTTCCAAGGGCAGCTCCATGCAGAAAGTGTTGCAATAGTCAAGACATGAGGTGACTAGGGATTGGGTAACTGTGAGCAGGTAATTGTTGGTCCAAGAAAGGGAATAAGTTGTCTTACAACCCAAATTGCACAAAGACTCTCCTGGCCATGGCTCCCATTGGTTTCTTGAGTCATGAGTCCAGGAGGATGCCCAGATTATACCTGATTTCACTCCAAAAGTTGCCACTCCTCTGTAGTTAAATAGATGGGAAGTAATAATATTAACTCTTATAATTTAAATTTAATTTTAATACTGCCCCTTTCACTTTTATGAATATAGCCCATCATCTAAATATAAATTGATTTTAACCTAAAAAAAAATTACAATTGTATCGTGAAAAGGACTGAGGACTGCTGGTCAGCAAGACATGACTCATTTTTTCCTTAAATACATCCATTTTCAAATAAATTTCTGTGTCACTATTTCAATTTCAAGACAGATGACAAATTAACTATTTTAGTAGGACAAAAAGTCAGCAAGTTATTGGTTGATTGCTGCATATTTTCTAACACATTCTTCTGACTCATCCTCTTTCAGCAGATAACTGAATTGAGGAAAGATTAAGTCACAATTTATGTGCAGGCTAAAATTAATAGCTACTTATGCTCTTAACACTTTTTCTTGCAAACTGGTGATAGGACAGTCATATGTAAAGCATTCCAGTTAAAGTAATGACAGAATGAAAATTTATTCCAATTATATAAAGACATATTTACTCGGTGGTTTTGTTGACAGTCATGTTCAGAAATGACCTCAGCATTGCATGAAGAAATGTTTCATTAAAACTATTCTGCAATTTTTGTTTTTGGTATCATCATTCAAAGAAACAAGCTTACGACACAAGGTTCTCAACTGGTCCAGTAGATGAATGAAGCCTTCCTTTGAGTAACAGGTAGTTCTTGTCTAGAGCAGAGTACAGACCAGTGTTTTCTTCCTCTATAAAGATTGCTCTTCAGACAGAATGGTTTCTGAGGTAGGAATGATGATGATGTGTGGGAGAATGGGAGTTTCCAAGGAATCCTGGCTATTTATTAGGTCTTCATGGACTTCTGCTTGAGAGGTGTCCAAGCTTTTCCCTCTACTGCTAGCATTCAAGTCAAATGGAAGAGATGATGCTCTCAATGAGCTGGTTAAGAGAAGCAGTTCTGGAGCATTTAGTTTAAGGGGTCTTTTGAGTGGTTCTTCTGGACAGATGGGAGATACTGAAAACTGTGGGGAAAAAAACAGTGGAAATTAAAAATATTAGTCTTATCCACCAAAAGTGGGAGAGCTGTTCTCACACTGATAAGAAGTCTAGTAGTGTTTCCAAAAAGTTTAGCAATTTCCAAATCAAGATGATTGCTTTTCTTTCAAAATAAACCAATCCCCCTCCCTTTTATATTAACAAAATAATAAAATGTAAATTGTTGCTGTAAACACTCTCTCTCTCTCTCTCTCTCTCTCTCTCTCTCTCTCTCTCTCTCTCCAGATAGATATACAGATTATTCATTTGGAAGCAAAATACTCACTGGAATTCTATGCTTTAGTTTGATTTCTAATAAATAATACAAATCAGAGCACCAAGATATTTATTGGACTGTTCCAATCTATGTTGTTGCAAGAGGACAACAAGTACAAGAACAGTGCATGGGGTGAAGGATGAAGTTGGATGTAAAAATCACATATTTCTTTTAGAAAATTAGTTAGTTGCTATATATGAATTGCTTTATGTATCAGTTACTTCCAATGAATGCATATAACTAGCTGTAGCAGGCTCTGAACCAGTCCTTTGAATATTTATGGTGACTTCAATTCCACTGATAATGCAGTATCTTTCAAACAAGGTCTATAGTGTGTGTTTGCACACACCAGCTAATAATATCACTGACTGATATTTCAGGAAATCTTCTACAGTCAACTGTTGAGTATTAGCAGAAGATGCTCTCTGTATTCTTTAGTTGCATAAAGCAGTTGCCAAAACTTCTACTCTCTGTGAAAAAAGGAGTGTTTTTTTTTCATGTTCCTCCTCAAAAACTAAAAAGAGGGTTCTGTCATTTTGTTTTGATTCCTGGTATGGAATCTGAAGCAGATGGACTATAACTATTATATAACAGATGGACATAACTATTGAAGTTATGAACTGAAAAAATGAAAAAGAGAACCAGAGAGAGAATAGTTCTTGGAATTTACACCATATCCTCAGTATAGGGAAGGATCCAGTTTAGGCAAGTTTTTCTTCTCAAAAGATGAACAACCACTAAAATGAATAGAAATTAAATTCAAATACGAAAAGGTAAAGTAACATTACTGGGCAGATCTTCTATTGTGGTCATAATTTCATTTTTTATTATATGCAGTTAGCCTGTCTTGGGTAACACATGTTACCTACATTCATACATTGCAATATTTTAGATTTTTATTTGTATAGTTAATTAGCATATTATAGCAGCTTAAGTTATATTTTTGTTATTTGGTAATATATGTTATACTTTTATTACACATGTTACTCATTATGTTAGTATTTTATCTTGGCATTTGATTTTTATGCTCTTCTTAGGGATAAGGTTGTGATAGGTGGAAGAATTCCCTTTTAGGCTTGCACAAAAGATTTGTTAGTAAGACTTAGAGGAACATTAGAAAATACTGATTTAACCTTTTCTTCAATTGGTGCATTGATGGGCAATTCACTTTTTTCTTCTGCATTTGTTAAAAAAGAGTTATTTTCAGGTGGCTGCAATTTTGTATGGACTGTCTCCACAGGATCAAGCTCAACATCATTCCAAGTCTAGGAAAGAAAGGAGAAAAGAAAAGAAAAATTGGATGGTGTTACGATGAAGTATATATATATTTTCTTCTACAGAAGTATTTAGTATAACAGTCCTTTCTCAGATAGTCCTGATCTTAATTAACAAAAGCATTATCTTCATTTTCTATGGAAGGCTGGTAAGTTGATGAACAGCTAATGATATCTTAATAGATAGATAGATAGATAGATAGATAGATAGATAGATAGATAGATAGATAGATAGATAGATAGTAGGGGTGTGTGTGTGAGAGAGGAGGGAGGAAGAGAGAGAGAGAGAGAGGGAGGGAGGGAGGGAGGGAGGGAGGGAGGGAGGGAGGGAGAGAGAGAGAGAGAGAGAGAGAGAGAGAGAGAGAG
>BLBF01000026.1:26340878-26390771 GCA_015471245.1 Laticauda colubrina
AGAGAGAGAGAGAGAGAGAGAGAGAGAGAGAGAGAGAGAGAGAGAGAAATTGGTGCAATTTAATACCAATTTGGTTGAAGTTTCTTTAAACAATCCCATTACAAAAATGCTCATTACATGGATTAACCTTGAAACAGGTTAGAGTGAGAATGTGTACCAAAGAGACATGAGTCTGAATGTTTGTGTCCATGCATAATTAATCATGGCATGTTCAAGGTGATCTTGAAGCTTTTATCTGAGAGACTATCAGCCTCTTCTCCATGAGACAAGCTTAACTTTTTCTGTAGCAGAAATGGCAGAAATGCCACTGTTTTTGTTCTTGGATACAAAAGAGACACGACTAGACATAGAAGACCGGAAGGAAGAAGCTGCAAGACTTGTGGAAACTTCGCTTGCAGATATTCGTATGAGAAATCTCAAACAAGGAATAGCTCTTCGAATGGTTTTCCTAAAAAGCAGAAAACAAACAAAAAATGAGATTCTAAAAGTTTTCCCCCCAATTCTATCACTGCGCTAAACAACTAATTCCCACAACACTGTCAAACTATTTAGTAAGGCTATATTACGATTATTCTTCTCATCTTTCCTATTACCTCTCTCCTTTTCTACTTATGACTATAATTGTGTTGCTTGTGTCTTTACAATTTATATTGTTTTATTATTTAGTTTCCTAGTATAATTTATGTTGATTGCTTATTTACTATCCTATGACTATCACTAAATATTGTATCTTATGATTTATGATGAATGTATTTTTATGATGACTATGATCATGATTTATCACTTATAGTTTTTATCTACACTGAGAGCTTATACACCAAAGACAAATTCCTTGTGTGTCACAGTTGGCCAATAAAGAATTCTATTCTATTCTATTCTAAAATGAAACAGACCACAACTGGGTGAAAGAAAATATTCATAGATAGTTCATATTCATTTAATCTTATTTTGTGAGGACTGACCTATATGCATGCAAGGTCTCAAAACATATTATCATTTCTCTCATGTTTGGCAATTTATTTATTTATTATTAAATTTGTATGCCTGTTAAATTAATAAATTAAATTAGGTAAATGTATGATCCTATTCAAGGATTGTAGCTACAATATAATGGCCATCAAAGATACAAATGTAGTTCATCTGGGACATTTTCTTAACTTAAAAACTGCTTCCTTTGTTTATAAACAAATACGAATTTATCATTGGTTTAACTATCTTTAGCCAAGTTGCAGCAAATTTATATTCTTCCTTCAGCTCCAAGATAGACAGCTAGCTTGGTAGAAATTTAGTATTTTAATACTACCTTATTCTTCAGGCCATTGTAAAATCTTAACCCTAGTAGTTATCAGATAACAGATAATCAGAGTTGGAAGGGACCTTGTAGGTAATCTAGTCCAACACCCTGCCCAAGCGGGAGACCCTACACCATTTCTGACAAACGGCAGTCCAATCTCTCCTTGAAAGTCTCAAGTAATGGTGCTCCCACAACTTCTGAGGGCAAGCTGTTCCATTGGTTGGTTGTTATCACTGTCAGAAAGTTTCTCCTTATTTCCAGGTTAAATCTCTCCTTGATCAGTTTCCATCCATTATTCCTTGTCTCGCCTACAGGTGCTTTGGAAAATAGCTTGACCCCTTCCTCTCTGTGGCAGCCTCTCAAATCTTGGAAGACCTCTATCATGTCTCCCTTCTCTTCACTAGACTAGCCAAGCCCAGTTCCTGCAATCGTTCATTGTATGTTTTAGCCTCCAGTGCCCTAATCATCCTGGTTGCTCTTCTCTGTACTATTTCTAGAGTCTCAACATCTTTTTTATAATGTGGTGACCAAAACTGGATGCAGTACTGTAGGTGTGGTCTTACTAAGGATTTATAAAGTAGTATTAGTACTTCCCTTGATCTTGATTGTATCCCTCTGTTAATACAACTTAGGATTGCATTAGCTTTTTTGGCTGCTGCTGCATACTGCTGGCTCCTATTTAGCTGGTTGTTCATTAAGAAGATTCCAAGATCCATCTCACAGCTACTGCTATTGAGCCTGGCTTCACCCAGTCTATATGTGTACTTTTGGGTTTTCTTGCCTAAGTGTAGGACTTTACTTTTCTCTACATTGAGTTTCATTTTGTTAGATATGGCCCAGTGTTCTAGTCTGTCAAGATCCCTCTGGATCTTGACCCTATCTTCTTGGGTATTAGCTTTTCCTGCCAGCTTAGTATTATCTGCAAATTTGGTAAGTTCCCCTTCTATTCCCTCATCTAAGTCGTTAATGAAGATATTGAAGAGTACTGGCTCTAAGACTGAACCTTGTAGCACCCTATTGCTTCCTTCTTCCATGTAGACTTAGACCCGTTAAGGACTACTCATTGAGCACAGTTTGCCAGCCAGTTGCGAGTCCATCTTGTGGTGGTGCTATTTATTCCACTTTTTTCTAGCTTACTAACCCTTACTAAGGTTGTGGTCAAATGCTTTGCTGAAATCTAAATATATTATGTCCACAGTATTTTGCTGGTCTACTAATTTAGTCACTGTGTTGAAGAATGAAATAAAATTGGTTTGGCATGATCTGTTCTTAACAAACCTGTGCTGACTGCTAGTTATTACTTTACTTGTTTCTAGATGTTGGCAGATCTGTTTTTTTTTATTATCTTTTCCAGTATCTTCCTGGGTATTGATGTTAGGCTGATTGGTCTATAGTTTCCTGGGTCCGTTTCCCCCCCCCCTTTTTTTTTTAAAGATGGGAACCACATCAGCTCTCTTCCAGTCCTCTGGCAGTTCCCCGGTTCTCCAGGATTTTTGAAATATATGGTGCAGTGGTTCTGAGATGACCTCTGCCAGCTCCTTTAAAACTCTGGGATGTAATCCATCAGGTCCCAGTAATTTGTTTTCATCAAGATCAGACAGGTGTTCTCTTACTATTTTTTTGCTTATTTTAACTTTTATTTCTGGTCTGTCTTTTACAATTATTTTTCTGGTGGGTTGAGCTATAGTTTCTTTTTCCGTGAAGACAGATGCAAAGAATGAATAAAGCATTTCTGCTTTCTCTCTGTTGCCTGTTACTTCCTTGCAGTCTTCTCTCTTTAGTGGACTGACTGTTTTCTTGATTTTTTTGTTATATGTTTATATGTTGGAAGAAACTTTTTAAATTATCTTTGACTTTAGTTGCAAGTTTTGTTCGTTCTGAGCCTTTGCTATCCTGACTTTGTCTTTGCAGATTTTGGCTATCTGCTGGTATTCTGCCTTAGTTGTATGTCCTTCTTTCCATTTTATGTACTTGTGCTTTTTTTCTTTCAGTTTGCCAGAGAGATCTTTGTGCAGCCATGCTTGTTTCTTTTTGGATTTCTTGTTTTTCTTTCTCAGTGGTATTGTGCTGATCTGGGCTTCTATGATCATACTTTTTAGAGTTTCCCAAGATTCTTGAGTTATTTTCCCCTTTAGGATTTTCATCCATGGAATCTCCCAAGTTCTCTCTGATTTTATTGAAATCAGCTCTTTTAAAATCCAAGACTCTGGTGTCATTACTTTCTGTTGCTTGTGTTTGTGTTATGTTGAATTCTAGTATGATATGGTCACTCTCACCCAAGGTTCCTACAGTTTCAATCCCCTCTATCACTTCTTCTCTGTTTGTAAGAATTAAGTCCAGTATGACTGTCTCTCTAGTTTCACCCTCTACCTTTCGGACAGCAAAGTTGTCAGTTAGGATAGTTAGAAACTTATTTGATTTCTCACTTGGTGCAGAATTAGTTTTCCAATTGATATCAGGATAATTGAAGTTCATCATATAAATCATGTAAAGTTAGTTCTTTGTCTACCACTGATTTAATATCTTGCTTTTTATCTTTGTTACTTATTTCAATAAACTAAAACAGAAAATTAAGCCTTGGATGAGTTTTACATTGTGCATAATAGTACTTCAAAGGGATATTTGATGTAAAATTCTAAAATGTCCTTTTTCATTACAATTAAATTATTCATTATATAATGAATAATAATAATGTTTAAAGTTTTTGAAGGTAAAAGGGTAGACCAGGATAACAGGATATGCATTCTTGTCTATTCTATGTTAAGCTTTCATTATTTTAATCATAGTTCTGGAGATAAGTTTGTTGCAAACATAATGAACTTGATAACTGTCAGCAATCCTAACAGATCTGAGGTTGAACTGAATCCTTATGTTCTGCTTGATGAAGTCTGTCTAGATTTTGAAAAATCAAAATCAAAGAAGTCTTCAGATTTCTTTGAACACACACACACACAGAGAGAGAGAGAGAGAGAGAGACAGAGACAGAGACAGAGAGAGAGAGACAGAGAGAGAGAGAGAGAGACAGAGACAGAGAGAGACAGAGAGACAGAGAGAGACAGAGAGAGAGAGAGACAGAGAGACAGAGAGAGACAGAGAGACAGAGAGAGAGAGAGAGAGAGAATGATGTGCCTTTCTATAAAATATTACAGCTCTTTTTCCATGTTCAAACATAATTAGCATATAGTAATGAACTTGGGACTCAAAAGCTGTCAGCTGATATTAGCAGATGCTTTTAATCTTTATTTTTAATGTCTGTATAATTCTGCATCATGTGTTCAATTCTTGACACTTAGACAAGCAGAACCAGCCAAAACAACTGAAAGATAAATGTGTACAGATTGTCATGAAATTCTCTGTAGCTGACAGCAAAGAAAACTTTAGAAAGCAGGCAAAAATTCTTTCTGGAAGATTAGGCATGGAATAAAAATAGTATATTACTATGTTCTTCAAAAAAGGCATGAAAGGTAATTATATTTTGCTATCCATATTAATCTTGCAGATTAAGGAATTATATAAAAAAGTATTTATTCTGTAAATGTATGTTATTTATTTAATAATATTTACTACCTACTTCAGTCCAGACAGATTCTTAGTATTGAACAACAAGCATACACACAAAAAGAAAAGGCAATAAGAAATGTAATATCCCAAATTGCTATAATTATCAACTCGGACCAATTTGGCATGTGGAATGCAAGAACATTTGAGACTGAACTGATTTTTGGGGAATACAAGTTTCAAAAAATGGGGTCCATAAAGTTATTTTACTGCCCCATACATTATGGACTTCTTGCCATTAATAATGCTTGCACGAGTTATGACAAACAGTATGTCAATCAATGTCTATCATTGATTCCAAGACACCTAGAACACTTCAGTTTGGAAAATTATGGCATTGTCCTGATAAAGAGAAGGACAAAATTGAGCTGGAATCCCTTTGATTCCATACTCCATTTGGTAGATTTTGACAGCAATATAGAAACCATTATAGCCTTCTACCATAATGTTTTCCTAACTTTCAGGATGAGTCTACAACTCTGATATTTAGGGGATAGCCCTCTCATTCATGTATTAGCTGGTCTATCCTATTTTAGCTGATAAATTCAGACAAGATCAGCCTTGAGCTACTCTCTTTTGATGAGGAACTTATACATTTTAAACTCATTTTTTCTTTTAAATACTGTACAGACAGAAAATATATTGTTCCTAGTTAAATTGCTAAAAACATAGGAATCCAGGCAGAAATGAAGTAATTTAAGCCCCTGTCACGCTGCACCAATGGATGGAAAGAGGATGTAAAATGGAGGAAAACACTTGTCATCCGTTGATTAACGCGATGTATCTGTTCTGTACTCACTGCCTCCGTTTGGCATCCTCTCTATCCATCCAGCATCCGTTTTTTGATGTTTCATCCGCTCAGAAAGTTTTGAACTGCTCAAAACTTTTGAGCGGAAAATGTATCCAATGCGTCCGTTCTGCATCCGCTAGGCATCCGCTAGGCATCCGTTCTGCATCCGTTACGCATCCGCTATATCCGCTAGGCATCTGCTTCACATCCGCGCAACTCCATCCGCTCCAGCGGTAAACGGACGCAGGGAGGAAGCGGAACGGACACAGAACGGATGCAGAACGGATGCCTAGTGGATGCAGCACGGAAACAAAGCATTTAAAATGGAAAAAACGTTCGCAGAGGGGACCTATCTCAGATATTAAGGATGTCTAGAGGATGCCTGGAGGATGCAAAGGGACACCTAGTGGAAAACCTATACTGCCTATAAAAAGGGGGAGCAACTCACCTGGATCTCACATTCAGCCCAGCAGCCCAGCTGTGCAGACCTCTGCAGCCTTCATCTGACTCTTCCTCTTCCACAGCATCCAGTCATGTCCACCATGGATCGTAACACACTCCTTTTGGTATCCACCATCGTTCTGCAACAGTGCGAAGCCATCTACAGGCTTTTCAACTGCTCTACGGGAAGAAAAGGAGGCAGCCAAGAAGCGTCTGGGTCCGAAGATGGATCAGGAGAAGAGCAGAGTATGGACTGTACAACAAGCTGATGGTGGAGCTGAGGAACGAAGACCCTCGTGCATTCCAGAACTTCATGAGGATGCCGCCAGCCATGTTTGACAAAGTTGTGCAGCGCCTGACACCCAGGTTGACCAAGGCAAACACCAACTTCCGGCCCAGCCTGGACCTTGGGCTCAAGGTGGCACTCACTCTGCACCACCTGGCCTCAGGGACCACCTACAGGAGCATGCAGTATGGCTGGAGGGTGCCACACAACACCATCAGCATTGTGGTCAGAGAAGTGGTGCAGGCCATCATTGAAGAATACAAGGAGGAGCTCCTCCAGTACCCCTCCATTGAAGAAGGATGGAAGAAAGTTGCAGAGCAGTGGTATCCGAAGTGGAACTTCCCCCACACCGTTGGAGCCATAGATGGCAAGCACGTGGCCTGCAAAGCTCCAGCCAAGTCAGGGTCCACTTATTTCAACTACAAGGGCTTCTTCAGCATCATCCTCTTCGCCATGGTCGATGCTGACTACAAGTTCATGTACATCGATGCTTCAGGCAATGGGTCAGCTTCAGATGGCCAGGTATGCAACGCCAGTGACCTCAAGGAGGGGCTGGAACGCAACCTCATTGTGGGCTTCCCAGATCCAGACCCCCTGCCCAACGACACGCAAGATGTGCCCTACTTCATCATGGGGGATGATGCCTTCTCCCTCAGAACCTACCTCATGAAGCCCTACACCTCCAGACTCCTCACCTGTGAAGAGAGGATCTTCAACTACAGGCTGTCCAGGGCAAGGCGGGTGGTGGAGAACGCCTTTGGCATCCTGGCCAACAGGTTCCAGGTATTTCTCACCACCATGCAGCATCGCCCAGAGACCATGAGGAGGATCATGGAAGCTTGCTGCATCCTGCACAATCTCATGTGCACCCGATACCCAGTCTTGCAGAACAGGCTCGTGGACCTCCAACAAAGCAATGGGACATGGAACCTGGGGAATGGAGGCAAGGGCAAAACCTGATAGACACTCAGGATGTGCAAGGCCCCAACAGAGCCTCACGTGAAGGGAAGAAGCAGCACAACCTCCTGAAACACTGGTGCAACTCCCCAGCTGGAGCGGTGGAGTGGCAAGACAGAATGATAGATGCTTAATGGATGCTTCCTTCAGCCTGTCTCATCACACTGATGAGATTGGGCCATGTATGTTGGGTGGGCCTACAATGAACAGGGCATTTAATAAAGAGTTTGTGTTGATATGTGTGGATGATTATTACATTATTATTGATAATAAAGGGCCATAGGTGTGGCACCTGGGACGGTGGACCATACAGTCCCACTTTGCTTGCACTGGAGGTTTATCTATCCCACAGCTATTACCCATCCCACAGGTATCCCTGCCCATCCCACTGCTATCTTAACCCATCCCAAAGCTATTACCATACCACAGGTATCCCAGCCCACCCCACTGCTATCTTAACCCATTCCACAAGCATGCAAAGGCTTAAACCAATTCTAAAAGTTTCCACCAAGACTTTATTAAAAAAAAGAAATGAAGCAAGTGTGTGAATCAAAGATAAACTTTATTGAACAACAAGCTGTAAAAGAAAAATGACCCAAGTCAAATAAAGTCCAAATAAAGTCCACAGGTAGCCAGCCACCCAGTCTCTGGCAGTCTTCACGGTCACTCGGAGGTGTGCCCAGTCTCAGGGGTGAAGGGTCCAGGTGCTGTGGAGGTGGCTGGTGCTGGAGTGCTTGTCTGAAGCGCCATTGGGGTGCCTGGCCCCGAGAGGACAACTGGCTCAGACCCGTGATGTTGAGAGCTCCTTCCTCCATGCCATGGGGTGTCAGCCCCAGTACCGACGACAGATGTACTGTGGCCGGGCTTGGCTGTGGGGTGGAGGAAGGAGCAGTGTTGTGGGGCTGTCTGGTCTGCAGCTGGGTGAGGACTGGCATGGGTGGCATCAATGTAATGGGTGGCTTCGTTGGCGTGGGTGGCATCAGTGTCATGGGTGGCGTCGGTGGCATCACGTGGTGGCATCGGTGGCATCAGTGGAACCGGTGGCAACGGTGGCGTCCGATGACTCTGTGCCTGGACTGGGAAGGGCAGCTGCCTGTGCTGCTGGACCTCCTGGTAGCCGTAGCCCTGGTAGGTGAGGGGCTGTGGAAAGCCTTGGAATGGGAGGGACATCAGCTGGGGTGGAGGAGCAGACCTGGACTGGGTGGGAGCAGGTTCCTCTGGATCTGGAGGGTTGTGAAGCAGCTCAGTGATCCGGTCCTTCACCACCTGGTACTGGGGTTCCACCATGTCCGTGAGGGTCTGGTTGACATAAGTGAGGAAGGGCTTGCGGTTGGAGGATGAGGAGTCATTGTGGACCAGCTGAGAGAAGAGATCTATGCTGGTCCGGATGGTGTCCCTGATCTCCAGCAGGACAGTGTGGCTCTGCCCCTCCTGCTGTCTGGCTCTCTGCCTTTCTGTGGAGGTGGAGCTGGGGGTGGATGCGGGTAGGACTGTGGTGGATGCGCCGTCTCCTTTCTCCCACTGCACCAGGGAGTCCTCCACGCACTCCACCACGGTTAAAACACCTGTCCGTGGGTTTTCCGCCATGGCACGCTCCACAGAAACCTGCCTGGAGACAGGAACTGACTCTCGGCCGGAAGAGGACTGGGTCTCAGCAGGCTGCCGGAGAGAGAGGGTAGTGAGAGGGGCTGCTGGTGCTCCTCGGTGGCGGATCTCACCCTCCAGGAAGCTGCACCTGGCCATGAGGTAGGTCTCTCTGTCCGTCAGCTTAACTGTGGCCTGGCCAGATTTCTTCAGGTGCAGCTTCCCATACCAGGTGTGCATGTGCTTCCACCAGCCGAGGAGCACCTCCGAAGTGTAGCCCATACTCTCCACCTTTTCTCTCCAAGCAGCATGCTTCCGCTTGGTGTCCCTGTAGAGACGGTGTCTCTTCTGCCACAGATAGTCATTCTCTCTCAGCCACTCCAGCACCTCATCCTCGTGTTCCTCCTCAATGGAGTATTGCCTCCTCTCCCATGCCCGCATACGCCTCTTCCTCCCTTTGGTAGGACCAGATGGGCCCTCATCAGAGGGGCTCCCAGGTAGTAGGGGCTGCTCCTCCACACCAGCAGCAGCAGCACCAGCAGGATCATCATCATCATCATCATCATCATCATCATCATCATCACCAGCAGGATCATAATCATCATCATCATCAGCAGCAGCAGCAGCACCAGCAGGACCAGGATCAGCAGCAGCAGAATAAGCACCAGCAGCACCAGCAGCACAAGCAGGACCAGGAGCACGAGCAGGACGAGCAGGACGAGCAAGACCAGGAGCACGAGCAGGACGAACAAGTCCAGGAGCATGAGCAGGATGAGCAGGACCAGCAGGACAAGGAGCAGCTTCAGCAGAGTATGCAGCAGCAGAAGCACCACCGCCAGGAGCAGCTTCAGCAGAGTACACAGCAGCAGAAGCACCACCGCCAGGAGCAGCTTCAGCAGAGTAAGCACGAGCAGAAGCACCAGCACCAGGAGCAGCGCCAGCAGAAGCTCCAGCACCCGAAGAGCGAGCCCGAGCAGCAGAAGCCCCAGCAGAAGCAGAGTCAGGGACAGGGGGTGGGAGGGTGGCCCTGTCCCTCTTGCCAGAGATGGCGGCAGGTTGCTGAGGCTTTCGCTTCTTCCCCATGGATGTGGGGTTGCTGGCTGGCAGGGAGGTTGGCAGGGAGGCTGGCAGGCACCAAGGCTGGTAGGAAGCCTGGCACCAAGGCTGGCAGGAAGCCTGGTAGGCAGCCATGCACGAGGCTGGCAGGCACGAAGGCTGGCAGGCAGGCAGGCACCAAGGCTTGCAGGAAGGCTGGCAGGAAGGCTGGCAGGAAGCCTGGCAGGAAGGAAGGCAGGCAGACTGGCTGGCAGGGAGGCTGGAAGGCAGGCTTGCAGCAAGGCTGGCAGGCAGGCAGAGAGCAAGGCTGGCAGAGAGGGTGGCCAGGAGGTTGGGAGGCAGGCTGGGAGGCAGGCTTGGAGGCAGGCTGGCAGGAAGGCTGGCAGGAAGGCTTGCAGCAAGGCTTGCAGGCAGGCATGCAGGCAGGGCAGGCAAGGACTCGATGTATCCGGCAGCAGGTCTTTCCTCCGAATGGTGACCTGCTTCCGAGCTGCTTCCCTTTATATCCGCGGGGCTTACGTAATGCATCCCCCCCGCATGCACAATTAACGCTCGGCGTCTGTTAGGCTTCCACTGTGCATCCGCTAGGCTTCCGCTCTGCATCCGCTTTATCCGCTGTGCATCCGCTGTGCATCCGCTTCATCTGTTCCGCGTCCGCTCTGCATTCGATTCATTCGTTCCGCGTCCGCTTTGCTGAGGCCCCCCGGAAGCCTAGCGGATGTGCCATCCACTCTTATCTGCTTCCATCCGCTGGGCTTCCATTCCGCATCCGCTTTGCGTCCTCCCCGCGTCCGTTCCTTTCCGTGTTATCCGCTCTGGTTATGCAAATTTTTGCCCCTTTTGAGAGCGGATAACAACGGATGGAACATTTTTCTCGTCCATTGTGTCCTTTTTACAAACGTTTTGCATCCGTTGGGCAGTGTGACAGGGCCTTTAAATAAAAATGTCCTACTATCCAACAGTGGATTAATTTCACTTCAAATATATCAGAGTATAAAAGTAGTGTGTTAAGAGTGAATTTACAATACCTGTAACTTGGGTGGATAATAGCATAAATTATAGGATTGTGAATTGCTGAAGCTTTGGCAATAACAGCAGGCACAGACTTAGAATATGGAGTTAAGACCCTGGCATAACTAGAAATAAGAAAAAAACTTAGATTAATCACTAGACCCTTAACTAAGCACATGGTTGAATGATCTGCTACAGTGCTTTTACATATATCAATATCTTCAGCGACTTTTTATAAATTTAATTTTGGGAATTTGTAGAGAGAAAATTGGAAATATAAAATTATTATAAATACAAAGGGCAGATGGGAGATACTAATACTGAAAAACTTTTCATGACATGGTGTCTCTTATATGCTTTTAAATATTTTAAAAATAGAAAGTTCCATACAATAAATATTTTACATGTTTTCACAATACTGTTTTTAAAACAATTAAAAAAATAGAAAGATGGCAGGAAGCTCTTAAGGGGAAAAAGTAACAAGATAAACCATGAATTATTCCTTTCAACTGTGATGCATTTCTCGGTAAATAATATTTCAAGGGGAAAAATACTTTGTCTAACTTGGTATTTATTTATACTGAAATATTCAGGATTTTTTTGCCCTGGCAGAGCACAATATTTATTACAATTACTGACAAAGGGAGAATATTGTAGTCTAGGATTGAAATGAGGGGTCTTTGACATTCTCCGAACTTGGTTGTTTTCTTGTAGATGTTTCATCACAAAACTAGGTAATATCATCTGGGCACTGATGGGGTTACTTACTTTGCATAATGAAATGTCTGCAAGAAAACAATCATGCTCAAAATGTCCAAGGACCTTGTTATAGTTAATGCCTCACTCACCAAGTATCTAAATGAGAGATATATTTGACAATTGTCAAAGAGTTTAGTGCTTTCTCATTTTATCCTCTTTTTCTATTTTTTCTACTCTTGACTGAGATGGTGATTTGACACTTACCCAGCCCATGCAATCAGGGTGACACAAGCATATGGAGACCAGGATACAACATAAACCACAATGGCTACGAAGGCAACTTTTGCTAGTTTCCATTCATTCTTTATGCTCTGTGAGCTTGACTTTTTCCGTTTAGAGCTGGATCCTAATTTCTGAACATTCCTGTAAAAGAATGAAAAAACAGCAGGCCTTTGATTAAGAATTCATTCTGCCATGCTGGGGATCAGTCACCTGGTATCACTGCAGGTTATACTAGTCACCAAAGTTTTAACTTTTTCTTCTTCTTAGGTTGCTGGGCGGACTGTATTTAAATTCTCAGAAGTGATGCCAGAAAGTCTTGGGAATAAGAAAATTGATGACAGTTATTTACAATACTGGTTATAAACTCATAGGGATTTGAAAGATGTTGGTTGCTCCTTCATGGCTTCATGAAATAGTGTGCTGGCTTGGATGAAACCTAACAATAGTCGGTTATTTAATGTTCCTTTTCTAATTTATATTGAGTGTTATTTAAATAGTACCAGTGATAACAATTGAATATAATCATCTTCTTTTGCAATCGTGTAATCTCTTGCGGGATAGAGTCTGGGCAACTGAATGGAGCTAGTGTTTACTGGCCGGATGCCCTTCCTGACATCAATGCGGAGATATATTCAGCAGATATATTCTCATTGTGCCCAGAAAGAGAAATATCCGCCTTTACCTAGGATCGAACTCATAGCCTCCTCATTGTGAGGTGAGCACTCCACCTCTAGGCTAATGCACCACTCCATAACAATTGAATACAATGCTTATATATATTTAATCTAATCTATTCAAAAGAAAACTAAACTGCAAAATTAAAACAAAAACAAATAAGAACAGGAAATGGAAATAAGTAAAATACTGAAAGAAAACCAAGCATATCATGATTCAATACAATAAGCATTTCTGAACTTATCTAAGGTACCAAAACTAATAAAAGTAATATTTACACAAACCATACATTCAGCATTCAAATTAAGGTGAGATAAGCTAAGAATCACAGTCTGATCTTCATCTCTAAGCTTTCAGCTAACAGATTTTGTATGACCAACTTTTAGAGTCTGGATTGTTTTTCCAGTCTAGAATTATTTATTTATTTTATTTGGTTTGTCAGTCACTTCCAAGATAATAGGTAAAAGTATAAACATGAGTAAGAATACAGGAAATAAGGATGAATAAATGGGGACAATAGGACAGGGATGATAGGCACGATGGTGCACTTATGCATGCCCCTTATAATGATCAAATTAAATTTGACCTCCTAAGTTCCTAGGGCAGAGACTTTCTTATTCACTTAGTTGTGGCTCCTCTGTGATAGGATATAATATAACATTGTCTTTTCTTTTAATGGAGGAATATTTATTTGGTAAGAATATGAATCTCTTTCCAGTTCTTAATGCACCATTAAAGCTTATAATCAATGGGAATGTACTTGAATTCCTAACAGTTAATTTTTTCAGTCTTACACTTACCTGCCTGTACTTCTTATGGTGAGGAACATGACTAAATAGCAATGGAAGATTATCATAAGAGGAATGAAGAACACACACCAACATAGCAACATGGTGTAACTTCTGTTTGATGGAGAATAGCTTACATAGTCCCATGTACAGGATATCATCAAACCTTCTGGGATATAGGAACCTAAATATTAATTAAATGTTTATTATATAGTGCATAAAATAAGTAACAACAGATGTAAGAATTTGTTATTTAAGAAGGAAACAACAACACCGTTCAATAGATGTAGTTGTCCTCATCTTATCTTTAAATCTTAGTCCCAAAATATAAAATTATTTATTGTACTACGAAGTTTCACATTCTAGAAAGCCTTTGACAGTATTTGTATTGGCTAAAATACCCATCAATATCAGTCTGCATGGCTCTGAATGTTGGTAGTCCAAAGTCCCTGTAAGAACAGGTTTGGGAATGTCTTTACTGCAAACTGACCATTTGAATCAGAACGTATACATTAAATAACTTATTCAAATGATTAGCTTGCAGTAAAGACATTTCCAAACTTGTTCCTACAGATGCTTTGCACTATTCAGAGAAATGCATCTCGTAGATGAGATTCAAGACCTAGAACCATTTTTCTAAATGAAATTTCTGTTGATTTTTCCATTGGAATAAGAACTTATTTTTATACTTGAATAAGAACTTATTAATAACTTAATAAGAACTTGTTCAAATGGAAAATCAACAGAGGTTTCTTTAAAAAAAATGGAATCTCAACTAGGGGATGCTAGTCTTGACAGAACAAATTAAGCTGTGTCTAAAAGTTCCTTCATACATTAGTCCTAAAAGCAGAATCACTAGAAATTGAAAAATATTTGCAGAAAACTACACAGAGATTAAACTACAGGATTTATTTTACTTCATTTTGGATTCTTCTATGTTCAAAATGGTTGAAATCTTTTAAAAATATAGGAGACATGTGTATATTTGCCATGTAGAAGATTTATATAGAATGCAATGGCTAAATTATGGAATAATTTTATTTAATTTCTAATACTTCAATGCTCATAAATATTTAAATGTTTTTTAAAAATACAAACAGGAGCATTTTTGATCATCAGTCAGTTGACAATTGAACTGATCCTTCAGCTGTGCAATTCCACTCCCAGTGGCTTTATACCTTTGCTTTCATACATGTATGGAAAATATTTTGCCTAATTTAAACTGCCTTTGAGGAAGGGTTTTTTAAAATGAGGTTTTATTTGTTTTAATTATTTATCTGTTTTACTTTATTTTAATATTGATTTATACTTTAATTTATGAGTTCCCAGGACAGGACTCCTACTTAAATTCCAGATATAAAGACTGAGATCCTGTAATTTGCGGTTAGATTCTATATACAGAGAAAGTAGTCTTTTAATGAAAATCCTCCATGATTTTGTTCTGTTGACAGTGCAACCAAAAGAGGTGTGATCATGGAGAAGTGTTTCAAAGTCTTACATGGAACATTAACTAATTTCCCATTATCCTTAGAATTAGGGTCATTCTGGGATATCTTGACTGTCATACTCCCTTGCCATTACTTATTTAAGCTTTAGAGAGATAAAACCTGTAACATCTGGACAGGGTTACTGCCATGCAGTTTTAATGCTGATTGTTAATATAACACTGTATCCGCAGACCTTCTGCAAAGTACACCAGAGCTACGAGTAGCTCAAAAGATGCCAAGAAGATTCACTGGTGTATTCTTAAACCAGATTATATATATGTAATGACATTGCAAAGCCAATGTGTGATGCTTTCCTATTGCTTCAGGTTATAATGGAGAGAAAAGTACATCTTCCTAAGCTGATGTTTATAAAAAACAGAGATACTGCAGTAATTCCTTTAATTTAACCCAGAACCAGATGTTTTTATGCTGAAAAAAAGATTTAAAAGGCTCTTGAAAATTCAGCATCTGCTAATTAGAGTTTTGCTTAGAATTAGTCATGAGTCACTAAATACACTGATGACAATTCTTCCCCAGTCAGTTTTCAATAATATGACTAGATATTAATTAATGATTAAAATATATGGTTCTGGATACTTGCAAAATACGTTCTCCCCACCAATGGGGGAGGATAGGAAAATGCATTATTAATTGGTGAAACATACAACAGAGACAATAACTCTTTAACCTAACTTATTCAAACCTAGATGAGTGAACAATACAGCTACTAAAAATGATATATTTGGATCTTTCAGTCACCCAATTGTATTTATTTAACTTTAATACCACACTAAAATTCTTTGAGCTGCATTTAGCACATCTATTAAGAGAAATATATTAAAAGTCTTTTGGATTAACATGATCTCTCAGATTTAATTAAATCATATTTTTTATTGCTGTGTATGATATTATTCCAATCTAAATAAAGAAATCCTCAGTTCCACTTAAATTTTTGGAAATCAAATCAACTAATATGAAAGGAGATTCAGTTTGATCTAATGGTTAAGGCACCAGGCTAGAATCCGGCAGACTGTGAGTTCTAGTCTTGCTTTAGATATCAACAATCAGCTGGATGACTTTGGGCCAATCACTCACTCTTAGCCCAACTCATCATACAGGATTGTTGTTGTGGGGAAAACAGGAGGAGGAAGGAGTATGTTTGCCTCTCTGAGTTTCTTATAAAGTAATAAAAGATGGAGTAAAAAAAAAATTAATTATTCAGTCAAGCTTATCAAGAAAGCAACCTGTAGCCCTATGTTTCTAGCAGAAAAAATTGTGTGCATTTTTTGAATGTATTTTTGTAGAAACCTCCTTTGGCAGAGGTGTCAGACTCAAGGCCTGAGGGCAAGATGTGGGCCATAGGGTGCTTAGATCTGGCCCCTGGGGCCACCCTAGAAAGAGTGAAAGATTGGCCCATGGTGCTTCTGCCAGTGAAAACAGAGCTTGTGAGGGTAGTGCACGGCCCTTCTGAGTTCTATTTTTGCTGGCAGAGGGTTGCAAGATGCCGTCACAGCTGAAAATGGGGTTTGGGAGCCCATTTACGCTGCCAGGGTCCTCAGGCCACCAGAGGCACCTCTTCTGACATGAGTGATATGCTGGCCATGCCCCCCAGCCACCCCCCCAAGGTCAAACACAACCCTGATGTGGTCCTCAATGAAATAGAGTTTGACACCCCTGTCCTATACATACCAATATATATGCCAGATACCTATATATACATATACACACTCATCAGATATAATAAACCAAACAATAAAAACCCTGCCAAAATAGCTTGCAAGTGAAATACTGATCAATCTTATCGGTATGATTTATACCACACAAATATATAAATACAGCCAATATTCTGATGGGGAGAGTGGGAGCTGTTGTACAATTGGAGGGCAGTATCAGAACACATATAGTGAGTATATGCACACACACAAATACATACAACGTAGATACAAGAGTAAAAGAAAGAAAGAAAATAAATGAAAGGAAACTGATAACATACTCCACCCGAATAACGGACATACGCTCCAACCCAGTGAGTACAGCCAGACAAACATGATGATTATACAAGAGCGTTTCTTTGTACTTCTTTTTAAGGACTGGAGAGGTTTTGTGATCACACAGTAGCGATCCACAGAAATAGCTAACAAGGTCATCATTGAGGTTATTCCGAAGAGAGCTCCACAAAAAGCATAGAAGCTACAACCTGGGGCAAACAAAGAGCAAAACAAAAACACAAGATGTTTAGTTTGCAATGTGAAAGGAGGAGGGTGGGAAAAAATCAAGAAAAAGTCATCCGTAAATATTTCTCATAGTTCAGAGGATAAGGAGTTCTTTACGTATACTATTTTCTAGAATATATATACACCATGTGACTTTTTTTCACATTTTTAAAATTTATACTTCCTGCATTTCTATTTCTTCCATAAAGTCACATATATCGCTTATTTTTTTTGTGGTCTGTCTGATTTTGATTGAACAGATTTGCATGAATCTACCCACTAAGATCTATTAAAGATGGTGACTGGCAAATACATGAGGCTTTTGGTCTCCTTTTTATGATCCTTGGAGGCCATAACTGCTAAAAAATGGCCACACTGCATACTGAGATTTTAAATCTGAGAATGTATGAATTGTAAGTGTAAAACAGGCATAACATAATTAAAAAAAAAGAAAAACTTCCAAATGCAAATTCTTGCTGATGTATATATAATTGCTCTGCCCATTTTGCAACTTTCTTAAGTCCAAATACTTTAAGTGTATCCATGAACTAAATTCATTTGTACTTTATTCAGAAAGCAAACCATAATTTTGAATATAATCACAATATTGGATATGGTGACATGATCATTTTTCACACTGCATTGCAGCAACCCCATGGTCAGGTGATCAAAATTCAGACACATGGCAACTGACTCATATTTATGACGGTTGCAGTGTCCCAAAGTCATGTGATCACATTTTAAAACTTTTCGACAAGCAAAGTCAATGGGGAAATCAGATTCACTTAACAACTATGTTACTAACTTAACAGGTGCAGAGACACACTTAATAACCATGGCAAGAAAGGTTGTAAAATGGGGTAAAACTTATTTAACAAATGTCTCACTTAGCAACATAAATTTTGGGCTCAATTGTGGTTATAAATCAAGGACTATCTGCACAAAAATTACAGTAAATTGGTTTGTTAAGAGTGCCTGCATTGAAAGAATTCTGATTGGAAGTACAGAAATGACCATGGACAAAATTTAGTAATTTTGGGTTTTGCTGTTGAGAAAGTATGAGAAATGTATGATTATTTTTTTTATTACGCAAGTGCCAATTTAAAAAATTGTATTATATAATACATAGTCCTGAATTATGGATGACCCTGGAAAGACGACTTGCATCAAGAGGTCACAATGAAGGAGTGATGTCAGGACTGGAAACAGTTCAAAGGACAAAGGAACACACCAGAGTTCAGAAAGATTGTACAGCCTGGGCATAGCTCAACTGAAAGATATACTTTCCTGCTCCCAAAAAGCCAAGAGGTTGAGAATATGACACTCTTAGAATTGGTAATTCAGTGATCTTCCCATCCCACTTATCAAGACTAAAAATTGAACTATGTTATGGTCTCAATTTGGGGATAGTAATCTGTTTGATTTCATACTCTGTAAATTAAGTCATTAATGTTTAATTCAACAAATACTGTATATGCCAGTGGTGGCAAACATTTTCTGCACCAAATGGCAAAACGGGAGCATGTGCATGGGAAACTAGAAGAGCAGCTCCCCAGTGCATACACAGGGGAGTGCTGGAAACCAGAAGCTCAGATTTCTGGCATGCACATGCACACTGGCCACCGGGTCTTCCAAACACGCATGCATGTGTGAAGATTAGCTAGCTGGTGCACGCATGTGTGCCAGGGTTTTGCCAATTTCCAGAACCCTTGCGCACATGAAGAACAGCTGGCTGGCACGTGCCTGGAAGAGCAAAGGGCAACGATTGGCATGCCTGGAGAGATGGCTCTGCATGCCACTTTCGGCACACATGCCATATGTTCGCCATCATGGATATATGCCATATATATGATCATGATATATAAACATAGCCTATTATTTTAAGATAAGGCAGCTCTTAAGATATAAAGATATAAAGTATCGCTCAAGGTGCTAGTTTTCACCTATAAAGTTCTATATGGATTATAGTTTGTATATCTATTACCAAACAGATTCTGTTTACTCAGTTCAGACTATCAGAGGAGGCCTGTTGTGGATCTCCTATTTATGAAAATGTAAAACAGAAGGGACACAAAAATGTGCAATGTTTGTGAGGGCTCCCCTCTAACCTGTTGAAAAGTTGTAAAAATGCATCTTTTTCAGAAGTTCTGAAAACATTTAATTTTAGGAATCATTGATGCCAAGTAGATTAATATGATTGAACTTCATGGTTCAAGTTTTATTTTTTTACGATATTCTATTGCCAATCCATAGTGTATCTATATATCTTGCTTTATGACTGAAGAAAATTCTATTCAATTCCATACACAAAGAAATAAAAGTTCTGGTAGGCGGAGCTGGCGTCGTGACGATACGGCATGTGATCTTGGAGGTCTGAGATTGCTGCCAATATCTTTGCTCCTGGACAGTCCAATCAGATGTAAACCATCCCGAAGAGACAGTGAAAGAAAAGAGCGCGTCCTGTCGATCCCAGGGATACCGGAAAATCCCTGGTAGATCCAGGAGAAGCTCTTTTTGCCAGCGGCAAAGAGGCAGCCATTAAAGTGCTGAAGTTGGGACAGCTCTGAAATGAAAGAGAACGGAAAGAGAGAGTGTGCCGGTTTGGTGAGAACTTTGTCTTTATTTTAAGATTTGAAAGGACACCCTAAGGAAAAGAAAGAATCTGTAAAAATTTTGACAGAAGTGACTAAGCAGCGATTTTAAACAGGAATGTCAAAGTAATATTTTTTTTCTCATTGCTGGATTTTTGACACACAATCTTATACTTTGAAACTGGACTGGTTTTTTTCTCCTCTTTTATCTATTCTTTTTCTCCTTTTTGATTTTATAATATTTTAGGCTAGAGACTCCCTTTTAGTTATTTTTTTAAAAATATCTTTTTCTTTTTTTAATTAATTCTTATGATATTTTGCTTGGAAAAGGAGGGGGAAAGTGAAAGCAAAAGAAACTTTGTAACACTGCCAACTAGAGGCTTGGAAATATTCTATTTCTCTTTTGTGCAGACAAAGCTGAGAAAGAACTGAGACTTCTTTTCAAGGACATTGCTATTTGATAAGGTAGAGGGAAGAGCATGGGAGAGTATTATTACAGGTGCTCTTCTATCAACAGCTGGAGTCTGGTGTTGAAGCTTATAGAAAAAGAAAAGGTGACAAGTCTCTGGAGAAAAGAGTTTCACAAGGAGCCTTGGAAAATTAAACAAAGTGCAGTGTGCTCTTTTTATTTTTTCTAGCTGCACTACCCCTCCTTATCAGTTTATTCTTTGTAATAGTTATTTGGATTTTGGGCCCTTTGGAACTTATTTTTGTTTTTTTTTCTTGTCTTTGGAAGTTAAATTTCTACACTTGCTCTATATTTTAAAGGAAAAGCTTTGGTATTAATGATTTTCTTCCTTTTCTTTTTAAGGGAGTAGTCTTTTTTTTCCCCTCCTCTTCCCTGATATTTTTGTTTTTCCATCTACTTTCCATATTGGCTTTTTCTCTTTTTTATTTTTGTTTATTTTTCTGGCCTTGTTTTTCTTCTTATGCATCCTTTTATATTTGAGACCTGTTAAATGGATTAAGGTGTTGAAGAACCTGCAGAATTTTCCCTTTCTCTTTTTTAGCTTTTAATTTTTCACTTTTCTGCCTTTGTTAGGATTTTACAACTTTTTCTTTTTTGTGTCTGTTTATGGTCTTTTCCTTCATTTTTGAATTTTTACTGTTATCTAACCAATCGATTGGATTAAGGTATACAAGAACCTGAAGATTTTTTTTCTTTTTTTAATTATTATTACTATTTGGCTTCTTTTTTTCTACTATTTTTATTTGGAATTGCAATTGGTTATTTTGCAATTGGATTAAGGTCTAGAAGAACCTGAAGATTTTGAATTGCTCAAAATGAATAGGAAATTAACAGTCCCTGGTTCCTCAACTTCTATTTCTTCCTCTCCACCATCTGGAGGACAACGTTCAATACAGACAATGTTACAGCAAGAAAAAGAACAAGAAAAAGTGACCCTGCAGATGATTATACAAGGAATTCAAAATATTCAAACAAGAACAGAGAATATTGAAAAGAGAACAGAGAATATTGAACAAAGAACAAGGAAAACTGATGGAAAGTTGGAGAACAAATGATGATGAAGTACGGTGAGAGATTTCCAAAAATTGTAGAAGAAGATAAAGAAAAAGACAAGAAGATTGGAGATATTGACAACAGATTAACTGTGGTTGAACAAGATAAAAGTGGTATGCTGAGATGGGAGATGGACAGATCAGAATTTTATCTTAGATTCCAAAACATAGAGGAAGAAAAGGGACAAAACCTAGCTGAGATAATGACAGAAATATTGGTTGAAGCTTTGGAAATAACTGAAGAGAAGATGATGGATGGAATAGATGAGGTCTATCGAGTCTTCACAAAATATGCTATGAGAAATAGCTTACCAAGAGAAATTCACATCAGATTTACAAAGAAAGCCATTAAAACGCAAATTTTGCAAGTGGCAAGAGAGAAAACATTGAAATACAAAGACAAGGAGATTGTGGTCTTGAAACAAGTACCAAGAAGAGTGAGAGAGATGAGAAGAGAATACCGATTGCTGACCAAAATGCTACTTAAAAAAGAGGTGAATTATAGATGGCTGATTCCAGAAGGTTTAATGTTCACAGGGCAAGAAAGAGATATAGAATTGACTCAATTGAGAAATCTGAACCATTTTATACAGATTTTTTTAGAGAGAAAGAGGAAGAGGCAGAAAAAGAATTTCACTAATTGAATTCCAAGAGGACTGCCAAATGACGACTGAAAAAGAAGGTGCAGTAGGTGGAAAGGAGGAAGCCAAAGAACAACATGAACCAAGATCTAGGAGAGCTGTTAAACCTAACTACAAAATATAACCATGGAACAGAAAAAATTGATTATAATTAATATAAATGGACTTAACTCATCTGTTAAAAGGAAAACCTTCCATAAATTAGAGAAATTAAAATTTGATATAATCTGCCTACAAGAAGTACATATTAAAAAGCAATATGAACAATTGTTGATACAGCCAAAATTAGGGAAAATATTTATTTCTTTGACACAATGCAAGAAAAGAAGAGTGGTTTTATACATTAAAGATATTATCTCAGCGAAATTGATTTATACAAAAGACGACGGAAGAATACTAATGGTGGAAATAATGGACAATAATACAAAAACGCTCCTGATTGCAATCTATGCTCCGAATGACAATCAAGAAGAATTTTATAAAAAATTACATATGAAAATAATTGAACTAGACTATGCTAATATAGTTATGATGGGGGATTTTAATGAAATTGTAGACAATAAACTGGACTATACAGCACAGAAAAATATAAAGCAAAACAGAAAGACTCTCCCTAAATCTTTTTTTAAAATGGTAGATGAAATAAACTTAAAAGATACAATGAGAGAAAGAAATGCTAAAACTAAACAATGCACCTTCTACTCAAATAGACATTTATCATGGTTCAGAATAGATATGATATGGATGTCAACAGAATTGTTCAAGAAATAAATATTGAAACAAGTACTTGAGCAGATCACAATCCAATGACAATTAAATGGAAAGGACAAAGAAGAAGATCTAGATGGACGTTAAAAAAAAACTATTTAAAGGGAAAACACTTCACACAGTGGATGGAGAAAGAACTGGCTTTTTTCTTTCAAGAAAACAAAAAAGAAGATACATCAATCCAGAACATGTAGGATACAATGAAGGCATATGCCAGAGGCTTGATAATAGACTATACAAGGAAAAGAAACACCATGAAAAGATTAGCCTCTAAAGCATAAGAGGATGAGTACAAAGGACTTGAAAAAGAGTCACAGAAAATGCCACAGAAAAAGGACATTAAGTTAAAAATTGATATAACCAAACATAAAATGGGTCTAATAGAAAAAGAAGAACTAGCACAGAAAATTAGAAGCGCTAAACAGAACTACTTTGAAGATGCAAATAAACCAGGTAGATGGTTAGCATATAAATTGAGAAAGGAAAAAGAATCAAGGAAAATATTGCATTTAATAGATGATCAAGGCCAAGTTTGCTATGGTAGTAAAGAGAAGAAGGAAATCATATGAGACTATTATGGGAAACTATACACACAAGAGAATATTGAGGAGGAAAGAGTTAAACAGTATTTACAGAATGCTAATCTACCCCAGATACCTAAAGAGATTGAAACAATGTTAGAAAGCAATAAAAAGATGATGGAGTTAACTGAAGCACTCAAGAAACAAAATTATGGAAAGGCTCCAGGCCCAGATGGACTTCTGGTAGAATTTTACAAAACATTACAAGAATCGTTGAACCTTCCATTGCTAGAAGTTATGAATGAAGTTATGTTAAAGAAGAGGATATCTAAATCATGGTCAGAAGCTTATATTACACTTATTCCAAAAGAGGAGGCCGATCCATTACAAAGCAAGATAGATCTTACAAAGCAACTATAGATCTATTTCTTTACTAAACGCAGATTATAATATTTTTGCTTCAATATTGGCAGAAAATCTTAAAAAATACTTGAACAATTTTATCCATCCTGATCAAAATGGATTTCTGCCAAAGAGACAAATTAAAGACAATATGAGAGTAATCTTGGACACTTTGGAATACTACGAGGCACACCCTGAAAAACAAATGGCTTTGAGATTTTTAGATGCACAGAAGGCGTTTGATAATGTGAATTGGCGATTCATGTTATTACTGCTGGAACAGATGGGCTTTGCTAAAAAAAATTATTGAAGCAATAGAAGCTATATATCATAAGCAAACGGCAAAGGTAATGATAGAGGGAAAACTGACAGACTCTATTGATAAAAGAAAAGGAACAAGACAAAGGTGCCCACTATCACCTCTGTTGTTTGTGTTAACCTTGGAAGTGCTAAATAGAAATATTAGAGATGAAAAGAATATGAAAGGGATGAAAATTAAAAAGGAAGAATTTAAATTGTAAGCATTTGCAGATGATCTAGTCTTCATTTTAGAAGACCCACTAGAAGCAGCATCAAAATTGATAGAAAAGATGGAGACATATGGTGGCTGATTTGAAAATAAATAAAGATAAGACAAAGATCTTGACAAAGAATATGTTATCAAGACAAAAGGAAGAACTGGCAGATCTATTGAAAATCCAGGTCACGGATAAGATCAAGTACTTGGGGATATATTTGACAGCAAGATGCAGTACACTAAAAGAGAATAATTATATCAAACTTAAGCAGCAGATAGCGCTAGATCTGGCGAAATGGGAAAATTTACAACTGTCATTAATAGGGAGAATATCAACAATCAAGATGAATATATTACCCAGAATTTTATATTTGTTCCAAACAATTCCAATTAGGCTTGGAAAAGATTACTTTGAAGATTTAAATAAAATTGTGTTGAAATATATATGGCAAGGTAAGAAAGCGAAAATAAAGCTAAACCTTTTGCAAGATGCTAGAATAAGAGGAGGATTTGGCTTGCCTAATTGGGAGTTGTATTATCAAGCTACAAATTTGATGTGGGTTATGGAATGGATAACATTAAGAAATACTAGATTGTTGTCACCAGAAGGACATGATCTGTTGTTGGTGTGGCATGCTTTTTTATGGCATAAAGGAACAAAAACACAGAGGTTCTTTAGGAGACATTATATACGGGAGTCTCTATGGTTAAACTGGGAGAAGACTAAAAGACAATGTTATTTGAAAATTCCAGTCTGGTTATCGACTATTGAAGCATTTTCTTATCCTATAATATACAAAAAGGAACAAACAGATATGATGAAATACTAAATGAAAAGGGTGAACTTAAATCTATGCAAAAATTAGAGGAACAAGGTATAAAGATGAATTGGTTTTCATATGCACAAATACAATCCAGGTATGATAAAGATTTTAAAACAGAAGGATTTTATGATAAATTGACTGATTTAGATAAGATTTTGACAGGTACTGATGAAAAGGTGTTTAAAAAATTATATGGATATTTATTAGAAATTAAATTAGAAGAACAAGAAGTTAAAGAAACTATGATTGCTTGTGGGAAGAATTTTGGATATGGGATTGATTTAGAAAAATGGCAAAAATTGTGGTCTCAAAATTATAAAAGGATAATGTCATCAGCATATAAATAAAATTTGTACAAGATGTTTTACTGGTGGTATTTTCCCCCAACTAGAATAGCAAGAACGTTCAAGAATTAGTCTGAAAAGTGTTGGAAATGTCATCAGACACCTGGCTCATATTACCATATGTGGTGGACATGTTTGGATGCTAAAAATATTGGATTAAAATCCACATGTGGCTGGAAAAATGACAAATAAGGATATAGATTTGAAACCAGAGATTTTTTTTATTGGGAATTTTGCCTGAAATATATCGTAAAGATTTGAAATATCTGATTGTAAATGTATTAACAGCGGCTAGGATTGTATTTGCTAAAAACTGGAAAAATGAGAAGATACTATCACAGGAGGAGATCATTAAGAAAATATTGGAATGTGCTGAAATGAGTAGATTGACATTTGAAATTAGAGAACAAGATGATAAATAATTTTATAAAATTAGGGACCTATTCTATCAATGGTTAGACAATAAAACATAGTAATGAAATATATAGATTTTTAGAAAATAATAAATATATAAAGATGTATTCTTTTCTTATTATATCTACAAAATGATTTTAGGATAGATTTGGGATGATAATATGAACTGTTATAAAAAATTAAATAAAATATGATTATTTTGTAAAACATGAATGAATAAAAATATAATCAAATGATTGATTAATAATGATATTAATGTATTTAATATTTGATTGAAAGTATGAGAGGATATATAATGTAATTATAGTTGAAACTATGAAATAGTAGCACAAAACAATTTGTAAACCAACCGGCACACTGTATGTATATATATGGAAGATGGCTTGATGTTTTATGTTTTGTTTGTTCATGTTTGTTTTAAAAATCAATAAAATTTTTTTTAAAAAATAAATAAAAGTTCTACTCTATTTTGCATAAATGAGGCTCTAAGTACTATTCTGGGGATCATTTTTTTTTAAAGAGATCAGAGAAATAGAACTGATGAAAAGGAGCGAAAGAAGGATGATCAAAAAGTACTGGAGATTAAGTATTGAGAGTAAGTTCTGAAAAAACTGGCATATCATCTTTGATGAACAGTAACAAGAGGAGATATGGCAGCAATTCTAAAATACTGAAAGGCAGTTTCCATAGAAACTCACAACCTTCCTTAAAAACCATGACAAAGAAGTAGATTTTAATGACATCAGGAAATAGATCCAAGTGATGAGAGCTGTTTACCTATGAAACCACTTATAATAGGAAGAACTGGATTCTCTTTTGTTGGATGTATTTAAGCCATTGATGAATGGATGTATGTCAGGGATTCCTGCACAGGACAGGAGGGTTGGATTAATAATCCCTTCCAACTATGATTCCAAATACTGTTCTCTATTGGGTAAAGAATAATGATGTTAATTTAAAAGCAAAAAGACTCTGAATGTTAGAAAAAGTGTTTTTTTTTAACTGTAAGAGCAATTTGGTAATAAAAATAATTATCTTAGGGAACAATGAATTCCTTTTTACTGATACATTCAAGTAAAAGTTATTTGTTCAAGCATTGGGTTGCTTTAATTCGCATTTCTGTACTGAACAAATTGATGGATTTTTATTGTCATAATGAACCATTTTAACTATAATTCTAGGACTGCTCTTAGGATAAGATATGGAATTAGGTGTTATATTAATATAACAAACAAATATATGAATGTCATATATTAGCTTGTTATATCTCATTTCATCTTTTTATATACAGCTTCTTCATAATAATGGGAAATGAACTTCTGGTTATTGTTATCCATCATTCGTCATGTTAACAGATAATTGTGCAATCATTACATATTCCTTTGGGAGAGGTAGGAAAAAAGGAATTAATTTGTTGATCAAAGGTCAGGGATGGTTAAAAAAAATTACACCCTTGTTGATAAAGGATCATTATAATTCCACTTGCACATAACACTTCAAGGACAAACTTGATGCAGCTGGCAAATGTAAAACTATTGGGAAAGCACCTGCATCTCCAAGTACCCACTCCTTATGCATACTGTTGAAAAAGCAGACTGGAGCTTGAGTTGCAGACATCAAAAAGTCACTTGCAGCTAAATTCATGATGAAATAATTTGCAGGTGTCCTCAGCTTCTTGTTGCTTCACCATTATCATCATCAATCATATAAAGGAGAAAAAAGTGCTTTGTTAGTTTCTGTTATAGTTATAAACTACCATTCATCCAATACATCACAGAATAAAACTGCACAGAGGCCTTTCAAAACGAAAGGTGAAAGGAAGAAAACAATAATGTTTGTTTGAAAAACAGTTTGCAAATAATGGCACAGTAGGGTTCAGATATTTGGGTTTAAATTTGTTTTCTAGTAACTTGTGTAGTTGTGAAGTCCTTCTGGATTATGTCCTTTCCATAAGCTAGGTCTGTAAATATACAGCACTGGAGCAGCTGAGAATAATTTTTAAGTAATCAGATACTGTTTAAAATCAAAATTAGAAAATTGTTTGTAGCGTATCTTTTCCTGACTGAGGAATGTTGTAAATCCTGAATAAAACAGTTCTGATGTTGATAAAATACACTACTCTTCTGTACCTAGAAAACTGGAAAAATTATTTGGCAAAAGCAAAACATTTAAATAATTGCAGAAATAAATTTAAAATCTACTATCTTATCTAATGTTCAGCATCATAATCATTATCCTTTGTTGTTTGTATGTACACTGAGAGCTTATGCACTGGAGACAAATTCCTTGTGTGTACAAATCACACTTGGCCAATAAAGAATTATTATTCTATTCTATTCTATTCTATTCTATTCTATTCTATTCTATTCTAGTCTAGTCTAGTCTATTCAACTCTATTTCGTCGGAGGCTTACTAGGCAAAAGTTATTAGTATGGCAAAAAAGATATTTTGATTGCAGTTATTGCTGGCTACATTCAGAAGTTATTAGAGAATCAGGGCACTGGGTAACTGCAGAATTCATGCATTAAATTAGAAGTCAGAAATTTCATGTTCCTTGGCTACAACAAATTCTGAAATCTCTCAATGTTATTTTATTTCTTCTTCTTTAAATATTTAAGTCCATCCCAACTTTATTGTGATTCATTTTAAAATCCAAACCAGAAATCAAATCCAGTTTGAGTTCTGTGTTGCTTTCCTGCAGAGTGAATGAAAGAAGAGGACAAAACATTTCTCAGATGGGCTGACATAATTACATTTTTCATAATTCACTTACATAATACATATATTAAATCAGTATAATTACAAAACGTCTTCATTTCCAAATTAGTAAAAAAAATTAAAAATCAAGGATAGCTTTTAGTCTCAAGACAGAGTTTCCCCATCTTAATGGCATCAATTTATTTCATTCAGGGCTTGTGTGTGTGTTTGCATTTGTGTCCATAAATAGATATACATACACAGTCCTATACACATATCAACACTTCTTCCATGTTCATGCAGCTTAACACGTGCAAAATTTAAGCAAGCCAAGTACCATGGATATATTTGTGAGCCAAGTTATAGGCATGCAAACTCACTCAACTACTAATTTAGCTTGCCTTTTCTGATTTCATCTCTGTATGGAATAGATGAAATAATGTATTGGTAATTGTTTGAAATCTACAGATTTCAAATATTTCATTCAGTTTGTTAATAAAGCATGCATAAGTTATTAAGATGTCTGTTAAAAATAGACAAATTTAGAACATGTGTAATATTAGGAACTGTTTATACAAAATGTGTATATTGTGCAAATTTGTAAACAAAACTAAATGTGCTTGGAGATGGACAGTATAGAATTACATGTATTGTTTGCAGCAACATTTTTTAAAATGTGAAGTCCAATTTGCAAAAAGAAGAAACTGAGAAAAAAAATGAAATTGATATTCACCATCTATCATGAGGAATAAAATGAGGAATTCCAGTGCTCTTAATCAAAATGTTTCAGGTCCGAATATGAGATGGCCAAACAGGGAACCTCAATTTATGATCTCAATTGAGACCAGAAATTTCACTGCTTAGCAAGGAGTTGAGAGTCACTCCCAATTTTATGACTTTTATTGCCATGGTTATTCAGCAAATCGTTGCTTTTAAGTGAATTATGTGGTCACTAAGCAAATCTGGCTTCCCCATTGACTTTGTTAGTTGGAATTATGCTGGAAAAGTCACAAATGGTAATCACAGAAAACACTGCAGTATGTGGTAAATACAGGTAGTCCTGGACTTATGACCACAACTGAGCCAAGAATTTAGGCTGCTAAGTGAGAAATTTGTTAAGTGGATTTTGCCCTATTTTATGACTTTTCTTGCCACATTTGTTAAGTGAATCACTCATCATCATCTTTTAATGACTCCTTAATCCCTTACGGGATGGAGTCTGGACAACTGAATGGAGCGGAGTGTTTACTGGCTGGATGCCCTTCCTGTCACCAATGTGGAGTTATATTCAGGAGATATATTCTCATCGGGCCCAGAGGGAGAAATATCTGCCTCTACCTAAGATCAAACTCACAGCTTCCTGATTGTGAGGCAAGAGCTACACCTCTAGGCCACTGCACAACTCTCTGTTAAGTGAATCACTGCAGTTGTTAAATTAGTAACTTGGGTGCTAAGTGAATTTGGCTTCCCCATTGACTTTGCTGGTCGGAAGGTTGCGAAACAGGATCACATGACCATCATAAATATGAACCAGCTGTCAAGCATCCGAATGTAAATCATGTGATCATGGGGATGTTGCAAAGGTTGTAAGTGTGAAAAACGGTCATACGTCACTTTTTTCAGTGTTGTTCTAACTTCAAACAGTCACTAAATGAACTGTTTTTAAGTTGAGGACTACCTGTACATCCTGCTTGCAAAGGGTCCAAATTTGATCACAACCTGTGGGGATGCTGCAACCATCATAAATGTGAGTACCAGCCATAAGTCGCTTTTTTTCAATCCCCTTCTAACTTCAAATGATCACGAAATAAAGGGTTGAAATGTTAAGAGCAACAGTCAGATCTGCCCGACTTAATCTCACCTAGTTCGCTCTTATAAGGAAGCAGTTTTAAAAACAAAGATGAACTATTAGCTGAACAGACCACGAATTGTGGATTTTTCCCTCTTCTTTCATTCCTTTCCAGCTTCAGAAAACTATACCTGTAAAATGCATAGAGGACAAGGAGATTTCCTATAATTCCAACACAACCAATGGCCAGAACACAAGAGCCTACAGTGTATAGGACATGGGCAGGAGCATCCACTTTAGTCGGGTGACCACTTGCTGTGGTGTGGTTCTGGAAGTAAAATAGCAAAAGAACAAAGTATTATTAAAATTAAAATTATTACTGGTTTGTAGAGATTCTCAGTCACCCAGGTCATGGTTGTACCAAAGGTGCTATTTCAGAAGAAAAATGGACTTTCTTGTCTTTTTCTTTTGAAGGCATTTTATTTCTTATCCAAGAAGCTTCTTCAGCTCTTCCACTCCCCACTATCCTGCCAGAGCTAAAGAAGCTTCTTGGATGAGAAGTAAAAAGTCTTCAAAGAAAAAAACAAGAAAGTCCAGTTGCCTCCTGAAAACAGCACCTTTGGGACATTATTACTGGTTCAAACATTAAATGTTATATACACACATACATAGATACATATATACACACAAACACACATACACATTAATAGAAGAGTATATGCATTCCAATAGAAAACTCTGAGCCAACCAATACTCTATTTCCATGATCAAATCTTGGAATATTTAATTAGCCAGACCTACTAGCAAACTTGGGTACAGTATATTTCACAACACACAGAAGTGCGATTTTGAATTATTTTTCTTAAGGATCGGTCCCACTGACCGACGGATGCAAAACAAATGCATAAAGGACACAGCGGAGGAGCAAAATTTTGGTGGTGGCTCCATCCGTTGTCATCCGCTCCAAAAATTGGTGAACATTTGCATCAACAGAACGGAAAAGAATGGACATGGGTAGTATGTAGTGGGGATGTTAAACGGATGTCCATAAGAAGCCTAGCGGATGAAAGTGGATGGAAGAGGATGACACATCTGAAGGGGTTCCGGGGGAGAATTGCAAAGTGGACGCATAGCGGAAGGGGTGGATGCATAGTGGATGAAGTGGATGCATCACGGATGTAGATAGGAAACAAAGGGGATGCCGCGCGGATGTATATCGGATGCAAAGCGTTCACTGCGCACGCGGGGAGTATGAATTGTGTCAGCTCTGTGGATATAAAAGGATGCAGCACGCACGGAGTCAGCATATAGGGGAAAGACGTGCTGCCACATACATCTAGCAGGAATACCATGGTTCGTCAGTCAGGCAAGAAGAGGAAGCCAGTGCCTACTCGTTCCAGCCCTGGCAAGAAGGCCAGAACCAACATCCCACCCCCTGGCACTGACTCTGAAGCTGCTGCTGCTGCTGTGGTGGACCAGCCCCAAGGCCCTCAAAGCCCTGCTGCTGAAGGCCCTGCTGCTCAAGCCCCTGAAGGCCCTGCTGCTCAAGCCCCTGAAGGCCCTGCTGAAGGCCCTGCCAGAGGGAGGAAGAGGCAAGGGAAGGAGAAGGGAGAGAGGAAACAGTACACCCTTTCCAAGGATAATGAGGAGGAGGTGCTGGAATGGCTGAGGGAGAACGAGTACCTCTGGAGAAAGGGCCACAGAATGTATCGGGATACTAAGAAGAAGCAGGCAGCTTGAAGAGACAAGGCAGAGAGCCTGGGCTACACTGCAGAAATACTCCTTGGATGGTGGAGCACATGCACACCTGGTATGGCAAGCTACACCTCAAGAAATCTGGGCAGGCTGCTGTCAAGCTCATTGACCGGGAAATGTACGTCATGGCCAAGTGCAGTTTCGTGGAGGTTGATATCCACCATCGAGGAGCAGCCCTTCTGAGACCCATCTCCCTCAGACAGCCCACAGACAGCCAGTCCTCTTCCAGCCAGGAGCCAGCTACCCTGTCCAGGCAGGTGTCTTCAGAAGGCCCCACGGCAGAGACCCCCCCGACAGCTGCACTCCCCATGCCGACAGACTTGGAGGATCCCATGGAGGATGATGCCCTGCTGTCACAAATGGAGGAAGAAGCAGCAGCCACCAGAGGCCAATCCACCCCCACCCCCAGCTCCACAGGACGCAGGCAGAGAGGCAGACTGGAGGGCCAGGACCACTGTGTGCTGTTGGAGATCAGGGACACAATGAAGACCAGCACAGAACTTCTCTCTCAGCTGCTCCACAGTGACATACCATCCTCAGGCCGGAAGCCTTTCATCACCTACGTGAACCAGACCCTGAGGGACCTGCCCGAGGCCCAGTACCAGGTGATGAAGCAGAAGATCACAGCACTTCTGCACAACCCTCAAGGCCCAGCTGAAGCTGCTCCTACCCAGTCTAGGTCTGCTCCTCCACCTCAGGTGATGTCACAGTTCTTCCATGGCTTTCAACACCCCCTCACCTACCAAGGCTATGACTACCAGGACTTCCCACAGCAGAAACAGAACTTCCCAGTCAAGGCCCAGGTTCATCGCACGCCACAGATGCCACTCCTCACCCAGCTGCAGACCAGACAGCCCCACTACACTCCTCCTTCCTCCACCCCACAGCCAAGCCCATCAACGGACAATCTGTCATCAGTATTGGGCCTGACATCTCAAGTCCTTTATGAGGGGCCTCTCAATCTCATGGGACTGAGTCAGCTCTCGGACAGCTTCCTGAACACACCATCCCCTGTTGTACCCTCGGGGCCAAGCACCCCAATGGTGCCTCAGACCAGCACTTAAGCCACAGCCACCTCCACAGTCCCTGCCTGCTTAATAGCTGAGACCATGGACATGACTCAGAGTGACTGAGAATAGTGCCAGAGACTGAGTTGAACTTCTTTGCTTAAGACACTTTACTTGGTTCATTTTGCTTTTTTAACAAAGTCATAAAGTTTACCTAAGAAAGGTAACAAAGGTTATCTTTGCTTAACACACTTAATACAGTTTACTTGGTTCATTTTGCTTATTTAATAAAGTCATAAAGTTAAGAAAGTTAATAAAGGTTATCTTTGCTAAAGACACTTGGTTCATTTTTTTTACTTAATAAAGTGTTGGTGAAAACTTTTAAAAAATGGTTAAGCCTTTGCATGCTTGTGGGATAGATAAGGATAGTTGTGGGATAGATAAACCTCCAGTGCAAGCATAGTGGGACTGTATGGTCCACCCTCCCAGCTGCCACACATATGGACCTTTATTATCAATAACAATTTATTCATTGATCAACACATTTTAAAATAAACAAAGCTCTTTATTAATGCCCTATTCATTGTAGGACCACTCAACATACATGGCACAATCTCATCAGTGTTATGCAACAGCTTCAAGGAAACATCCATTAATCATCTATCATCCTGTCTTGCACTCCACTGCTCCAGCTGGGGAGTTGTACCAGTAACTCAGTAGGTTGCACTGCTTCTTTCCTTCACGTGAAGCTCTGTTGGGGCCTTGTACATCCACAGTGTCAGGTTACGTCCTTGCCTCCATTCACCAGGCTCCATGTGCCCATTCCCTTGTTGACGGTCGACAAGTCTGTTCTGCAACACTGGGTAGCGGTTGCGCATGAGATTGTGCAGGATGCAGCAAGCTTCCACGATGCTCCTCACAGTCTCTGGATGATGCTGCATGGTGGTGAGAAGTATCTGGAACCTGTTGGCCAGGATGCCAAAGGCGTTCTCCACCACACGTCTTGCCCTGGACAGCCTGTAGTTGAAGATCCTCTCTTCACAGGTGAGGTATCTTGAAGTGTACGGCTTCATGAGGTAGGTTCTGAGGGAGAAGGCGTCATCACCCATGATGAAGTAGGGCACATCTTGTGTGTCATTGGGTAGGGGATCTGGATCTGGAAAACCCATGATGAGGTTGCGTTCCAGCCCATCCTTGAGGTCACTTGCATTGTATACCTGGCCATCTGAAGCTGACCCGTTGCCTGAAGCATCGATGTAGATGAACTTGTAGTCAGCATCAACCATGTGAAAGAGGATGATACTGAAGAAGCCCTTGTAGTTGTAATAAGTGGACCCTGAGTTGGCTGGAGCTTTGCAGCCACGTGCTTCCCATCTATGGCTCCAACGGTGTGGGGAAAGTTCTACCTCTCATACCACTCTTCTGCAAGTTTTCTCCAGCCTTGTTCAGTGGTGGGGCACTTGAGGAGCTCCTCCACGTATTCTTCGATGATGGCCTGCACCACTTTTCTGACCACTTTTCTGATGCTGTTGTGTGGCACCCTCCATGCATACTGCATGTTTCTGTATGTGGTTCCAGAGGCCAGGTGCCGCAGAGTCAGTGCCACCTTCAGTCCAGGGTCCAGGTTGGGATGGAAGTTGGTACTAGGCTTGGTCAACCTGGGTCTCAGATGCTCTATAAGTTTGTCAAACATGGCTGGTGGCATCCTCATGAAGTGATGGAATGCATGAGGTTCTTCATTCCTCAGCTCCACCATCAACTGGTCATACAGTCCAAACTCCATTCTTCTCACGATCCAACCTCGGACCCACACAGCTCTTGGACGTCTCCTTCTTCTCCTTGTGTAGAAAAGGTGAAACAGTCTGAACAAGTTTTGGTTCTGGTGATGAATGAGCACAGCTATCATACGGACTGTGTTATGATCCATGGTGGAGAACAATTGATGATGTTGAAGACCAAGACCAAGGGTGAAGAGGTCTGTACACCACGGCTGCTGGACTCATACTGAGATCCAGATGATTTTCTCCCCCCTTTTATATAAAATATAGGTTGTCCGCTAGGTGTCCTTCTACATACTCTAGAAATACTCCAGACATCCTAAATATACGAGATGCATCCCAGATACAAATGTTTCATCCGTTTTTAGTACTTTATATACGAAATACATACACTTACATTCTTTCTATTTCCATCCTACTAACGCTGTGTAGACGTTCCGTGTACCTTTTGTTTCCTCCCTCTTTCCATTTTCAGCTGCAATGGATGTGAGTTGAGGGGATAGCCAAAGGATGCAGAGAGTATACAGCGGACGTTTAATGGATGATAACAGACATAGAATGTTTGTTGCCCGTATATGTTGCAGATGTACATCATACGTGGCGGAAAGTTCATCCATTCACAAAGTTTTGTGCAGCTCAAAACTTCTTGCATGGATGAAATCTCAGTGGACGGATGCTCGACGGATAGAGCGTATGAAAAACGTATGCAATGAGTACACAACGGATGCATAGCGTTTTCCAACGGATGGCAAGCTTTTTTTAACATTTTACATCCTCTTTGCATCCATAAGTGCAGTGGGACTGGGCCTTAACAAGGACAGATATTGTATCAGTAGCAAGGAGCATCCCAAGTCCAATAGCAATAGCACTTAGACTTATATACCACTTCACAATGCTTTACAGCCCTAAGCAGTTTACAGAGTCAGCCTATTACCCTCACCAATCTGGGTCCTCATTTTATCCACCTTGGAAGGATGGAAGGCTGAGTCAACCGTGAGCCTGGTGAGAGTCGATCTGCCAAATTGCAGGCAGCCATCAGTCAACAGAAGTAGCCTGCAGTACTGCACTCACAACCACTGCGCCATCAGGGCTCATCAATTATCCCACCAATCAATTATGGAACCTCCCAACTAGATGCTACAGTGACAAGGACTGAAAAGAAGAGGAGTAAAATGTTCTTTGGAAATATCATCATATTTATATGGTTGTTGTTTTTTTTCCACGCAGAATTCAACTGCTCAGCGATAAGATAGAAATGATTTTTTTAAAAATTTTCTTTGCCTCATTGTGGTGGACAAGTCAGGCCAATGTGTTGTTTCTGGGAGACACCCTTGCATTATTCAACACTGAATATCACAGCTGATCGAATAGTTGAAAATCTGTTGCTTGAGCCTGTTGACAGTTGGTCTGTGTTCATCTCAGCAACAACCTTGCAGGAGGGCAGCTGCCAATGGCATCAGCAAGGTGAAGTAGATCACTGCCTCAGATACTGATTATGCATTTGAAGGTTGTGTTTCTGTAATTCTTTGGCCCACAAAAAGCAATATGAGGTTGGTTGTACATTATAGGGGGAATGAGGAAGAGCTTCATAATTAATGCAGAAAATGAATTGATAGAAAATGACTGTTTACATGCTTCGTGGGGCTTAAAACCACTTTTTTTAACCAAGTTGTTGAACTCTATTTTTAAGGGGAAAAGGATCTCAAGGAGAAAAACTGCTAATAGAAATTTTGAAGGACAAGAAGCTGGGAAGAAAATGGTACTGCATCACAGAAATTCTCTCACAGTCTCATCTTCTATTCCTTCTGGGACCCATCATGGAACTACAGAATTTATTACTTTTCCTTTTTAGCACTTCCCGCAAAGTGTAAAAATTGGCAGAACTAAGTCTTTTGCAACAACTGGTTCTTCCTCACACTGGTAAAAACTGAGTAACACTAGCATTATGAGCCACAATAGTCAAGTAATAACTGAGACTTGCCAGAGGACAGATATTTAGGGATTATTATTGTTTAGTTAAATAATTAATAAAAACATTTCTATATTGCTTCATTTCTTGTAGCAAATTCCAATGCTGTTCATCAAGTATAAATTTATTGTGAAATAAAAATAATAAATATAAGATTAGTGGGTGGTGAAGTGATTTTGGAAAGCTAAGCAGGTTCAAATCGAACAATACTTGGGTAGGGAATATCAAGGCTGTAGATTAGCATCCAGGAAGGCAATGTGAAGCTACTTCTATATTTTTGCCAAGAAAATAACACAGCTGTGTCCATATGGTCACAAAGATATGGGAGTGATTGGACGGAATTTTTACCTCTTTAAACAAAACTGAAGTATGGTGTAGTGCACAGGGAAAGCCATTACCTAAGGATCCCCTACAAAGACATTCATAGTCTACAGCAAATGAACTCTATCAAAATTCAAAGATTCCTACTGAAATTGTTCCAGTGATAAATTATGTTTGCATTTTAGTCAAGAACACAAACAAAATGGTCCATTAAACAAATCAAATCAGAGTTCCCACACTTACTGTACAAATTATACTTTGGATGCATTTTATGTGTAAACCTTGCTCACTAGAGAAGAATATAATGCTATGAAAGGTGATAGGAAAGAGAAAAAGGGGACATATAGAAGAGGTGGAAGGGCTCAATTATAGTAATGGAAGGTAAAGATCTGAGCATCATGGGGACATATCCTCCTGGACAAAAGAAAGAAAGAAGGAAAGAAGTGATGGAAGGAAAGAAAGAAAGAAGGAAGGAAGAAAGGAAGAAAGGAAGGAAGGAAAGAAGGAAGGAAGAACAGGAAGAAAGAAAAAAAATCTGTCTATCTGTCTGTCTATCTACCATAAACCAGTAATCAATCAATCAATCAATCAAAGTGATGGTATTTTTACTCCCTGTAAAGATTAATAATTGTGCTACACTGCTATTTTATAATGATCTTTTGTTGTAGAACAGTGGGGTGAACAGTTATCACTATATTATGAAGAAGAAAAGTTTGGAATATAATGATACTTTAAATGCAATGTTTGAATATATTACTAAGAACGTACACAGGGAAAAATACTCTTTCCCTGCTTGAAATAATATCAAAGTACTTCTTGAGAGTCAAAATCCAGAAAAGGGATATAAAGTCACCCAAGAACAAGGGTCTTACTACCTTAATATGTCTCAAAATAGAGAGAAAAAAAAATCCATGAAAGAAACCCAAACTGTTTGTTGTAACAGTTTGCTTAATATATGTTAGTAAAAACATCCTCAATCGACCATCTGTTACTGTTCAGTCCAAATGTCGTTTGCCCATTAAAGAGTTTAATAATACATTCAATGTCTTATATAAGCTACAAATCCCATTCATTTTCTTCCTCATGGAAAAATTAAAAAGCTATTGAATGGCATACTAAACTTGAATGTGGACTAGTATTTCAAAACTGGATAGAATTTTGTTTGGATTAAATTAAGGCACTGTTTCGGTTTCATTGTTGAACTGGCATATTTAATGTTTCTATTTTTAGATTAACCTCCCTAATGCTTAAGAAAAGTATGGCAAGAAAACAATTTATGGAAGTTAAAGACTTTCAGTTGCATATGAATATATTGTGAAGAGAAACAGATAAAGTTAAGTTGCAGTCCCTGCTTTGGTGTAGAAAACATATAACTTATATGTCCTAAATATTTCTGCTTGGTGGTGAACAAACAGAACAGCTCAATTTATGTAACTAACATTATCTCATAATTCCTGGGACACTGACACACATAAATTAATATTTTGAGTCACTCTTTAGATTTGGTTGACAGTAGTATATGGCAGCTTTATATAAGCATGATTGACACCAAAGCATTATGGAACACAGAAGTGAATAGTGTGAATAGTGGTACCAGCTAACAGACCCTATAAGTTTGTGTTGCTGGATTTCTTTTTCTTTAAACACACAGACATTTCCTACCTAGCTACTCAGGGAGCAGCAGACATAAAATGGTATTTTGATTTTGGTAACTAAAAAGTTGGAGCTTCCAACAAATTGTTGCATGCAACTGTCCAAACTATTTGGTGATAGGGGTGCATGTACATAAACATTTATTGTACATTACAGAAAAAAAGAGACTCATACCCCAGACTTAAACAGAATTACTTTGTTCAAAGGGCTAGATCAGGGATGTCAAACTCATGTCACCACAGTGGTATTATGTGACATATTGGGACTTTCCCTCCCTTCGCTAAACCGGGTGTGGGTGTGGTCAGCATGTGATGCATCTAGCCCTGGTCTAAATGACCTGTAGGAAAATCCTTTTAGCGTTGCTTGGGTTAAGACAAACAGAATGGCTTCCAGAAAAATGAGGACTGGAACATGAATAACTTTTCCTTAATCTTCACTGTTCTATATAACCCTTTCCACCCACTTATAACCTCTCCATATCAAGTGTTACAGAACAGTTTTTAATCTTCTTCTGAAGATCTTGGTGGGGCCCAACCATAGTATTTCTTTACTGTTACTTACGTCCAAAATTCTAACTACCTCCCTTTTATTCCACAAATAGGTAGGTGAGGCTGCTTGTTCCTGGCCTACTTGTTATCTGTGTAATCAAGGCTACCTGCTACACTTTCTTTGCAATCAAGATGCTGCCTGTTCAGTACCACACAGAATAAATGTCGCCATCTTCATTAATCTTTGATGTTCTGAACTGCAGGAATGACCAGGCCTCTCCACTCCAGTTGATGGGGTGTCTCGCCATTGCTTCCCTTCATTCCCTATTGCTCTTTGCCTGAGCAACGTATCGTATCGCTTTCTCCAGACCATATTCTGCATTTTCCAATTTCATTCTTGACAGCTAGGTCTTAGCTTGTTGCTTTGTTTGGCTCCTCAAAGCTCCCACACAAAGTGGGCCGGTGAAAGTTATATTTTTCAAACCAGCAGGGGGACAAAATTAAGCTCATCTAGAAGATCCCTGGAAAGGATACTGAGAAGAAGGCGGCCAAATTCATTTCCTTTATCTATTCCATTGCTATTCCCACATAACCCCTTCAACAAATCCAAGATAATTTATTTCTGATTGCATCTCTGGGTCCCTGATGAGGCAAAGGTAGAATTCTGACTCAGACAGTTATCCAAGCCATTTCTATAGCTCTGATTCCAAAGAGGTGTTTCTATCCAATTTGACATGAACTGAAAGTATAACTTGTTCATTTAAATTGTTTCTTCTATATTCTGAGTCAAATTTGATAAAATGTACTCTCTCGGTTTTTGTTTTCTCTTTCTAAGGGTATATAATTTAAAATCCTGTTATTCTTTAAAAAGCAGCAGCAGGTTCAGAAATGAGCTAATTTGTGTTTTTTACCTTGGAGAATATTTAGGGTCGAACACTAAGTCTGAAACAATCTGAAATCACACACTGGACACAAGATAACAAACTGACAACAGCAGCACATGCAGCTTAAAAACTAAATCTGTCCTAATGTAGAGCTTAATGTTCAATAATGGGGGTGGAGGGCAGGAGGGAGCAGATTATGCTCAAATACATCTCTAAACATCCACCCCTAAGCTAAATACTACGTATAATCTCTCAGCCTGCGTATAATGAATTAAGAAAGAAGAACTGCATGAAAAAGACAGCAACAGAATGGAGGGGAAAGGCTAATGTGATAGCTTCCCATACCTTCTGCAAAGTCTGAAGGAGAGGCTCTCCTATTTCTTGGAATAATCAGTGATGCAAAAGTATTTGGGACACATGACTGCTTTCTCTGCATGGCAGAACTCCAAGAACGAGAGTTTCTTCTGTAACGGATTCAGTTAACTTCCTTGCTTTTTTACTCCACCATCTGGTCAAGAGAGCATTTTTTTCAGGCGTACATTAAACAGCCTGAATTTTATTTCAGCTGACTTGACTGTTTAATTTATTTTAATCTGCTGCACTAATTTTTCCCCCCATTTCAACAAATCAGCTTTAATTATTTTATGGGTGTTCTTGTGCTTTGTGTTGCTAAATCCATTTATCATTCTGTCCATATTTGATGGTAACTACTAGAACTCTATGGACTTCTCCCTTTGCCTCATTCAAGCATTGTCTGTTGCAACTAAACTGACAATATAGAAAAGGAGGACTTGCCTAAAAAGGAAAGTAATTCCACAAATGACTCAATCATTGTTTATTAAATAAGTTAAAATTGTATTGCAGTAACCTATAAAGCATGATTTATGAGTGACATAGGCTAGCCTCTCAAAAAATATTGTTCAGAAACTATCACAATAAGGAAGAATAACCATAAAGAAGCAACTCATATTTTCACTTAATGGGTACATTAAGTATCCTTACCATAGTATTTATACGAAATTAATCCATAAACCCCACAAAAATCTGGATTGTCTTCTACAACCTGGTACCTAGAAGAGAATAAAGCTGAGTTCTCAGGGAGTACCTAGAAGGTTAGTGAAAACTATCCTACATGTGGCTATGTTATGCATAACTTTGTTTATATCAGAAATAGGACAAGACTGTTTGTTATCTGGGGACAGGGAAATAGAACAATTATAAGGGTTGTGCTTAAGTGCACCATCATGCCTCCCATCCCTGTCCTATTGTCCCCATTTAATTGTGCCTATTTTCTGCATTCTTACTCATGTGTATACTTATACCTATTATTTTGTAAGCAATTGACAAATCAAATAAACAAAATAAATAAATTCTACTCTGTAAATAACTGCTGAGAACCAAACAAGTCTTGGTTAATCAAAACTTTAGTTTATTGAGGACTGATTTAGATGAAATCAAGATAAAGAGGAACTGATGGAGAGACTAAATTAGCTATTTTTTGAGCAGGCACAAAAATAAGATTGCGTGCTGAACTATATAATTTTTCTACACCGGGATGGAAACTTTCCTACTTTTCCAATCTTAGATTTCAGTGAGCTACCATATTGGCTAGTAGGTTGTGGCTGGCTAAAGAAATCCTGAATTCTTCTATCTCAGGGCTGTCAAACTCTCAGCCCGCAGGCCAGATGTGTATGTACTGGCCAGGCCCATGCCCAGTTTAACAAAGGGGAGGAAGTCCCAGTACATCACATGACACTATGATGATGTGAGTTTGACACCCCTGTTCTCTTCTATCTGAATAATTCTGTGTGCCTTTGGCATATAGGCAATGACCATGGAGATAAGCATCGTACCTTAGAGTTGTACACAACTGGACAGGGAAACCTTGTTTTATATTATTCTGCCTGATGTATGCTGCAAGTCACATAGGGGTAATAGCTGAATAGCAGCTGTCACCAATGCCATATCACTTTGGAGAAGATTGTTATATAATGATTCTTTATAAAGATACAAAACAATAATAGGAGTAAACGATTAGTATAGGGCAGTCAGTTCTAATGTTTATCATCTGGTGTATGTTATATTTCAGAGAACAACCCTATTAGCACAGTTACCATACTAAAATACATGAGGAAGTGGATATAATATGAAATTATTATTAAGTTATTAAAAAAATTTAAACATCCAGTAATATATATTAATCACTGATAAGCACAGATTATGATGGAAAAATTTCCCAAGATACCTACTATTTATAACAGAGCAATGTTTATATATATTAATTAGTACTTAGTTAGTTCTGTCATAATTTTATCAACAAAAAATAGAAAAGCAGATTTTGTTCAACTTTTTATTTTTCCTGTTCACTTCTGATTAAAAATTTAAAAAGTAAATTATAATAAAATTTGAAAGCATTGCTTCTAATAACACAGCTAAGATGGAACACTTAAAAGATTCTTTTTTTTAAAAAAAAGAAAATTTTAGGTAGCTCTCTGAGATAAAAGATTTTTGAAGACAAATTCACAATGCCAGAAAAAATGCATAGTAGTTGCAATGCATTTTGCAAGTAAATGCTATATGAAGCATTGCATGGTCCTAATATTACATTTTCTAACAATTTCTGAAAACTGAAAGCTGGTATGCTACAATGATTAGAGTTAGATTAGGATTGAAGAGTTCTAGATTCAGTTCTATCTTCAGCCATGAAAGTGCACTGGGTGACTTTAAGCCAGACAATCTTTATCAGGTTGCTGTTGGCAGACAGTTTGGAGGAGAAAATGGTACACCATACATTTGCTACCTTGAACTCCTGGAGGAGCTAATAAATAAACAAATCGCTACATATTATTTTGTCTCTTTCAAGCCCAAATGATTTAAATGTCTATAGAGTTAAACTGAGCTGAAAAGGCACCGTTGTGACAAATATTTTAAATGTTTTTGAAATATACCATAACCTTAGTAAAGGTTTGGCATGTTCCCATGAGATCTTTCTGAACAAGAAAAACACATGAGTGTACTGTGGTCTGCTGAATTTGCAATTGGCTGTAACAAATGCATCCAAAGAATGCTTGTAAATGGTTATGCTTTGAGTGGAATCTCCAGGGATCTTGTCCCAAAGCTATTCTGATTTATTAGATATTTATAAGTAAACTCCAGGATGGAGCTGAACTGAAAGGATAATGAAATGAAAAGGATAGAGATAACCTAAGCTGGGAGCATTGGCTAACAAATAAGAGGCAAAATCAAAATTTAAAATTATCTCTGTATGCATGGGCACTACCTCAAATTAATAGGGTGATATTATCAAGGTCCTGCATCTGAGCAGGATAGATATAGGACTAGAAATGTGACCTTGGAATGTTGTATATATATTCTGAGTCCCATCATTGAAAAGGAAATGTGTGAACAAGTTTAAAGGCGAACATATTTTTTTAAAAAAATCTGGAAACCAAGACTTTTGAATTAAAGGTTCTATGTATGTATCTACCTACCTACCTACCTTATATTTCACTTGAAAAAGAGACTAAAATGATGACATGATAATGGTCTACAAAATATCTAAAAGAATGTAGTGAGTAAAGAGGAGAGCAAGCTTATTCTCCTCTGAAAATGAGGGAAGAAGAAAGGCCTGCTTAAAAATGGGACATTGAACTAAACATTAGAAGAAATTTCCTGATTACAAGTTCTTAGGCACAAGAACAATCTGTCTTGCACGGGGTGGAATCTCCTTTAAAGCTTTCAAATGAAGGCTGGGTAGCTGTGGATACTTGATATTGACATTTAGTGTATTTCTGTATGGAATAAAAGGCGGGACTAGGTTATGTATCAAATCCTTTTAACACTTTAATGCAACCAATTCCAAGTCTGCAACATGCAGTGAAAGCTTTTGAAGGAAAAAAAAAGTATTGCAACTCTAATTCCCAGTTCAGATAAGGACTAAAAATAGTACGTTACACTCTGGGCAATATAACTCTCCTGGAAAGAAAGGGCAGTAGACTGGAATCAACTTCCATACTATTCATTGCAATGACAGAAGAGATGTCAAAAGATGTAAGCCTACATCTTACATAGAGCTCTCTACATAGAGCCATGGTGGCATAGTGGTTAGAATGCAACACTGCAGAGCTAACTCACTGCTCACTCCAGGAGTTTGATCCTGATTGACTCAGTCTTCCATCCTTCCAAAATTGGTAAAATGAGGATCCAGATTGTTGGGGGCAATATGCTGACTCTGTAAAGCACTTAGAGAGGGGCTGGAAAGCACTGTGAAGTGAGATATATTAGTTTAAGTGCTAGTGCTATCTTCCAGTAATTTTTAAAATGAGGTGTGTTAGGAATAATAGTCACGTAACAGTTGGGTTGGCAATATATAAATCAAGATAGTCATTTAATACTGTTATATCTTTAAGAGAATGCTGTAATTATGATTGGTTTCTCCAACGGCCATAAGATGGAGCCAGAAACCTGGTTTGTTCTCTTTTGCATTTTCCTGTTTTGCCTTTTGCCTGAGTGTCATTCTGCTCGGATTGCTGTGAGTCTTGCAACTGTTAGCAAACTCTGTTTACTGAACTTTGTTTATGATACTAGACTTTGTTTTTGGATTATCCCTGGACTCATACTAACTGCTTTAACTGTGTATGATTTGGACTGTTTGTTGGACTTTGTTTACCCATTTACTGGAAGTAAAACCTACATTTTACCGTTCAGTGTATCAATATGCTGGTCGTGTATTATTCAATACCACTGTCACTGTGTTTCGCTGAGTGAACTCATTCTCCTAATGGGAAATACCTCAACAAGGTGCACACTTAACTAACTGCAAATAGGACAAGCTGGATACATATCTATTTCCGAGGTTTATTTCTAACTGTACATATGTTAACCTTAATCTATAATTGTATTGTCCTGGAATATGAAAGAGGCTAGATTCTAATGGTATATATAATAATTTACATTAATTTCCCAGAAAAACAGAAAGCTGTGCTTGGCTGATCTCTCATAAATTCCTGATCAAGTTTTTACACACTCAAAAATATATATCAAGTCTCCCCATTAAAAGATGAACAATAGTTATTTTCTAAACTTTCAACTCAGCTGATAATTGCTATTCTCTCTTGGTTCAGTTCATGGAATTCCATTTTACACTTTTCAAGACTATACTCTAGAATTGTATAAATACTTACATCCCTCCATCAACAGTATTAATTATACCAAGAACTCAAAAAGATGTAAATGTTCCAAGTTCTAACAGATGAACAGAAACATAGGCAGACAGGGAAGTCCTGGAAACTATATAAACTTTTGTTGACTTGTAATTGTATTATATGCCCACTTTTGCTTCAATGGATATTTTTTTTAAAAAAAGCTCACAATTAGGACATAGAACATAGAGTTGGAAGGGACCTTGGAGGTCTTCTAGTCCAACCCCGTTCTAGCAGGAGACCCGATACCATTGCAGACAAATGGCTGTCCAATGTGCTCTTAAAAGCCTCCAGTGATGAAGCACCTACAACTTCTGAAGGCAAGCCATTCCACTAGTTGATTGTTCTCACCATTAGGAAATTTCTCCTTAGTTCTAGATTGCTTTTGGGGGGGAGATGGGAACCAATGAACTCAAAAATGCAACAATGTACTCCACAAACAATCTACTTTATTCCTTAGCCTGATCTTACTCTCAGAAGAACAAGTTGATTTTTATCTTCCAAACTGTATATTGGGAATCTTGTTATGAGACCAGCTCAATTTATTGTCATGGATTTAGTTTTAATGGGATTATTGTTTTATTGGTCTGTATTTTGCTTTTATGTGTGCGTGGTTGTTTTAATTATGTGAGCTGACCCAAATCATGAATGTGAGATGGCATCTGTACAAACTGGATAAATATGCCACAGATGCCTAATCATAACAAGTTGTTTCATTACCACTACCCAAAAAATAAATAAATTGTAAGATCTTTTTGAAGATGGTAACAAATCTGGAAGTCAGTGAAGTGGCAATCTAAATCTTTCTAATAAATCCCTGAAGCTAAGAAATTTGTTCCTTTCGAACTTGGCCCCTTTCGCTATTCTGACGATATATGACAGCAATCTTAATGCCTTAGTTAAGAATGTTCCTCAGCAGGGAATATATTCCTTTTTGTTAAAACCCAAAACATGCCTATATCTGGGCATTAACTAGATGTAAGACATAGAAAACTTCTATGTGAACACAGATAGGATTACACTGTTATCAGGCACAACTGTTCAAAGTCTACAGAACTTTCACCCCAGAAAGCTGCCCCTTCTCAACACATTTTTAATGTCCTACACCCCCCCCCCCAAAAAAAAAATCCAACTCTAAGAATGGTCATAGGAAACATAGGAATTTGACAAGAAGAAGATCGTTTCATCTGGAAATTTAAGAGAAAAAAGGCTGAGTAGTTTACAAATTGCTTTTTGTCCTGCTAGGAGCTGTCCATCTGAAAGTACTCAAAGTCTTAGAGCAAGGCAGTAAAAACTACAGCAAAATCTCCAGCCAAGAGAGGCTCCAAGAAGTTTCCTTCCTGGTTTATCATCGCCTTCTTTCGGATAAGAATAGTTGATTTCAAATCCCACTCTCGGCAGAGATTGGCAGCGCTTGCAAGCAGTGCTTGGAATTTTGCACTGAAACCTGCTATGGTGAGACTTTGGCATCAAATGGCCAGTGACTATTAAAAGATACTTTTCCAGTTAGCAACTCCCATTCATTCAGGGATTTTCTGTATGAATTGTAGCCCGTTCTCTCTGCCACAAGCAGAGGACTACAATGGCCCATAGAGACCTCCCGAAGCATATCTTCTTTTGATGGCGGCCTTCCTCCATGTTCTTCAGATGTTGCTGGATGGATGAGCAGAGTTTTCCAAGTTGTGGTCCCAGCGTGCTTGGGAAGCTCTGAAGAAAGAAAGGCTGCACTAAAGAGCAGCAGGAACACACACACACACACACAGAGAGAGAGAGAGAGAGAGAGAGATGGGGGAAGAGAGGAAAGGAGAGGGAGGGAGATGGAGGAAGAGAGACGGGAGAAAGAGAAGGGAGACAGGAGCGGATGAGGGAGCGGGGGAAGGCAAGAGAGGTGGATGAAAAGAGGAAAGGAGAGGAGAGAGGAGACAAAAAAAGAGAGGATGAGAGAGAGGAAAGGAGAGAAAGAGAAGAGAGGGAAGGAGAAAAAGAGAGAGCTGGAGGAAGAGAGGGAAGGAGAGAGGGGAGAGAAAGAGAGAGGAAGGGAAAGGGGGAAGGAGAGAGAAGAAGAGAGGGAAGGAGGGAGAGAGATAAATTCGTTTTCTCCTCTTGCTTGAACGGCCGACACCCCCTCCAACTTACCTGGCGGTACCTTTCTTCCATCACGCTCCTCCGATCCCTCGGGCGCCGCTGGGCCGGCCAGGCGAACGCGAGACGCCAAGGAACCAACTCGCGGCTTTCGTCCTCCGAGCGGACCAAGGGGCCCCAGGCTGCTCCGGCTGCGGGCGGCGCTTCCAGCTCGGCCGGGAAACGGAGCCAGTGGCGGAGACTCCACGCTCGGGGCGACTCTATTTGACACGCGCCCCTTCCCCGCCCTCCGTCCCGGTAATGGGGCAGGCGGCCCGCTACGCGCGCCCGGCTTTCCCCGCCTCCCCGCCTCCCCGGGGTCCGGGGCGTCCGGCGGGAAGCGGAGGAGGGCAGCGCTGAGGAGAAAAGAGGGAGGGGCGGGGCGGGGCGGCGGAGAAGAAGCCCGGAGGAAGCTCCGAGTCCAGAAACCGGCGCGCAGCCCCGTCCCAGACGAACCTTCGCGGGCTTTGGAGGGCAGGTGCGGCGCGTGGAAGTGAGGGAGCCGGAGTGGGACTGTACCAATGGCGGGGGTGGGGCGGGGGAGCGATTCCACCTCAGATTGCAGATTCTTTTCTTGGGCAGCTACTAAGAAATCCGGGAGGGTGGCTGGGTCGTTGGGGCGGGGGTGGGGGTGGGGTGGGGGGGAGAAGCGCCGTGAAACGACGCCAGCCAGAGAGTAGAGTAGGGTAGAGTAGAACAGAACAGAACAGAACAGAACAGAACAGAACAGAACAGAACAGAACAGAACAGAATAGAATAGAATAGAATAGAATAGAATAGAATAGAACAGGAGTTCTTTATTGGCCAAGTGTGGTTGGACACACAAGGAATTTCTCTTTGGTACATAAGCTCTCAGTGTACATAAAAGAAAAGATACATTCATCAAGAGTCAAGAATCATCAGATACACCACTTCATGATTGTCATAGGATACAATAAGCAATCAAATCATACTAGAAAACAGTCCATATAAATCATAAGGGTACAAGCAACAAAGTTACAGCCATACAGTCCCAAGTGGGAGGGGATGGGTGATAAAGGAGTGATGAGAAGATTAATAGTAATAGTAGTGCAGACTTTGTAATAGTTGAACAGTGTTGAGGGAATTATTTGTTTAGCAGAGGGATGGCTTTTTTTTTGGGGGGGGGGGGGAAACTGTCCTTGTGTCTAGTTGTTCTGGTGTGCAGTGGTCTATAGTGTCATTTTTGAGGGACGGAGTTGAAACAGTTTATGTTCAGGATGTGAGGGGTCTGTAAATATTTTCACAGCCCTCTTTTTGACTTTTGCAGTATGCAGGTCCTCGATGGAAGGGAGGTTGGGAGTCATTGTTTTTTCTGCAGTCCTAATTATCCTCTGAAGTCTGTGTCTGTCCTGTTAGGTTGCAGAACGGAGGGGGCTGCTGGGGAGAGGTTGGAATAGAAAGATGGCAGGAACTGCTCTCAGCTTTTTGTCAGATGAAGCAACTTCTGAGTCGCGGGAGGACAGGTTCTAACTTCACGCCAAGCTTGTTTGTTTAAACTTGATACGGGTGGTCCTGGATTTACAACCAACAATTGAGCCCAAAATGTGGGTTGCTAAGTGAGAAGCCTGTTAAGTGGGTTTTTAGGACTTTTCCTGGCACGTTTGTTAAGTGTGAATCGCTGCAGGTGTTAAAATTATTAACATGGCTTGTTAAGGGAATCTGGTTTCCCCATGGACTTCGCTGGTCAGAAGGTCGCAGAAGAGGATCATGTGACACTGCAACTGTCATAAATAGGCACCAGTTGCCAAGTGTCTGAATTTTATTCACATGACTGGGCTGCAACAGTTAAAAATTGAAAATAGCATGAGCAATAGCACTTAGACTTACATGCCGCTTTATAGTGCTTTACAGCCCTCTGTAAGCTGTTTACAGTGTCAACGTATTGCCGCCAACAATCTGGGTCCTCATTTTACTGATCTCAGAAGGATGGAAGGCTGAGTCAACCTTGAGCCTGGTGAGATTCGAACTGCCAGATTGCAGGCAGCCAGCAGTCAGCAGAAGGAGCCTGCAGTACTGCACTCTTAAGTTGCATTAACATATTAATCTTATGTATTCAATTTCATATCTTATTACTCTTTTTCCAACCTCTCACTATTTCTCCCTTTACTTCTCTTAATTTTCTTTTATGGCTATCTCATTTTCTTCTTATTCAATTGTATTTCTTTTACCTTTATACAATATAGAAATTATATTTCTATATCTTTTTATTCATTGTACTTACACTTTTGTCTGTCTTGTTTACAATTTCATATGTTCTCTTCCAGCATTCTTAAGAAGCAAAATTCCCCCTATGATTGCCAATCGAAGTGCAACACCTTTAAATCTTGTTATTATCATATGAAATCTCATTAAACATTGAATTTGTGCATTCTAAAATTATAACATTCAAATTTCTAATGTCTCTTTTATATCATGTAGATCTCATCATTCAGACTCTGCTTGGTACTTCCTCTTGAAAATGTAAAAAGAAAAATTCTAAAAACAGCAAAAACAATATATATATGTATATGTATATGTATATGTATATGTATATGTATATGTATAT
>BLBF01000026.1:26395771-26453039 GCA_015471245.1 Laticauda colubrina
AGGAAAAGGAATCAAATAAAAGGTACTAAAGAATCCCTTTAGACAAAAGCCGAAGTAATTAAGAAAACTAGACAAATAAGAAAACCCTTACAAACAGAGGACATGCCAAATAAGCAAAACAAACAAAGGACACAAAAAATATATAAATTACAAAAGAGACAGACAGGAGATTGCCACAAAACAAATATAAAAAACCATTGTAAAGCTAAAAGAGATTAGGAAAAAGCGATAATACAATCAAACCACCCCACAGAGTTTGCCTTCCGCACCCCGTGGAGTTTGCCCTCCAGCAGGAATAAAGACAAACTCTGACAGGATTTGAAACATTAAACACAAATATGAACATTTACACACAAAAGGAGAAAAGGGTATAAAAATCCAGGGACTCACCATACAACGGTGGCTAGCCCAGGAACGCAGACTTTTTACTGTCCCTCGCCTTCCTGAAAAATAAAAAGATCCAGCTTTCAAGCAGTTGTCTGTATCCTTGCTCCGGAGCTCTCCCAGCGGGACAATTGAATCCTCGATGGAAAGGCATTTTGAAACCTTTCGACAAAACATACCATTGGATAGTCATACAGCTTTATCTAAGAAATTATTCATTCTAATAACTGGTATAAATTTCCTTATAAATCTTTCACATTTCTTTTCAATATTTTATCAATCTTTAGAAACAATTGCAATGTTTTCCTCTCTTCTTTATTATTGCATTAATTATAAATAAACATACCATTACATAACAATACAGTTTTATAGATTATAGTTTTATAGATTATTTATTTATTTCATTTGTAACTCATTACAGTATTCTACTGTCACAACACTATCTTTTGTACCTTTGCAGAATCCTCACTTTTAACTTCATTTAACCATTGTCTCTGTGTTTTCTAGCTGAGCAAATACCTTTAATCCTAGTACGTTTCCCCTTTTTCTTTATTTCCTGTTTTTGTCCCTCATAAGTTCTTTCCCTTTCTATATTTCTTCCTTTTTTCTCATCCCTTTTTTTATATCCTTCTCTCTCTAATTTTCCCTTCTGTAGTTTTCTTTTCTTTTCTGCTTCTCTTTGCTGTTATACTTCTTTTTCAGACTATTTTTCTTTTTGGCTGTTCCCTTTGATCTCAAACTTTTAACTCCTTCCCCCCCCCTTTCCCCTTTTTACCACACTTTGGATTATTTGATCATTCAAAATGGCTTTTTCTTTGTCCCGCCCTTCTTCTTGCTCTTGAAGCTTTTCCTTTTGCTTTTCATAGTTCAGGATCTCCATTTCAAAAAATTAAAATACGAAGCCAAAGGAACTTCCTCCCCTTTCTGCATCTTCTTTCTGTTTTTTAAGACTCATCTTCAATTCCTCCAGGAGTGATGGCATTTTAAACACTTTTGAACAACTACCCGATTGACTTGAAATAAAAACAGAAAAAGAAAAAAAAAAGCAATGCCAAAAACTTTTTTTTTAAATCACCAAATTATCCCAGACTGTTCCTTCTTGTTTCTTTCCTTTATTTTTCCTTTCTGTGGGTTACTATATCTTTTAATACAGTAAAAGACTTGGAAGTCTTTTCAAAGTTTCACTGTTAATCCTCTTTATTTTTCCAGGTGGCACTCCATTTTTCCATTATTCCAAGTCCCACCCTTTTGCCTCCACTCTTCTCCTTTTTAGGATTTTAAAATGACCAAGAAAAAAATCTTTATTCTCCTTTTGACACTTAGATTTCAGCTTAAGGTTGCCTATTAGTGTCAAAATAGTTTAATATAAATTTCTTTCCATACCATTTGTAATTGTAAATATAAAGGTAAAAAAAGGGTTTTTAACCTCTTTTTCTCTCTCCTTCGCTGCTTAAAAATCTTCTTTCAGAATTATCCCTCTAAGTACTTTTGGATTCAGGGTACCTTGCTTAGATGTTCTCTGTTGTTTTTAGCTCGGTTTGCCCTGATTTCCTCTTTGTCTTCCTCCTGCACAATCTTATCTCCTCGGGTTCTTCTTTGAGGTGGCCATTTCTGACCACCGCTGCAACCGTCTTCGGGGAAGGGAATTTAGACCAGCCAAGGAGGAGAGATGCGGCTCCCCTCCACTCAGCTAGCAATCTCCCCCCTCTTTACCACCTCTACAGGGTGGCTTCAGCCCCGAATCCAAAGGATCAGAGTGCTCCAGCAGTGAGCACAGATCAAAACTGTGCACGATCACGGATTTCGGTCTGTCGCTGAAGAGACCCAAACCTCAGCAGTGTTCCAATATTTGAGAGGCTGCCACAGAAAGGAAGGAGTCAAACTATTTTCTAAAGCTCCTATAGGCCAGACAAGGAATAATGGATGGAAACTGAACAAGGAGAAATTCAACCTAGAAATAAGGAGGAACTTTCTGACAGTGAGAACAATCAAGCAATGGAACAGCTTTGCCTTCAGAAGTTGTGGGAGCTTCAACACTGGAGTCTTTCAAGAAAAGATTGGACTGCCATTTGTTAGAAATGGTGTAGAGTCTCCCGCTTGGGTGGGGGTTTGGACTAAATGACCTATAAGGTCCCTTCCAACTCTGTTAATCTAATCCCTGCACCACCAAGGCTCAGTAGTGATAATGGTCATAAGTTACTTTTTCAGTGGAGTTGTAACTTTGAATCAGAGGTGGGATTCAGCAAGTTCTGACCGGTTCTGCAGAACCAGTAGCAGAAATTTTGAGTAGTTTGGAGAACCGGCAAATACCATCCCTGACTGACCCTGCCCCCATCTATTCTTTGCTTCCCGAGTCCCAGCTGATTGGCTGGTTCTTCTTTTGTTGCCCTGCACAGGAGAATGGAGCTGGAAAGCAGGTTAGTGGGGTGGGGAGAGAATGGGATTTTGCAGTATCCTTCCTCTGCCACACCCACCAAGCCATGTCCACCAAGCCCACAGAACCGATGGTAAAAATTTTTGAATCCCACCACTGCTTTGAATGATTGCTTAACAAACTGTTGTAAGTTAAGGACAACCTGTATTGTGTAACTTTCCAGGCCTAGCTCCCCCCTGACATTGCACATTAAGGATGCCTTTCTAATTGCAAGGTATTTGTTTAAAGGTGGGCCAAGAGAGGTCTGCAGAGGAGCTTAGGTTAGGGATGGCGAACCTTTTAGTGTCAAAAACTCAGACAATGCCTCACTTGACTCTGCTACCCTACCCAGAGAGACAATTCTTTACATATTTAATTGTTTAAAAAGAATTCTGTCAATCATATGTGTGGTTCTCGGGACCTATTGCACATTTTCAGGTGGTGTTCTCTTTCGGAAGGGTCCTTGGTGCTCTCTGAGCTTGCTTGTTTTCTTGCAAACTCCTGTGGAGATTCTCAGTCATCCAGGTCATGTTTGCTTTTTCAGGAAGCAACTGGACTTTCTTGTTTTTTTCTTTTGAAGACATTTCACTTCTCATCTCAGAAGCTTCTTCAGGTCTGACTGGATGGTGGGGGATGGAAATATTTATATTCTTTGCAGACAGCTGGTCATTTGCATCCTTTTGGTTTTCTTACAGATGTTTCATTACCCAAACTAGGTAACATCATCAGTGCTTACAAACCCCACTTCTAGGATGCCCATCCCTCCATCCTGCTAGCTCTGATAATGTTACTAGTTTGAGTAATGAAACGTCTGTAAGAAAACAAGCAAGCTCACAGAGCACCTAGGACAGAAATGGTATTCAGCCAGTTCTGACAGGTTCTGGAGAACTGGAAGCAGAAATTTTGAGTAGTTCGGACAACCAGCAAATACCACCTTTGATTGGCCCCACCCCCATCTATTCTCTGCCTTCCGACTCCCAGCTGATTGGCTGGGTCTTCTTTTGTTTCCCTGCACAGGAGAATGGAGCTGCAAAGCAGGTTAGTGGGGTGGGGAGGGAATGGGATTTTCAGTCTCCTTCCCCTGCCATGCCCACCAAGCCAAGCCACACCCACCAAGCCATGCCCACAGAACAGGTAGTAAATTTTTTTGAATCCCACCACTGACCAAGGACCCCTCATTTCAATTCTGATCTACAAATATGAACATATGGCATTCTCACATGACCTCTGCAGCCTCTGAAAGCTGAGGATAGGACATTCTTCTGAAAATAGTTGTCACATTTTGGTGAATGCTGGTATGTCACCCAAAACATTGTGATGTGTCACCCTTGATATGTGTTATAGGTTTGTTTCATACTTCAGCTACAGGTTAAGAATGACTTAAGGGTAACATCTTGAACATATGGGATATAAAAATTATTACTGCAGTATATTTGTGCTGAATTGTCCTATACATGAATTTTTGAAAGAAAATTTGCTTTGATTCAATGAAATTTATGGTCAGGAAAGTAGTTTAGGAAGACATCTTATGCTGCCATTACATAAGAAATTTAACGTGGCTTTTCTGCATATGTTGGTGGATGAGAAAAATCACAACAGACATTTCTTAATTCAACTGGAACATATATGGGGGGGGGGGAGGTATAGAGGATGATTGTAATTGTGTTTTCCTGCTTGTAATCCTTACTTAAATCATTGGCTAAGCAGCTTAAAGTTTTGACATAATGTTTCTGATGACAAAATCATTAACCAGCAATCCAATCTTAACAATCTGCTTTAGCTGTGGGAGGAAACATTCTGATTTGCACCATTATAGCATCATGATGCTACAGATGTTCCAGTTGGTAGAAAGCTGTGACTTCTGGAATTACAGGTCCAGCACATTTGGAAGGGACAAAAACAGGATAGATGTGTTATGTTTACTAAGCTATGTAGGAATAGCTAACACCGAAGAGGATAGGCTCAAGATCCAGATGGATCTTGACAGACTAGAACACTGGGCCGTATCTAACAAAATGAAATTCAATGTAGAGAAAAGTAAAGTCCTACACTTAGGCAAGAAAAACGAAAAGTACACATATAGACTGGGTGAAACCAGGCTCAATAGCAGTAACTGTGAGAGGGATCTTGGAGTCTTAGCGGACAACCAGCTAAATAGGAGCCAGCAGTGTGCAGCAGCAGCCAAAAAAGCAAATGCAATCCTAAATTGTATTAACAGAGGGATACAGTCAAGATCAAGGGAAGTACTAATACCACTCTATAAAGCCTTAGTAAGACCACACCTAGAGTACTGCATCCAGTTTTGGTCACCACACGATAAAAAAGATGTTGAGACTCTAGAAAAAAAGTGCAGAGAAGAGCAACCAGGATGATTAGGGGACTGGAGGCTCAAACATACAATGAACGGTTGCAGGAACTGGGCTTGGCAAGTCTAGTGAAGAGAAGGACCAGGAGAGACATGATAGCAGGGGTCCAGTATTTGAGGGGCTGTCACAGAGAGGAAGGGGTCAAGCTATTTTCTAAAGCATCTGAAGACTGGACAAGGAATAATGGATGGAAACTGAACAAGGAGAGATTTAACCTGGAAATAAGGAGAAACTTTCTGACCATGAGAACAATCAACCAATGGAACAGAAGTTGCCCTCAGAAGTCATGGGAGCACCATCACTTGAGACTTTCAAGGAGAGATTGGGCTGCCATTTGTCAGAAATGGCATAGAGTCTCCCACTTGGGCAGTGGTGGGTTAGACTAGATGACCTACAAGGTCCCTTCCAACTCTGATTATCTGTTATCTGTCATCTGTTATCTGACACTGGGAATCCATACAGACTTATATCTTATGAAAATAGAAAAATAATAATGGCCTAGCCAGCATTCTGTTTTTAATTAGATAAAAATAGACATTAATTTCAAGACATCATAGAATTATAATGAAATGCGAAGAGAATAGCTTATCAGCAAAGTGTCATTCAAATACATACAAATATCTTGTTTGTAATAGCTCGTAAGTTTGAGGAATGCCATTTCCTTTTTTGTAGTGATTTGTTATTTGTTAATTTTTTTATTCTCCAGGGATAATTACTTTCATCCTTCTTAAATTATATGTGATTTATAATTATATTATAATTACAAATTAATTTACAATTTGGAGTCTTTAAATTGCCACAAAAGATCGCAGTCCCACCCTCCTTTAGTTCCATTGACCTTAATCTTGTGCCAGTTTATTGCTGACCATTAGTTGACCATTAGATTATTGTGTATAGGTTTGAATACATCTTCTATGCTGCAACTTTACAAATGATCCTGTTTATTTTGCACTGAAACAATAGGATGTTTAAGATCTGATGTAGTTTGCAAGTGTGTCAAGTATAACCTAAATTATGAGATATCATGAAAATTGTTCCATGAACCGTACTGCAATTATTTGGCATATAACTATCAATACTACTATTGCTAATAATAATAAGCAACTTAATTTCAGTAGCATGAATCAATACTGAAAAAAATGCAGCTATGCAATAAACTCATGCTCACTATGCACCATTTGTCTTAATATATGTACACTGAATTTTAAATTTACTATTGCTGTAAGATGTAATGCTGTATAAAATAAAAGCAAAGAGCGTTATGAAATTGCCCCCAATAGTTTTTTAAATAAGAATTTGAAAAAAATAACAAATCAGATGTTAGTTTGGATTTAACTGAGCTAAGGTGGAAGATATGTTCATTCAAGTTAATACAAATTCTATAGAATCAAATCTATGCAAATTCATAGACTTCTTTAGAAGGAAAGAGAAATAAAATCTAAAGTTCCAAAGGTTCACTTTTAATCAAGGTGAAAGTAGGTTAAGTTTCCAAATGATGGAAGAAAAGTAAAGACAATACTGGAAACAAAAGTGTACCCTTGGAACACTTATTCCACTATAACATTAGACGTGAATGGTCTTTTCTTTTCTACTATATCTGGAAGATTGGTTTTTTTAATAATCTGTTTTGAGAAAGGATATTTATAAAAGTCTCAGATGATGTTAAAGATAGAAAAAGATAGAAAAAAGTCAATGTGACTACAGGACGTTTGGAAGTTCTGCCTCCTCTTTTTTTACTTGGAAAATAAAAAATGAGAAAGGATGGAAAATTCTTTTCAGATCTATATGCTATAAATAGTTATTTTAAGGCCAAGGAAGCAGAGGGCAAATATCCACATCGGGATATCATTACTAGAACAGTTTGATCCAGGATTGGAAATATGAGCCTGAAAACACTAAAGAAGAAAACAAAGCTGTCTTGGGATATAAAAGATACAATTACAAGTCAGATATACTGCAGTGGACCTAGTAAGTTTGGCTGTTGCTGTTTGCCAAATGGCCTACTTAACAAGGTGCTGTTCTAGGGCTCTACATAAATGTATTAATATAAGCAATAATTTAACTTGCCCTAAGTTAAAAATGGCAAGAATGTGTATTTTATCCTAATTGATATAGTAGCTTGAAAATATCTGCCCTTCATTCACAGGAAAAACAAAATCCAAGATTCATTTTGAAATGTGTTATGAGTTGTGTAAACTCAGGAGATGTGAAACAAGAAAATCTTAGTTTTTTTATATTGTTTGATAAAAGTATCTGTTTTGGTACCCAATGAAAGTAAGAATAATTTAAAGCAACTTTTGCACATAAACAGAAGATTTGAAGAAGCTTTATTAGTGATGGAGGTATTGTGCATTTCATTCCTGATATTTTCCAATTCAATTTTCTGACTAGAAAAACAAGATGGTCAAAGTAGAACCTTTGGAAATGAACAAGTTTTGAAAGGTTTTGTAATCTACAGATATTGGCTGAATAGATCAAAAGATACGTGCAGATTTCTGGGAGACAAAATAAATCATTTTTTGCACCTGAAAGTTGTTTATTTTTTGCACAAAGTTTTAATAAAGTCTTATGTCAACTTCGTTTTGGTTAGGAAACTTAGATTCTGTATTTGCTGTAACAATGAAATTGTAACAATGAACCATACAGCACAGAAGGGGTAACTAATGATCATTTATTTAAACCTATGCGATCCTTGTTTGAAATTTACCCCTCTTTTCAGTTAATCATTTCAGTTCTCAGGAAGGAATTATCTGTCATGCAAGCTGAAGAAGCCAGGGTGATTGGGAATTAAGCCAAGAAGTTCAGACTTCCACTTAGTATGCAACGATAGGAACTGCTAATTCTGAAATCAAGTGGGGATCATGTGGGTTGCTACAATGTTTTTGGGTGATGATAATAAAATAATTGAATCTTTTGTGATATAATTATTAACTAATGCCAATCATTGGCATATATAATTAAGAACTAATCATTATTGCAATTAAAATTTAATCTTTCTAAGAATAAATTTCCTGAATCTTCTTAAGCTTTAAAGGATTATATATTTCTTCTATTTTTCTTTGCTATTTTGTTCATAATAATTTAAAGTTATTTCATTATTTTAAATATATTGTTGATACGTAGTAAACTACCCAAAGCCCTTTGGGATAGGGGGGCTACAATAAATCTTAAATATAATAGGAATCATTTGTAACTGTTCATTAAATACAAAGCCTGTGGGAAAGGCTATATAGTACAGACACAAAATGAAATATTGATATTGATAAAATATATTATTAAAAATGATTGACTATAAATTATGAATTAAAGTAGAACATACTTACATTAAGCTTGTCAGATTTTTCAAATGAAATATGAAAAAATCATGTTAATTTTCTGGTTAAGATTCTGAGAATAACATACTCCTTTATCAGAATTGTATAATTAGTTATGACCTAATAACATACATGGCTAATTAGAAATAAATATTCCTTAGTTGGGAGTTGTAGTTGACTCATCAGAAACTTGTTAAAAACACTAGTTATGGGTCAGTACAGGATGGAGTATGAATCAGTTCTTTGTGGAAATGAAGTCCAAACTGTGGAAGTTGATCAAAGATCTTTTAGGAGTCTTTCGTTCTACACCCTCCTCTTCTCCTCTTCCTTCACATTCATACACATATACAAAGCAGAAGAGATAATTTCCACTTGATTGATTCAAGGAATAAGAACAGGCTTGTAATATCCAAACTGCCAAACACCGCTGAAAGCTTCATTTGGAGACAACAATATAACAAAATGTCTGATTTTTGAAAGCTTTATTTGCTATTTTGATTGTCACATATGCTGCTTGGAGCAAAGAAAAAAGGAAAATTGATGCTAAACAATTTATCTGTATCTGGCATTAAAAAAAATGAGAATCTGAAATGACAGAGGCTGGGTTCTTTGTGATCTCTTGGTTGAGTGTTTTATTCAGTTGTTTCATTACTAGGCTGGGTATCACTATGGGATCATGTAGGGGTTATGCAGGGGTCATAGATGGCTCTATGGGCAAAGAGGAAATACAAATCCTAGGTGTTTGAGCTAAGTTTGGTTGAGGTTTGGGCTGCTCTGAAAGTGATGCAATGAAGGGGCTTGTGTTCTGAAAAGAGTGTTGAGTAATTCCTATCATGGCTTAATGTCTTTTGTCCTGTTTTGGTTCTTGGGTGAGGGTATTTGCTCATGAATAGAGCTATCTAGATACTTGTCTTCTTTCAATAAGCTCTTTATCTCTTAAGTGCTGATATCTGCTATGGGGTATTAAGAAAAAGTGGAGGGTGCTTTCTGCCTCTAAGAAAACATGTTTCTCCATTTCTTCCTTTGGAAAATATAATCTGCCTTTTTTTAATATTTCTCAAAATATGTCATTCTTCTAGTAGGAGGGGTGGCTTCCCATATCATCATCAGTGGGTGGTGAAACACTGTTCTAGATGAATACCTGGCAAGCAAATCTCATGAAATTTGGTCATGCTTTGTGGAGATTATCCATGCTTTTGAGTATGAAGGTAGCAGCACTTTTTAAAGTTTTTAAAATACTTACGTCATGATTTGCGGTCTGGAGTTCCAGCCCATAACATTTGTAGGTTCTTAGGTTGTGTAAATATATTCAAAATTATCTGCTGTGACTATTCTGGCTTCATTACCCTGTGTTTCCCTGTCTGGGAAAAAAAAACCCCACTGTTCCATATTAACATTCTTGTAATACCCTAACCTGATTGGCTGAAACAGACTGCACTGTGATTGGCCGAAACGCATGATGATGATTGGTCAGTAAGTAATCTCTCATGATTGGACAAGCCGATCACGGGAGATTCAGAAAGCTGTCATTGGGTGAGAGCCGCCGGCAAGCTCTATAAGAAGAGCTGCCACGGCTCGCAGGAACCAACACAAATCTATACCTTGAAAAAAGAGCTGAAGTTACGCTGGTCTCCTATCTCCTGTTTTCCCGTGCTTCTACACTGGCGAAGAAGGTGGGATCCTGAGACAAAGAGACCAGTTGGGCATGTGGCAACCGAGCTGAACAACTGACGAGATGGCTGGCAGCAACTTGCCACCCACACCATTCGACCAGGCAACTGAGGACTGGGAATCTTACATTGATAGATTCCTCATGTTCCTCAAGAGTAACAATCTAAAGGATGCAAACGACCACTGAAAGAGAGCTGTGCTCCTGACCCATTGCGGGCCAGCCGTATTCAAGATGGCCAAAGTGAAGGAGCCAGAAGACGTGAAGGAGATGGCTTGGCCAGATCTAGATTGGCTACTTTGGAACCACTATGCTCCAGCCGTGCCAAATCTGATCCAGCAACACAAATTCTACCGTCGGGATCAAAAGGATGGAGAGAACATCGGGGATTTCGTGGCAGCATTGAGGAACATCGGAGGTGCGTGTGGCTTTTCAGACATGGACGAGGCTCTGAGGGACCGCATGGTCCTCGGTCTCAGAGACCCCGTACTCCAGAGCAGGTTAATGGCTCGGGCAGACATTACAGTTATCGAAGCCATTGCTGAAGCCACAGCAGCCGAGGCGACGAAGAAATCAGCGGCCAAGGTGCGACAAATGAATGCAAGGGACCAGCCAGTGACATTGGAGACCAACACATCTCCTGAGAAACGAACTGAAATTGGTCACAAAGCAACAACGGCGCACCACAAGGATGTCGAACTATCACCCAACACCGATGATGAGGAAGAGGAGATCCACAGATTGCAAGCGGAGTGGGACTGGTGGAGAAGTCGTAAGTCGGGCTTCCAGTGCGCTGGTTGCGATGGCGACCACCCCTGTTCTGAGTGCCGGTTCTTAGATGCCATTTGCTGGTACTGTGAGAAATGGGGGCATATCGCCAAGGCCTGCCACAACAAATGGAACTCCAGCCCAAGACGACGCTACAACACACCTCCCAGAAACCAAGACATTTCACAGAGAACCGATAGAACCGCAAAACCTGAAGCAAGCGGCTCAGCGGTTAGTGCCCAGCTTACAGAAACAAGAGCTGGAGAACCAGAAACTCACCATTAAAGACTATCAGGGAAACAGAATCCCCATAATAGGAATTGGACACTTCCATGTGATTTTCAAAAGGCATGGAAATGTACTTCCACTCACTATTATCGACAGAGACCGCCCAAGCCTGCTGGGTCTGGAATTAGGAATCGAGATGACGGGCATCAACCATGTCGAGGAAACAGACTGGGAAGAGGAGCTGATGAAGGAATTCCAATAAGTTTTTGACGGACAATTAGGCAAGTACCGGGGGTCCCCAATATCATTTAGCCTGAATCCCAATATTGCCCCAATCCGTCTCAAACCAAGACGAGTACCATTCGCACTCAAACCAAAAATAGACAAACAATTAGATAAGCTCATCGCACAAGAGGTCCTGGAACCAATAGATCATGCATGCTGGGAGACCCCAATAGTCACCCCAATCAAACCTGACGGGTCCATGAGAATTTGTGGGGATTATAAAGTGACACTTAACAGTGCACTGCAACAAAGTGCATACCCAGTCCTGGTGGTACAGCACCTTCTACACTCACTCGGGGGAGGAAAAGTCTTTGCGAAGCTCGACTTGGCACAAGCATGTCAACAGCTGCCTGTCGATGCCGAGACTGCAGAAGCACAAACTATCATGACCCACAGGGGGGCTTTCCGATGCAAAAGGCTCCAATTCAGAGTCAGTGTGGCACCAGGGGTGTTCCAGAGTTTAATGGAATGGTTACTCCAAGGAATTAAGGGAGTCATGCCATATTTTGATGATGTATTGGTAGTGGCCAAAAACAAAAGGCAATTGAGAAGCCGACTCAGGGAAGTCCTACAAAAATTTAAAAATGCAGGACTTAAAGTTAAAAAAGAAAAGTGCCAGTTATGCATTGAAAAAGTTGAGTTCCTGGGATATCTGGTGGACAAAGACGTAATCCACCCTACCCACCAAAAAATAAAAGCAATAAAGGAACCCTCAAGACCTCAAAATAAGGCAGAATTACAAGCCTTTCTGGGACTAATCAATTTCTACAATGTCTTTTTGCCACAGAAGGCAACAACAGCAGAACCTCTGCATCGGTTACTCGACAAGATGTCTGTTTGGTCCTGGTGCAAGCGGGAAGAGGCTGCCTTCCGGAACATAAAAGATCTCCTCACATCACAATCAGTCCTCATCCAGTACAACGAAACCCTACTACTAACGGTAACCTGCGATGCCTCTCCATTCGGCATTGGAGCTATACCAAGCCATACCCTGCCAGACGGGAGAGAAGCACCGATTGCTTACTTCTCAAAAACGCTATCAAAGACAGAAAGAAATTATAGCCAGCTCAACAAGGAGGCACTTGCAGCGGTTACTGGCGTGAAGCGGTTTCACGAGTACTTATACGGTAGGGACTTCACCCTAATCACCAACCATAAACCACTACTGGGGATCCTGGCAGGAAACAAGGCTACCCCCAACATACTGTCTCTGCGGATGACAAGGTGGTCTGAGTTCCTTGCCGCCTATACCTAACAACTTATACATTACCCAGGGAAATGCATCTCGCTTGCCGACGCACTAAGCTGTTGCCCCTTAACAGATTACGAAGATGACCCTGCACCCACCACATCCACCCTGCAAATAGAGACATTGCCCAACCTACCAACAACCATGTCAGACATTGCGAGAGAGACGAGCAAAGATGGCAAACTGGTGCAAGTTTTGAACTGGGTGGTAAAAGGGTGGCCGGAAACAGAAAGCAGTGACCAGTTTAAACATTTCCGAAACTGGCAAACTGAGTTATCCTCCCAAAAGGGATGTATACTATAGTGCGATAGAGTGGTAGTTCCATACAGCTTACAAAAAAAAATATTGCACATGTTGCATGTGGGACACCCAGGCATTGTGAAAATGAAATCCCTAGCCAGAAGCTACATGTGATGGCCAGGGATAGACAGAACCATTGAAACCTGGATGGCAACATGTGACAAATGTCAGAGATCCAGACCAAACCCTCCTGCAGCACCAACCCTCCAGTGGGAAACACCCAGGGGCCCATGGTCAAGGGTCCATATAGACTTTGCGGGACCCACGAAAGGGCACACTTTCTTGATCACAGTAGACGCTTACTCCAACTGGCTGGAGGTAAGCCTAATGCGATCTACAATGATGGAAGCGGTTACAAAACAACAGACTTTTCACCACCCATGGCCTACCTGACTTGATAGTATCTGACAATGGGTCACAATTCACGGTATTGGCATTCGAGCAATTCCTCGCCGAACGGGGAATCCGACACGCGTTGACAGTGCCCGTTCATCCGGTGGTGAATGGGCGGGCGGAACGAATGGTCAAATACACCAAAGACGCTTTAGAAAAGATGGACACTGGTAACATACACGACAAAATAAATAAACTATTAACAATACAGCACATAACACCAAGTGCTAAAACCAATAAAAACCCGGCAGAACTCCTGATGGGAAGAAAACTCCGATCCCATCTAGACAGACTGCACCTGACATACAATCCAGAAAAACCACCAGACTCATCCAGCCGGTACCAGGCATTTAATCCGGGAGACACAATCTACGCTAAAAAAATTTCAGGGGACCCACTATGGGTACCCGCTACAATAACCCAAGTGACAGGCCCCCCGTCATACCAGCTAGAAACAGAGGACGGAAGAAACTGGAAATGACATGTCGATCAAATACAATCAAGAATAATTTTAAACAGCACCGAAAACCCACAAAACTCACAAACAGACTCTAATAAAAAAAACTAGAGGGGAGGGGAGAAACCCCAAACAATCATAAAAAGGAAAGAGAAAATACTACTAGAATACAACGATAAACCGAATGGGCCCAACCAATACAAACTGAACCAGAAATACAAACACCACTAAATAAAAGAAGAAACCAACAATACTCACCAGAGAATGAAGGCAGTCGAAGGGTACCAGAGGAAGATGACCCACTCGAAACCTCGTCTGGAAGGAACAGTCAAGCCAACTCGACCGAACCCAGTAGACCAGGTGAGAGTTGCGGCGAAAAGCCTGACTCACCCTTCCAGGCAGTTCCATGGAGAAGAGCAGGAGCATCAAAGATCCCATCCGAACTGGCTGAAGACCACACAGCAACTGAACTGCACAGGTCAAGTAGGCAAGTAAAAAGCCCTGCCTACCTACGCGACTACGTCATGTAGGATGGACCATACCAAGAGGGGAGGGGTGTTCCATATTAACATTCTTGTAATACCCTAACCTGATTGGCTGAAACGGACTCCACTGTGTTTGGCTGAAATGCACAATGATGATTGGTCAGTAAGGAATCTCCTGTGATTGGACGAGCCGATCGTGGGAGATTCAGAAAGCTGTCATTGGGTGAGAGCCTCCGGCAAGCTCTATAAGAAGAGCTGCCGCGGCTCGCAGAAACCAACACAGATCTACACCTTGAATAAAGAGCTGAAGTTAGGCTGGTCTCCTGTCTCCTGTTTTCCCGCGCTTCTGCACCCACCTTGTTCTCTTTCTCTTAAGTAGCTATTTCCAAAATGCATATTCAGGAAGGTAATTGGCTGTAAGAAAATAAACAGTGAAGTTGATTTTGCATCCTTCCAATCTCCTCAGCCATATGTGTGACTAGGAGCTCACCAGGCGTATACTTACTCATTCCATCTACTGGTTATTTTATCTCTTTTGAAGATTTTCTGTGAAGAAAAGTTCCATTCTCATGATATCCTGTGTGATATCAACCCCAAGATTTTAATTTCAAATATTTTTTTGTCTCCTGCCGCTTTGAAGTAAACATATATGGGCTTCCTAATAGGATAGGGTTGTGAATCACTCCTTAACAGCAGGTTCTGTAGTTCTGCTGAAAAACTAGTTACATCAGAAAATACAATATTATTTAAAGATGAAATGTGTTTTTAGTAGGCCAAAAATCCAGCTTCTTCATAGAGAGAATTAAACCAATTAAAAATGGAGTACCTTGCCCCCATAGCGTAACAATATCATTGTGCTATTTTACATCAATTGTACAATCAGAATAATACTGAAAAGAGAATTGCTTCCTCTCTCTTCCTGTGATTTCCCCTCTCATGCATGAAGTCAAGAAAGCATGGTGCTTTGCTACTAAAAGCAGAATCAGATTAACAGAGTTGGAAGGGATCTTGTACTGTAGGCCATCTAGTCCAACCCCCTGCCTAAGCAGGAGACCCTATATGGAGCAGCTTGCCCTCGGAATTTGTGGGAATGCCATCACTTGAGACTTTCAAGAAGGGATTGGAATGCCATTTGTCAGAAATGGTATAGGGTCTCCCGCTTGGGTGGGGGGTTGGACTAGATGACCTACAAGGTCCCTTCCAACTCTGATTATCTGATCTGAAGGTTAAAGTCAATTTTTACTCCTCAATGCCTTCTGATAAGCTACTCACTAAATACCATTTCTGACAAATGGCAGTACAATCTCTTCTTGAAACCCTCCAGAAGCTCCCACAGCTTCTGAGGGCAAGCTGTTCCATTGGTTGATTGTTTCACTGTCAGAAAATTTCTCCTTATTTCCAGGTTGAATCTCTCCTTGATCAGTTTCCATCCATTATTCCTTATCTGGCCTTCAGGTGCTTTGGAAAATAGCTTGACCCCTTCCTCTCTGTGGCAGCCCCTCAAATACCAGACCCCTGCTATCATGTTTCTCCTGGTCCTTCTCTTCACTAGACTAGCCATGCCCTGTTCTCAACTTAACAAGTAAAATTGGGAGCAGAATTGGCGGCTGTTCAGTGAAGTTGGCTGATTTTATGACTTTTTTTTTGCCACGCAAATCACTGAAGTTGTTAAGTGCATCATAGGATCGTTAAACAAATCTGAAGTCTCACATGATTTTGCTCGTCAGAAGTTGGCGGGGAAAGTCACAGATGGTGAATTTATCCCAGGATGCTGCCACTCTCATAAATACATTTATTTATGAATATTTGGAATTTTGATTACATGACTATGGATATTGTGTCAGTCATAAGTGTGAGGGCCGGTTGAACATCTCTTTTCTCTTTTACAACACATGAAATGCAAAAAAGTAACCCTAAGTTCATTAGGCAGAATGCCAGATGAAATCTTAATTGTTTGTTTTGTCTTAGCAGTGGAAAAGAACAGTGGCCAATCTATGGGGGACTTGACAGTCAAAAGTGGCAACATTTATGGAATGGCATAAATATGATTTCATGGATTCATGGTAGTAGTGATAGTACAGTAGCTGTAGTAACATATAACAGAGTTAGTGCTACCAAATCTGGGCCATAAAAATATTGTTCATCATATGACCTTAGTTACATTTATTTGTCTGCTGCCCTGTAGTGGTGAAACAGTATCTTATAGACAGTGGTAAAAACTAATTCAAAACTAATTACAAAATGTCCTACTCTAAGGCTAATTAATAAAGATTTTAATTTAATGAGTGAAAATAATTGAATACTTTCCAAGTGCAGGGGTAAAGGACACATAAAATAAAGTTGTATTGGGGTTTGTTTGTTTTTTGGTTGCTGAATCTTGATTACTTAGGTCAGGGGTCTCCAACCTTGGCAACTTTAAGACTTGTGGATTTCAGCCCTCAGAGTTCCTTTCAGTCCACAAGTCTTAAAGTTGCCACCGTTGGAGACCCCTGACTTCGGGCATATTTATACAATATGCTAAACCTAATATGGTTTATTTTGTTTGGTTTGAGTGAATTCTTAGTAATTGTAATTTTTGCACCATGGTTTCACAATGCTGTGATCTAACTGTGGTTTATTCAGTAAAATATGTCTTGGTGCAATGGCTCAGTTTTATTATTTTAGCAGGCATTGTGGTGCTGTGGTTAGAATGCATTATTGCAGGCTAACTCTGCCCACTGCTAGGAATTCAATCTTGACTAGCTGAAGATTGACTCAGCCTTCCATCCTTCTGAGGTTGGTAAAATGAAGACCCAGATTGTTTGGGGCAATCTAAATTGCTTAAAGAGTATTGTAAAGCACTGTGAGGTGGTATATAAGTTTAAGTGCTGTTACTATTGCTATTCAGACACAACAGAAGTAGTCATAATTTTAGTGTTGTATGTGGAATTCCATGTTTCTTAATCCAAGTTTATTGTGGGCTTTCTTTCTCTTATCTTAACTTAAGTTAGATATGGAGAGTAAACTTCGCAGTTTCAACTGTACTTAAAAATGGGACTGTGCCTAAATAGAATACAGTTGGATTAACATTAAACAAACCAGACTAACGTTTGAAAATCAACAGTTAGTAGGAGTCGTATTGCTATCAATTCTATCTATACTGCATGAGGATCTAACCAACAAAAGGGTAACAGATTTTATTGGACATCATACCATCCACTGGGAGCAATAGAGAGATAAAAAAGGAAGTTTCTGCAGATATTACTGGCAATAATCCATAACTACTGTGTCTGCAATTCATACTTAATCAGACTTTTAAGCTACAGCTTATCGAAACAAAGATCCAGTTGTATAAATAGTTTTCAGAAAGCAAAACATCACTAAGAATTTTCCAGAGAAAGTGAGAGTGTATGTGTGCTTCTGTTTTGGATACAGAATTTCAGTAGGAAAACTCCACTTGAAAAATTAGCTGAGTGAGGTGAAATATGTTTTATAAGAGAAAATAAAACAGATGAATAAATATTTCTGAAGGTTATACAATTGATACATAGTGGAAAATAATATATGTTACAATATGATTGATCTTATATTTATTTATATATTACTGCATATTTGTTTACATATGATCATAATGAAGTTGATGATATTTGTATGTTTGTATGTTAATACCTTGGATACCTAGACAGCACACTGCTCAATGTAGAAAGGAAATGTATGATATAAAATAATAAAAAAATATTTTTTTTATAAAAGAAAAATTAGCTATGATCTGCTGGAATTTCTCCTAACAGAGTTAAGCTTCAGACAGGAGAACATAAGAAATTCAAAGTTCTGTTGCATGGATTTCGCACAGTGTCTGCTTCCGAATCCTTTTAGTGGGCATCAGAAAGTTGTACCCTATTTTTTTTTAATGAGAATTAAGAAGGACTAAGCATTAATGCATCACCCTATACATTAACAAAGAAGACATATATTATTCTGCTAAGTAGGTATGGCACAAGGGGGTATCCCAAGATCAAGAAAGAGAAAATACCAGTAATACATTCCATGTGCCCAATAAGTAGACAAATCCACCACCAAATATTAGATGTAAGATTATCTGAAAAAAGATAGGGCTCATGAAGCAAACATTCTATTTGTTCAATGGTAGTCCTTGATTTACAGCCACAATGAAGATCAAACTTTCTGTTGCTAAGTGGGTAATTTGACTACAGATGATTATGCTCCTTAGGAAGAATAATATTTGTTAAGCCTGGGTTCCCCAACCAGGGTTAGGGAGACAAGCTAAACAGAATGTGCAGCGTTAGTCAGATAGGCACACAGATAAATGAGTGAGCTAAGCTTGTATGTTTATTAACATACAGTAAAAATAACAGATACGCTTGTGCTATCAAGAATATAGTTTATTCCAGTATAAGTTTATGGCATAGTCAAATAACAGTCCAATAGTCATTTATCATGTAGTCAGTCCATTCAGGGATATTCAGGTAGCAAAGTCCATGTAGAATATCCTATGTCAGTTCACTTACAAATCAGTCCTTTGTTGTCTCTCCCGTTCGAGCAATGCAGTCTTGATTCCAAGCAGTAATCAGGGATCATCAAAGCCAGAGAGAGCAAGCTGTAGACTTGCTACTTTTATAGTGTTTTCATAACCACTCCCTTAATTACTATCCCACAGTTAAAGCTGCAGACACTTTAACATACACAACTATGATTCATAGTTATTATTTCACCTAAACCAGTTAGGGTAAACAATGTTATCCCTAACATTCTCCCCTTTTAGGTTAAATAATAACTATGAATCATTTACATCTTTAAATTATATTTTTCACAACTCTCTTTAAACTTAATTGCTCCTTGAGCTTTTGTAAATTGGTCTGCAATGTTTTCATGCAGTATTCCAATTTAATTATTCCATTCTTTACTAATTCTCTAACATTTAAATATCTTAAATCAGTATGTTTTGATCTAGTTTTTACAGCAATACTAGTAGCTAACTTTATAGCTGCTTGGTTATCCTCGTACACAATAATGGAATCTTTTACAGTTATACCCATGTCTAATAATAACTGTTTGTAGAAAATCAAGTCAGTGCATAATAATGACAGACATGAAAATTCAGCTTCCATCGTGGATAAGCTAATATGCTGTTGTCTGATTGACCTCCACCCTATTAGTGTCTTACCAAATAATATAGCCATCCCAGATGTTGATTTTCTAGTGTTTATATCAGTTGCAAAACTTGCATCTGCATAGGCACTAAGACTCAAATCACCCTTTGGTTCTATATACAATGCATGGTTCATTGTTCCTTTAAGATATCTTAATATTCTTTTTAAGGATTGCCAATGACATTGTTTTGGATCTGAATTAAAACGTGCCAGCTGATTTACACTATAAGCTATATCTGGCCTTGACCAATTGCTTATATATGATAAGCTACCAATCAAAGATTGATATATGGACTTATCAAATTTGGGACTTTGATCATTAGTTTGGCAAACTTCCTGACTCATTGGAGTCTTTGCCAGTTTACAAAGTTCCATTTTAAACGTTTTAATTAATTGGCAAATTTTATCTTCTTGAGATATCTTAAAACCATTATTTGTTTTATTAATTGTCAATCCTAGATACCTTTTAATTTCACCTAAATGCTTTAATTTTATCTTTTTGGCTAATAATGATATAATCTCATTAGCTTCATTATTAGTCTTAGTTATCAAAGCAATATCATCTGTAAATAATAACAATAATGACACCGTTCCATTATTTTCTCTTTTAAACACACACGGATCTGCTAAACCAGATTTAAAACCTATATTGTTTAACTCTTTCACAATATATTGGTTCCACTCAAACCCAGATTGTTTCAACCCGTAAAGACTCTTTTTGAGTTTCCAACAATCATTACTATTTACTTTATTGTCTTTTATACCAATTGGTTTTCTTAAATATATAGTGTGCTGCAATAGTGCATGTAGATAAGCAGTTTCTACATCTAAATGGTTAATGACATAGTTTTTCTTAGCTGCCCACACTAATGCTGCTCTTAAAGATGTTGCTTTAAGGCTTGGCGCAAAAACTTCATCATAATCAGTTGCAGTTTGATTAAATCCTTGAGCTACTAACCTAGCTTTATGGGTAACAGTCCCATCATTTCCAGTTTTTACTTTAAATATCCATTTGCACCCAATGGATTTTTCTCCTGGAGGTAATTTGGCATCTTCATACACTTTCATTACCTTTAATGAATTTAGTTCTTTTTCCATTGCCTTTTGCCAATTCTCCTGATCCTTAGCAGGATACATCCTAAGTTCATCTACACTAGTTGGAACTTTAGTTACTTGGCAAACTATACTTGCTTGATACCTATCAGGTGGTCTAGTTACTCGTGTAGTACGTCTAGGTATTATAGGACTTACAGGTGGACTTTCATTTATTAATTGTTCTTGATTATGTAACTCTTCCTGATCAACTATTTCCTCTTGTTCTGGTCCTATTTGCTCTTCGTGGACTTCTTCTTTAATTGGACTCTTCTTATAGCTAATCTGATCTTTCTGCCTTTTGTAGGGTTCAATAATTACTTCATTATTTAAATCTTGCTCTAATCTATTCCATCCTACATGTTCTAGGAATTTTGCACTAGCACTGGTGTAAACTCTAGATGTACCTGGTTCCCAGAATCTATAAGATCTATGATTAGATGTGTATCTTACAAAAATCAATCTTTTAGCTCTATGCTGTCCTTTGTATCTAAGTTGTGTAGGGATATGCACCCATGCTGGTGCTCCAAATGTGTGCATGTAACTTAAATCAGGTTTTGTACCATGCCACAGTGTGAATGGTAATTCACCTGTTGTTGAATTAACAACATTATTTAATATATGATTACCACACATTATTGCTTCTCCCAATAAATTGTCAGGTAATCCTGAATCAGACATCATAGTTCGTGCCATTGATTGTAATGTTTGGCCTCTTCTCTCTATAAAGGCATTATGTTGTGGCCTATATGGTGCAGACATTTTATGTTGAATACCTAACATTCTTAGTCTGTTCTGAAATTTATTATTTGTAAATTCTGTACCATTATCTGTTATGAGAGTTACTAATTTCTTTTTAGTTTTTCTTTCTGCAAATTTTATCCAATTAAATAGATTTTGATATGTTTCAGTTTTGCTCTTCATTAAATAGCAAAACCCATATCTAGAATAGTGGTCCATTATACTTAGCATGTAGCGAGCTCCTCCTACACTTGGTTTTTTCGGACCTATTAAATCAGCAAATACTACTTCTAAAGGCTCTTTAGTAGTAAATCCATCAACTCTATTAGCCGGTATAACCCTGCTCTTACTTTGATTACAGGCATTACATTGCAAATACTTATTACAAGATTTCAAACTTATTCCCTTAGATAATTCAACAGTTTTCTTAAGCATTTTAAAATTTAAATGCCCTAGCCTTCGATGTAACAAGTGAATACATTCGTCATGAGGTTTCTTATTTTCATAAATTGTGTTAGCCACCTTTAAACCATCATCATTTAACACATATAATCCACCTCTTAAAGATGCAGTAATTCTCTTATCTTCTTTTTTATTATGCAGTTATCTCCCCTAAATGTAACTACATATCCTAGTTTAACCAAAATTCCAACTGAAATTAAATTAAACTTAAGTTGTGGTACATATAACATTTTTACATTCTCTTTTATAAAAGAACAATATGCTATACCTTGACCTTTAGCTTTCAGTTTCCAGCCATTGGCTAACGATATCTGCTGTGTACTCTGGGACATTTTAATAAAATTTTTGTTATAATTTGTTATACAATGGGATGCTCCACTGTCAACCACCCATAAATTATTTTTTACAGCTCCGTTAGTATACATGGCTAACTCTAAATTTTTATTTATTTTTTGATGATTTTTAGTATTCTGGCCAGCGTTCTGCCGCTTTGCCTTTTTACAAAATCTTGCCAAATGTCCTCTTCCTCCACAATTAAAACACTTTTTAATTGCGTATGCAGTAGGAGATTCATTATCTTCTTTTTGAGGTTGCTCCCTCCTTAATTCATCTCTTTCAAGCCTTCTTCTGGCCTCTTCGATCAATCTGCCAGTTATATCAGTTAAAGTTAAACTTTCCTTTGGCAAAATTTCAAGTGAAGTTACGTAGTTATCATAACTTTCATCAAGGGAAGATAGAATTATGTAGACTTGGTGTAGTTCAGAGAAAATAAGTTCTTTCTCGTGTAGTTCTTTAAAAATGCTTTGCATAGTTTTTAAATGACTCAGCATATCACCATTTGTTTGGAAATGCGTCCTGAAAAGCTTCCGTGTTAGATTTATGTGAGCACCAACATTATCTCGAACATAAATCCTCTTCAGCTTCTGCCAACACCCAACAGCCGTTTTCTCTCCGTGGATATAAACAAGCTGTTGATCAGTTAAGGTTAACGCAATTATGCAAATGGCTTGTTGATTTTTATGCATAAATTCTTCTATCTTTAGTCTGTCTTTCTCATCCTCTGGATCCCATTCTTCTACGTTTGGTGGATTTTCAATTATGTTCCACAGACCTTCTCTTCGTAGAAGTAGACTACATTTTGTAGACCATGATACATAGTTTGTTCCATCCAGCTTGGATATAAGGGACAAACTTTGTAGATTTACTTGTGCCATGTTTTCTTATATGGATATAAAAATATAATTAATAAAACACAGCTGTCTGTTTACTGTAATGTATAACAACACAAACTCTCACTTTTTACATAAATCTGTTGTATCCTAGTTAAACTGACTTTGCAGCCTCTGGGCCCATAACCAGTGTTAAGCCTGGGTTCTCCACCCAGGGTTAGGTAGACAAGCTAAACAGAATGTGCAGCGTTAGTCAGATAGGCACACAGATAAATGAGTGAGCTAAGCTTGTATGTTTATTAACATACAGTAAAAATAACAGATACGCTTGTGCTATCAAGAATATAGTTTATTCCAGTATAAGTTTATGGCATAGTCAAATAACAGTCCAATAGTCATTTATCATGTAGTCAGTCCATTCAGGGATATTCAGGTAGCAAAGTCCATGTAGAATATCCTATGTCAGTTCACTTACAAATCAGTCCTTTGTTGTCTCTCCTGTTCGAGCTATGCAGTCTTGATTCCAAGCAGTAATCAGGGATCATCAAAGCCAGAGTGAGCAAGCTGTAGTCTTGCTACTTTTATAGTGTTTTCATAACCACTCCCTTAATTACTATTCCACAGTTAAAGCTGCAGACACTTTAACATACACAACTATGATTCATAGTTATTATTTCACCTAAACCAGTTAGGGTAAACAATGTTATCCCTAACAATATTTATTATTATTATATATTATCAATGATATATTATTATTGAATATTAATATTAATAATATTGGCCATAAGTGTCAAAAACAGTCATAAGTTACTTTTTCCAGTGCCGTTGTAACTTCAAACAGTCATTAAATGAACTGTTGTAAGTCAAGGATTACCTGTACATTCCTCATCAACAAGAAATGATTGTAACAAAGAATTAGTACAATCTTAGAACAATATAGTTAACAGTTAAACAGTAAAAAAAAATAAGTTTTTCAATTTCTGATGGCTAGTTACTAATTAGATGGATATCTTCTGCAGCTGACATGGGTCTCTAAGTATAGGGCAACTCTGTGATTCTTGGAATAGATTAATGGAGATTCCATTGCCTTCTTGCAGGTCAGGTTTTATTTGATCACTATCTCAGCCCTGATTACCATGTTATTGTTTGTGAAGTTTCAATAATTCGTTTTTTATTTTTAATAAGTTTTTTTAATAAGTTTTAATAATATGTTCAGTTTTCATATGTGTTCCTTTTCCTCTTGGCCAGTGTTTGAGTAGGCCAACCATATAAATGCTTTTAAATAAATATACATGCACTTATGTGGGCATTTCATTGTATGTCACACATTCCAGCATTCCTAATATCTACAGCCCTGAACAGATACTTTGAGTATTATCTTTTACAGATTATCAGGTCATCTAGTCCAACTCCCCCTCCGCCCAAGTAGGAGACCCAACACTGTTTCTGACAGATGGCAGTTCAAACTCTTCTTGAAAGCTTCCACAATGTCCAAGGGCAAGTTGTTCCATTGGTTGATTGTTCTCACGGTCAAAAAATTTATCCTTATTTCTAGGTTGAAACTCTTCTTGATCAGCTTCCATCCATTATTCCTTGTCTGGCCTTCAGGTACCTTAGAAAATAGCTTGACCCCTTCCTCTCTGTGGCAGCCCCTCAAATATTGGAACATTGCTATCATGTCTCCCCTGGTCCTTTTCTTCACTAGCCATGCCCAATTCCTGTATCCGTTCTTCCTATGTTTGAGTCTCCAGTCCCCTAATCATCTTGCTTGCTCTTCTCTGCACTTTTTCTAGAGTTTCTTTTTCTATTAAAGTGACTATGGCTTCACACAGCTCAGATGAGCCAGCTCCCTCAGTCAGTCCCCATTATACAATCCAAGTCAAGGAGATGTCATTCATCTAGAGCGATTGAAAACAAACAAAACACTTGTCATTGATGGTAAATGGAATAATGTACTAGCAAAAGATGTGATGTAGTACACATTTCTTACATTTGCTCTGGACTGTGAAAGCACTAAACAAAAACAAATTAAGACACAAAATGTGGAAACCCATTTTCAACTTGATTCTAAAAATCTCTTCTCAAATTTTGCATGCTCATCCTTGGTTCTTTCTCTTTTGGCATTACTTTGTACTGTATCTAGAAAAAGTTTTTTTTCTGTTTTACTTCTATCCATTTATGATACTGTAAGACAAGGAGAGACTATTCATCCTAAAGAATAACAAGTTTGATCTAATTAAGGAAAGACAACAATACAACATGTCATGAAATACTTATTCTTTAGTATTGTATTTCCGAAGAGTAAGAATTTCATGACATTGTTGCCTTTTTTTAATGTATTGTTGCCTTTTCTTAATTATTTCTTAGACTCTGCTAAGATAAACAATTTAAACTTTAAGCTTTTTAAAAAAAAATATTTAATTTGAGTCTAGTTCAAACATCAGCTTTAAAAGAAAGAAATATTTAGTTATTTAGAGATTACTTTTCTCACTATTTGTGATTGATCTTATTAGTAAAGGATGATGAACTTAGAGTTTTTACAACATCTACACATTACCACAAACATCTTTTCCTTATCATTGGTTTTAACACATTTATGTTAAATCTGTTTATGTAGAATAACTGCTCAGACACAACTTATTCTCTTTCAAATGGAGCTTTCTTTTTTGTATGACTTAATATCGCAACTATATTTTAAAATATAATTCTGCCAGTGCAATCGCCTCTTTTTTATTCATGGAAATATCTCATAATATCTCTCTGAGCTACATTAGAAACTGGCTTCCAAGATAGCCAATCATTTGGGATTTAGCCGGAGCCCTTGCTGATCCAAATATAACACTTTGATCTTGTGTTTACTTCAAAACAGTCTGTTATTTCCAAAAGAGGTCATTTGCTTTCTCTGCATGAGAAAAATGAGAATATCCTGAGTGTAAAATAATTATGGAAAATCACCAAACTTTTTTTACAGCAGTTAAAGCAAAACTAAATATCAATGCATTCACAATTATGAGTGCAAGCATATAGTCCTTGGGGACTGTAAATACGTGGTAAATCCAAGTACATTAGATTTTACTTAATGCATTGAAGATTTGTAAGACTGTTTCTACAGAATTATATTACATTCTCCTGCGGAAATTTCCATAGGTCAAATAGTTTAGCTTTTAATTTTATAAGTGAGAAGCCACCTCAAGCAATGTATTTTTAAATAGTTTTGTGTCATGGGAAAACTTAGTATCAGTTCATAACAGAACCTGAAAAGCATCCATTAGAAATCAGCAAGGAAATATACAAATTGTTAAAAAATAAAAAAGAACAGTCCAGGAGACAGACAGCAATGTGAGAGCCTTTTGACCTGAAATCCCTTACAGTAGTTTCTCCCATCTTCCAACCCATAGGCCATAAATACACTTTATCATTTATCTCCCTCTTCCTCTCTGCCCAGTTTCTTTTCATACAATTCCTGTATTGAGTGTATTGAAATTCTGTATTTCAATTCCTGTATTGAAATTGAGTGTGAATTTTGAGTTCAGAAAATATATATCTAATAGGGAACGTTACAAACTGTGAGGTGGAAGCAGATAAAAAAACCACCAAAAGATTCGTTGATCCAAGGAAAAAGAAGGTTTTATTCACGTGTCTGCAGAGACGGGTTTCCTCAGGCATTGAAGGAACACAGAGCAAAATTCAGGCAGCATTTTTATACCCTAACTGTCCGCCCCCTCGTACCAGGGCTTGGCCCACATTCTTTCTGTTTTCAAATTGACACATATATTTCGAAGGTTTATACTAGCTCCTTATCTAGAAAAAGTACTTACACGGTTTCTGACATCGCAGCACTTTATTACAGTTCCCCATTGTTCTAGCCTTATCTTGTTTTTTCTCTTGTGCACAAACTGGAACACTTTCTTATTTATCAGAGCTACTCAGTTTGAGACACACTTCCTTATTTAATTCAGTGGGCCATCCAACATGACTTCGGTTCTGCTCACAAAACTAATGCATGGCATGGAGAAAGTAAATATGAACATTTTCCTCCCCTAACACATTGTATTGACACAACTCAAGCAGGAAACACAAAATGAAATACCGAGAGTACAACAGAAGTATATAATAATCACATAATAATAATTAATAGTGGCAATGGAAGTATTTCAATCTTGCGTACATCTATGATTTGGAATGCATTCCCAATTAGGATAGTGCAGAATTCTGACAAAGTGCCTTAATTTGACAAAGCTTTGATTGGATCACTCCTTCAAAGAAGATTTGCAAGTCTAGGTTAAGACTTGCTTTGAAGAAAATAAATGAGTGCTGCAAAGGGCTTCCTTGTTTTGCAGGTGCTTCACAGACGAAATGGCTTTTCTGCAAACAGTACTGCAGTTTCATTTTTATGTTGGGAGAAAGCATTGGGAGGAAGGGAATAGTGCAATAGTATCTCTAACATTAACATGAATGGGCAGCCAATCAGTTTAATACCTCATTTAAACTCTCTGCCAGCAGAACAATTCTAGCATGGCAAAGCTAATATGATTTAATATTCATTCACTTTCTCGGATCTCAGTTTCTTGAGTGTGACCAGCCACAAATCTTTTAACTTTGCTCTCTTTTGGCTTCTGTGTTGGTCCTGCCAACTCAATGAGAAGCATTGGAATGGTCAATTATGCCAACTGCAGAGCTCATGGGCTACATCTCAAAGAGCAAGTCATTCTACTACAGGTGAAACTCAAAAAATTAGAATATCATGCAAAAGTTCATTTGTTTCAGTAATTCAACTTAAAAGGTGAAAATATTATGTGAGATAGACTCATTACATGCAAAACAAGATAGTTCAAGCCGTGATTTGTCATAACTGTGATGATTATGGCTTATAGCTCATGAAAACTCCAAATCCACAATCTCAGAAAATTAGAATATGACATGCAATCAATAAAACAAGGATTGTACATCGAACAATATTGAACCTCTGAAAAGTATAAGCATGCATATGTACTCAGTACTTGGTTTGGGACCCTTTTGCAGCAATTATTGCCTCAGTGCAGTGTGACATGAAAGCTATCAGCCTGTGGCAATGCTGAGGTGTTATGGAAGACCAGGATGCTTCAATAGTGGCCTTCAGCTCCTTTGCATTGTTCGGTCTCATGTCTCTCATCTTTCTCTTGGCAATGCTCCATAAATTCTCTATGAGGTTCAGGTCAGGTGAGTTTGCTGGCCAATCAAGCACAATAATCCCATGGTCATTGGACCAAGTTTTGGTGCTTTTGGCATTGTGGAGAGGTGCCAAGTCCTGCTGGAAAATGAAGTCAGCATCCCCATAAGGCTCATCTGCGGAAGGAAGCATGAAGTGCTCCAAACTCTCCTGGTAGATGGCTGCATTGACCCTGGACTTAATGAAGCACAGTGGACCAACACCAGCAGATGACATGGCTCCCCAAATCAACAGAGATTGTGGAAACTTCATACTGGACTTCAAATATCTTGCAGTGTGTGCCTCTTCATTCTTCCTCCAGACTCTGGGTCTTTGGTTTCCAAATGAGATGCAAAAGTTGCTCTCATCAGAAAAGAGGACTTTGGACCACTGGGCAACAGACCAGTTCTGGTCTTCTTTAGCCCAGGTAAGACGCTTCTGACATTGTTTGCTGTTCAGGAGCAGCATGACAAGAGGAATATGACATTTGAAGCCCCATGTCCAGGATCCGTCTGTGTGTGGTGACTCTTGATGCACTGACTCCAGCCTCAGTCCACTCCTTGTGAAAGTCCCCAACACTTTTGAATGGCCTTTTCCTGACAATCCTCTCCAGGCTGCGGTCATCCCTGCTGCTTGCGCACTTTTTTCTTCCACACTTTTCCCTTCCACATAACTTTCTGTTAATGTGTTTTGATTTCGCACTTTGGGAACATCCAACTTCTTTTGCAATGACCTTTTGAGGCTTTCCCTCCTTGTGGAGGGTGTCAATGATGGTTTTCTGCACAACCGTCAGCAGTCTTTCCCATGATTGTGATTCCCACTGGACCAGACTGAGAGACCATTTAAAGGCTCAGGAACCCTTTGCAGGTGTTATGGCTTAATTAGCTGATTAGAGTGGGACACTTTGAGCCTCGAATATCGAACCTTTTCACAATATTCTAATTTTCTGTGATTGTGGATTTGGGGTTTTCATGAGCTGTAAGCCATAATCATTTCAATTATGACAAATCACAGCTTGAACTATCTTGCTTTGCATGTTATGAGTCTATCTCATATTTAAGTTCACCATTTAAATGGTTCACCATTTATGTTGTATTACTGAAATAAAAGAACTTTTGCACAATATTCTAATTTTTCGAGTTTCACCTGTATAGCCTGAAAAGGCCACATTTTACCCAGGTCTTTTTTCCAAACAATTCTAATTTTTATTGCATAGCTTTTGACATAGTTAAATAGAAAACACACACACATAAAGATACAAGCCCCCCTCTCTATATATGTGTGTCTGTCTGTCTGTGTGAGAGATAACTTTTTGTAACACATTCTTCTTTTTCTTGCCATGTATTGACACACCTGTTAACCACCAATATTTCTACTGTATATTAACATTACAGCTTATCTCTAAGTCTTCACTCTTTTTCTAAATATATCTGAATTTACCTCATTGTTTGTTGTATATGAGGAAGAACCCCTGCTGAATTTAACTAAATTCTACTATTGAATACATATAGTTAGTACTGCCATTGCATGCTGACTCCAATTTTGGTCTCCCTTTCAAGCGTTCTACCAAATTGGCTCCTGCAGCTGTCAACATGTCATAGTGAATTGTGTTACTTTTCATTTGTATTTTCAGGAATTATTCCGAGCAAAATATGTTGTTGTTTCAGTTAAAATTTAATGTTTACATTTTTCTGAAAGTTTTGAAGTATGCCTTTCTTGTACTTCATGATGACATGTGGTAGAAGCTTCTTTTTTGTGGTAACATTTCCAACATTTGTTGTTTATGATTTATATATCTTGGTAATTATTAATGGATATAATCAGTTACAGATACCATTTATAAAACATTCAATACCAATTTTCTTTTTCAGTAGCTGTTCTCATTGTTCTATTATGAATCTTTAAAGTTTTGCATACATGTTATTATGTACTAAACATGGAATAATATTTACATTTTTCAAGGAAATAAGGAGGACTCATATCATTTAGATGAACCAGATTTACAGACTCAGTTAAAATGAATTGCTGCAATGTAATATATGGGAATTGCATGTACAGTGAATACAAACTTACATTTCCGGATGATAAGTAAAGGGATCAGCCTGTTTGGAAAGATTTATATGCTTGTCTTTACCCATTCTTTTCAAAGTTTTAAGAAGGCCCCAGAAGTGCTAAGTTGGCTCACCATATGTAGTTCCAAAGGACACATTGGCTATATCTTGTATTCTGTTGTTAGTGAATGAGCAATGATATAATGTGCCATATTTCAAACATCAAGAGGTTCATAAAAAGCATCATAGAAAGCTTATGAAACATCATAAAAAAAGAAATTTTCTGGGGGGAAAATCCAATAACTATCTGGAAAAAATAATTCAATGAAATTAAACAGAACTCTTACCTGAGTGAACAAAAGAATAAGAAATTTCATAACTGGGTCATTATTCTAGTTCACTCTTTGACAACAATTTGAAACATGTTGAAAATGCATATTTTCTTCTCCCTGTCTTGCATTCCTTGCCTTGTAGATACTAGAAATTATAATTGGAGCTTGCAGGAACTTTCCTCTCTGTCAATTTAATTAAATCTGTTGGAGGGTCAGTCTACAACTGTAAGAATCCTTAAACCATACTTCAGGACTCATCTTTCTCAGATTAATTCCCATAGAACTCATTGGTGCTATTCACACAGCACATTTAATTGGGTCTGATGGGGGGAATTAGCACATCATGTAAACAGCAAATCAACTGACTAGAGGATTAACCCTCTTATGCAGCTGTCCAAAGCAAATCCAGAGTTATAGATTGTCCTTCCAAATAAAATAGCAAGGCTTCCCTAGATACCGTATTCAGTCTCTGTTCTTTTCTTGTTTCTCCCTAAATCCATAGAAAGGATGAGAAGACAGCAAAAGTGAAGTAGATGATTTTTCCAGTCTGTAATGGTGCTAATCCCCACAGGATGACTGCAGATTTTTAACTTCTTTTTTTTAAGTGAAAGTAAAGGACCTCAGAAGAGAGAGTCTCACAGGACTCTTTTACAGTGAATGGAAGAATAATGAAAATAATTCACAATAACAATATTTGATTTATGGAGACATGAGATCACCTGTAGCCAGGGGAATGACTGATGTATTGGTTCCTGCAAATGGAGAATGAGTCTTACTTGACTGCACAGGGGAAGGCTGAATCCGTGAGGGAGATGGGCAATTTCTAAATTTGATGTTAATATTAAAAAAACCCAAACATATTCTCTCAGATTCTGTGAAAGACCACTGTACCCTGTGCCTGACCTATATTTTTGTATTTATTTTTCCTTCCCCCCACCACCTTGCAAAGAGGAGAGATTGGTTAAACCAGCTATTACTTCCAGCAAAGAGCTTTCCTAAAAGGAATTAATGCAGGTTAACAAGCTCAAAAGGAGCCTAAGTTAAGTTAATTAACTTCCTATCTGAAATTGGCTAGTCCCTAATCAGTCTACTTTTAAGATTTTTGCTTGCTTTTTAAGTAGCTGGGAGCACACTAATCAAACAGCCGGTGCAGTATGTATTCCTATTATGAACTTGCTTATTCTCATAATAACTGCCTTTTCCCAGTTTCCTTATGAGTTGTCTTCCCAAAATCTTCTCTATTTGGGTTTACCTGGCTGTTTGGAGAATCATATCCTTCTGATGCTGTAAGTATGTTCAGGGGTGATTTCTTTATTAACTTTTTTTCAATATTTATGATTGTCCTGGCTTCTCCCTTGGTGTTCTTGTTCATTGGTGTCTGTCTTACAATTTTGAATTAAGCATCAACACCCAGATTAAAGGTAATACAGAAGCACTTGGATTCCTTTGTCTGCCAACATTGGTAGAATGGCCAAGTTAAAGAAACTTAAAACATTCTGACATTGTAAGGGTCAAGGTTGGCAAACAGCAATCATTTGGGTCCCTTGCTTTACTTCTACAGGATACTGGACAGAATCTTAAAAGTCTACCAAATCAATTATCCTGATCAACTTTTATGCAGTATAATTACAGAGGAGTTACTCTAAGTGTCTTTCCCATGCTTTCCTGCTCCCATGGACTAAGGAATATTTTCTGTAATAATAAGAGAGGTGTCTTCTTTCCCCTCTCCCTTGGACTGCAAGGTGATCCAACCAGTCAGTCCTAGAGGAGATCAACCCTGATTGCTCTTTAGAAGGCCAGATCCTGAAGATGAAACTGAAATACTTTGGCTACCTAATGAGAAGGAAGGACTCACTGGAGAAGATCCGAATGCTGGGAAAGATTGAGGGCAAAAGAAGAATGGGCAGCAGAGAATGAGGGGGATGGATAGAGTCATTGAAGCAGTTGGTGTGAGCTTAAATGGACTCCAGGGGATAGTAGAAGACAAGAAGGCCTGGAGGAATGTTGTCCATGGGGTCGTGATGGGTCGGACATGCCTTCGCAACTAACAACAGGAACTTCTCTCCTATAGTGGTCACATTTCCTGCACTGTGTTTCCAAGCTTTGTTAGATATTCTAGTGAGGTAGGTTAGAATTAGACAAATGACTCACCTGAAGTCACCCTGACCAGTCTTCCATGGTTGAGACTGGGTTAGAATCTGACTCTTCCAAATACAGGGCTGTCAAACTCTCAGCCCGTGGGCGGGATGCATCATGTTCTGGGCACGCTCACGCCCGGTTTAGCGAAGAAGAAGAAAGGCCCAATAGAGGTAAGAGGTAGAAAATAGGTGAATAAAGATTATTGTTATGTATGAATCAAATATATAAGAGGGTTTATAATTACAAACAAATTGATATAATTTATAGAACTATAAATAAGGTAATATAAAGAGAAACTTAGTTAAAACTATTGAGTTACACCACTATTATTGTTATCTGTATGCATGTTTGTACTTTTCTTGATTTTTTGTAAATGATATACTCTGACAATACACTGTATTCAAAATGTTTATGAATAAAAATAAAACATATACTAAAAAAAAGAAAAGAAAAAAGGCCTGATATGTCACGTGACACCGCCATGACGACGTGAGTTTGACACCTCTGCCCTGTACCTATTATAAGTGCAAATGGTCAATTATTTTGTTCACTTGAATCAAAGTATCAAGCGGATAGTTTAAACTGCTCAATTTAAAGCCTTGGAATCATTTTTAGCTGCAGCAGCTTAGAAGAGGCATTAGTGCTTATTAAAAAGTATCACTTTGAAATATGGTATATTCACACAACACCTAAAGAAAAAAAATAGGAAAGGGGAAAGTGAAAAGGAATAAGGAAAAAAAAAAAAGAAATAGAGAAAGGCTAACTTTTAACTTATTTTGATACAGTTAAATATAAAATCTATTAACCATTTCAACCAAAATATTCAAAAGTGGTTTCTAGGTAGAGACAAAGCTAGACAAAATCATCTATAAATTGATACAATCCTAAAAAATGTTTAACTACCATTCCGATATAATTATTTCTGTTTTTAAATCTATTCATTCCATATACCCTATATCTGCTTCTTCCTTATGAATTATTTCACATCAGTTTACTTGTTGATTTTTCAGACATATGCAGCACTGTGAACAGATTCTGATGGCTCCATAATTTCTACTCATTTAATTGTCATATGGAATTGCCAACTATTAAAAACTCATAGTAATCCTTTCCTTCATATATTTGGTGCTTCTTCTGTTCTCCCATTCTGAAGTAATCTTTTTCTTTCCTGAGGGCAGGCCTAAAATATGCTTTTTCATCTTTCTAAATAAACTTCTGAATACTGTCTTGTTCTTATTGTGCTTTCTCAACTTTCTTATTTGGAACACTATAATCTTATTTGATTGTTTCTATTAGGACTCATAAGGGAACAAACTACCATTAGATCTCAGCTGAGGATAGTAATCCAACTCTTCTGATAACTTTAGTAAACTAAAACTTATAGACATTATGTTGTTGCATTGTGTTCTTTAGTAAATTCTTCACAGTATTTAGAATAGCGAATGGAGATGTGTGCTTATGAAACATCTGTGCAAGAACCTTGCATTTTTTTTTATCAGTGATGTGCATAGATATATGACTGCATACATTTGACTACAAAATCAGAGGTATCAAAGAACGCCCAATTCACATAAGTCGAAAGAACCTTTCCCCACTACGATTCTACCTGGAATTTAACAACACAATCCACACCAGCCATTCCTACTTAGTATTCACACATTGTGGCTCTTAAAATAGCACAGTCCCAAAGGCTCCCTGAGAAATATTTGAAAATGAAAGCAAGGAAACACAGGCAATGTCTCTCAGAACCACAACAGACTATCCAGAGATAAGCAGACACAAAGGCAATCATATATCAGGCAAGTAGATCCATAGGGAAATGAAAATGGTGAGAACATATTTCTTGGTGAAAGCAATATGGGCCTCTCCTGAGGAAATGAGGGAGACCTTCATCCTCTGAGGTGAATGCTATTTGTAACTTTTAGTTTTATATGCCAGCAAGGCTATAAGACAAAATAAGGATTTTCTATAGAATAGAATAGAATAACAAAATTGAAAGGGACCTTGGAAGTCTTCTAGTCCAACCCCCTGCTTAGGCAGGAAACCGTATACCATTTCAGACAAATTGTTTTCCAAATTCTTCTTTAAAACTTCCAGTTTTGGAGCATTTGCAACTTCTGGAATCAAGTTGCTCCACTGATCAGTTGTTCTCACTGTCAGGAAATTTCTCCTTAATTCCAGTTGCTTCTCTCCTTGATTATTTTCCATCCATTGTTTCTTATTCTGCCTTCAGGTGCTTTGGAGAATAGCTTGACCTCGTCTTCTTTGTGGCAGCCCCTCAAATATTGGAACACTGCTATCATGTTACTCCTAGTCCCTCTTTTCATTAAAGTAGACATGCCCAAACATTCCTTACTTTCAATGATTAAATAGGACAAGTCGTATTTGCTAATTTTGACCACGGTGTGCAATAAAACCAAATACAAATATTGCATGGTCATTTTAGACAAGACGAGTTGGATACTGGGAGGGCTGTTCTTTTTTTAAAGAAAGCTTCTCAGAATGTATTTTAGTTTTCATTCCTAATCTGTAGTCAGATATGACCCCTGCTTTCAATTCTGCAGAAGCCATCCTGCGCAGTTCTTATATCCTTCTGCTAGGCAATGATACCCACAAATAACAGATGCTTCTTGGCATGTTTTCTGCTTCCTTCTACTCTAAGTAAAGGAGCAAACTGCAGATTTATGCTTGGAAATCTCTCTCATGCAAAGCCAGAGATATGCACACTGCAGAGCAATGTGCAAAGTACTGTAGAAGGAAAAATTAGAAACATCTGGCAAAATGGTTGGAAAGCGGTTTTCCACGGCAGCGAAGAGGCAAGCCACGTACTTTTTTAATTTCATGGCATCGAAAAACAGTATACTGATCAAAAACAATATACTGATCAAGCTTATTTCCAATCATTCCATTTTTTTTTTTTAAAAGGATCCAAAGCTTGTTGAGAGGCTTGGGCTACAAGTGCTTATCACAGGGGTGTCAAATTCAAGATACTTAGATCCGGCCTGCAGGGTCGTCCTTGAAACAGTGAAGGTCTGGTCCACAGTGCCTCTACCAGTGAAAATGGAGCTCCGGTGGCCCTCCCAATCTCTGTTTTTGGCCATGGCGGCCTCCTGTAGCCCTCTGCCAGCACAAATGGAGTTTGGAGGGTTTCTGGTTTTTCTGGCAGAGGGTTGCAGGGTGCCGTTGTGGCTGAAAACATAGCATGCAAAGGCCCTCCCGAGCTCCTTTTTGGGGGGCCCTCCTGAGCTCCTTTTTTGTTAGCAGAGAGCTTCAGGAGGCTTTTGTGGCCAAAAACAGAGCTTGTGGCTCAATTTTCTCTGGCAGAGGGCTGCAGGAGGCCGTTATGGTTGAAAATGGAGCTCGTGAAGGCCATGTGCACCCCCCCCCCCCAAGCTCCATTTTTACTGGCAGAGGGCTGCAGGAGGCCTTCACAACCAAAAATGGAGCTCAGGAACCCATTTTTACTGGCAGAGCACTCTGGCCACAGGCATCCCTCCGAAACAAGTGATGTCAAGCTGGCCACACCCACCCCAGCTATGCCCACCCTGGCCCCTTGAGATCAAACACAATCCTAATGTGGTCCTCAATGAAATTGAGTTTGACACTGTGGCTTATCAGATATTTTCTGGAAATGCGGAAGACCACAGATGTGCTAGACTGGAAACAAATTGTGGAGAACAATGTTTTGCTTGATTTTCACATTTACAACAACAAAAAAGGGGGGATTAATAAGGATGGCATGGTTTCTTGAATTCTTTCTAAAGTCCATTATAATTGTACTATGGTTTGCATGAACAGGAGAGAAGGAGAGGCATACAATAGAGGGACTCCTAACGTTTTGAGTCAAATATTTACTGCCTCTCCTATAGGCACTAATAGACCTACTTGCCCATGACTTAAAAACAAATCAAATTGGGACTGTACCTTTTCTGTTCCAGAAAATAGATGGCTCATTTTTCATTTATGCAGTATGAAATATTGTGACCATCTGAAGAAAATGTAGCAGAACCCAGAGATCAATAATTTAATATGGCTCTCCACAGGCTATTCCCCTTATGATGTTCCCAAAGCAACCTTTGAACCATAACAGAACTTCTACCACAACAGCCTCTTTTATGGTATATATTGAAGGAAGGCATGAAATTGGTTGAAAGACAGCGGCTTGGCGACAACACATGCTGAGCACACAAAAGATAGCAGGTTCAATTTATGGCATCTGGAAAAAGGGATGAAAAAGAGCCATGGCTAATCAATCAATGAAGATAATACTCTGATCTGCATGGCTTGATTCAGCGTAAGTCTACTTCCTCTGATACAAAAGGAACCATTTATTATGTTTAGGAGCAAAATTTTACTGAAGGGCTAAATGTTGTATTATCTCCCTCTTTTTTGAGGCAGGGGAGGGAGGGAAGAGAATATGCATTTCTTTTGCGTACAAATGGCCAACCAGAAGAGAGAGAGCATAAGGAAGCCCAGACCCTGTTATATAGACGCAGCTTCGATACTTGAAATCTCCAGATCAGAAAATGCTTCTACCTAAAATTCTAGAATTTTTTCCCCAATGGTGCATTAGGGCAGTGTCCCCCAACCTTTTGGACACCAGGGACCAGTAACTTGGAGAATGGTTTTACTATGGACCAGAGGAGATATGGTATTGCATGCTGCCTGCATCACCTGGCTGGGGCTTCGCTTGTGTGTGCAGACTGGTTGCTGGTATGCCACAGACTGTCCGTCCAGGTCTGAGGATCGGGGTTTGAGGATCCTTGCATTAGAGGGATGTGAACAGTGCACTCTCCTTAAGTGTAACAATACCTGAACAGCTTTGTAGAAATCCCAAGTATAAAGGGTTACAATATTAGATATACATACAGGCTGTTTCTACTTATGGTAATGTCTTTTTCACCACTAAACACACAGCATTAAAGAAACTAAAATTGATAGTCCTCAGTGACCTTTGAGCACATGTACACAGAATGAAAAAAAAAACCACTAATAATTGTTTAGAAACACCGTTTCTTTCCCAGGTTCTGGTCTGGTGGGATTGTAACATTGACTAAGGCTCTGAGAACTCAGCTAAGTGCTTTGTCACTGGTGTGACCTTAGCTTCCTTATCTAGTTTAACTTCCACTTTCCCTGTGGAGCAACTTTAATGTGGATGTGACCATTCATGTCAGGAATAACGTAAGTCAGAACAAATGGTCAAAATTGGGAGCGTCCTACCAAATTCTGTACCTGTCAATAGTGGTGTCCCCCATGGCAGTGTTCTAGGACCAACTCTCTTCATACTCTCCATAAATGACCTCTGTGACCATATTAAGAGCAACTGCGTTCTCTTTGCTGATGATGTAAAGCTATTCAACACCACAGACAATATTGCTACCAGTCAAAACGACCTTGACTATGTATCAGAATGGTCAAACAAATGGCAACTTCAAATCTCAACAAATAAATGCTCTGTCTTACGTATTGGCAAAAAAATAAAATAAAATCAGAAAATAAAATACAAGCTGAATAGTCAAGATCTTGTTGATGATCCAAGCTCTATAAAGGACCTTGGAATACTCATCTCTAATGATCTAAGTGCTAGAGCCCACTGTAACTACATAGCCAAAAAGGCAATAAGAGTTGTTAACCTAATCCTACGTAGCTTTTTCTCTGGTAATATCACACCACTAACTAGAGCATACAAAACATTTGCTAGACCAATACTCGAATACAGCTCATCAGTCTGGAACCCACATTACATATCCGATATTAGCACAGTTGAGAAAGTCCAGAAATATTTCACGAGAAGAGTTCTCCACTCCTCTACTCATTGTAGAATATCTTATGCCACCACACTTGAAATTCTAGACCTAAAAAACCTAGAACTATACCGCCTTCGGTCTGATCTAAGTATAGTGTATAAAATCATACATTGCAATGTCCTACCTGTCAATGAATAGTTCAGCTTCAACCATAACAATAAAAGATCACACAAAAGATACAAACTCAAGGTAAACTGCACTAAACTTGATTGCAGGAAATACGACTTCAGCAACAGAGTGGTCAATGTCTGGAATACACTACCTGACTCTGTGGTTTCTTCCCCAAACCCCAAAAACTTTAACCTTAGACTGTCTACTATTGACCTCACCCTTTTCCTAACAGGTCTGTGGGGGGGGGTGTGTGTGCATAAGCGCACCAACATGCCTCCCGTCTCTGTCCTATTGTTTCTTTATTTTTCTTATATGTATCCATTTAATGTATTCATAACTATGTTTATACTTATACCTATTATCTTGTAAGCAATTGACAAATCAAATCAAATAAATAAATAAAATTATTCACTGGGATACAAAAGATTCCCATCCTTTACACAATCTGGGAACTAAATGAAAGTATGTGGCCTAGGGTAATTTAGCAAACATTTTATACTTGTTTTGGGACCACAATTGTTACCGACAGCTCTGTCATTAAGTGATGTAGTTGTTAAGTGGGAAATCATATGACCAGAACTGCATTTTCCTTTTCACTACCTCCTAGATAGCTGGGTAAAAACTGACAAGACTAATCTGTTTTACCCTTCCACTTTTGTTTTCCTCATAATCAGTTGCCCAACTTTTGGAATGCTTACCCAAGGGTTTGGATATTTAGCAAGGAGCAAGTTCATGTTTGCATTTACAGTACAAACATATCAAAAGCAATATGCTACACAAATAGGCTGGTGTATTCCTCATTGTCTTCCTGTCTTTTAATATTTTTCTCTCCAAACTCTCTACTCTGCAGGGTTGGAGGTAGATGTATCAGGTGCAAGTGATTGCTTACATAAATTGCTTGTGTTTTTCCTTCACTTTCCCACAAGAAAATTGGAGCTGAAGGGATTACAAGAGATTAAGCTGGTATACCACGGAACAGGGGTCGCCAACCTTTTGGACCTCAGGGACCACCAAACTCATAATTTTAAATCCTGTGGACCAGAGACCCTGGGAAAATCCCCAAAAAAGTCTGAAGGAAAATTCCCCACCCTGTTTTCCTGCTTATCAATCATTCTTTATTTGGGATCACAGGATACCGTCTCCAACTCTGTTCCCGGGGGGGGGGGGGCGGGGGGGGAGAGACAGAGAGACAGAGAGAGACAGAGACAGAGACACTGACTGACTTTTGGCTTCAGTCAAGGAAAGCAGAAGCAGCAGCAGTCTTTCTTTCTCTCCCCCAAACACCGCCAAAAATGAGTCTTTGCTGGCACAGTCTCTTGGAGCGGGATGTCTTGCAGGGTCCCAAAGATTGATTTCTGGCGGAGTTTGGGAGAAAGTAAGACTTTTGCTGCTTTCCTTGCATGAAACCAAAAGCAGAAGCGGAAAGAAGCATCCTGGTGGCCAGGTGAGGTGTGTGGGGCATGTGGGGCTAGTTCCCCCCTATCCTCACTACCTCATGTTGTTTCTAATGGAAGTGATGCAAGCTTTGTGCTCCCATGGGCCATGTGGGCAGCACAGCCTTGTGTTCCTGCGCAGCCTGGATTGCTTTGGGGGGTGTTTTGGGTGTGACATTTCTCTGCGGACCACCAGTGGTCCCCAGCCCACTGGTTAGTAACCACTGTGTGCTTGTGGCTGCTGATGAATTGCATTTAAAGCTATTCCTCACTGTGTGTCTATTTACTGTCCTGTAATCCCTTCTTCTCTGATCTCAGCTCTGCAGGGGAGTGGGTGGGTAGAAAATGTATCTCCTTTTATTACTTTCTATCTATTTATAATTGTCCAGCCAGTCTAAAGTTGTGCTTGACCAAATGCAAAATGCCCTGTAATACATCTGCAGGGGAAACTAGTCCATCCTTGCTTAATGAAGAACATTCCACATAAATTGTTTTATCAAAAATACAGAAAGTTACATTGAAGCATATTTAAAATCTAACAACATATTTTCCCAATTTAGATTACCACTTCCTAAACAGCCGAGCTGTGAAGATTTTGTGTTCCTCTCTTACACTATTGGATGAAGGCAAAGCATATCCAGCATTGTGATGAGTGGTGCGGTGGCCTAGAGGTAGAGCTCTTGCCTCACAATCTGGAGGCTGCGAGTTTGTTTGATCCTAGGTAGAGGGGTAGCTAGTTCTCTCTGGGCACAATGAGTATGTATCTGCTGAGTATAACTCCACATTGGAGACAGGAAGGGCATCCACTCAGCTCCCCAGACTCCTCCTCACAAGGGATTATGGGGTCATTAAAAGATGATGATCATAAGGTAGATTTCACTTTATTTGACTAATAAGATTGTAATCCGACCAGACATGTCTATGCCTTGCATGCATTCTGAGCAGCATCAGGAATCTTAATTACTTCACAATTAGCATCCTATCTATTCCCATAAATTTAAGAGAACTTTTATCTCCAAACATAGAAATATACCTTAACAAGGATTCATTAAATTGATGAAAAATTTAATTAAACAAACATATTTTAACTAATATGACAATTAAAATGGAATCAAAAATGCACAATGGTATATGATTTAAAAAAACACATAAATAGTTTATTTGTGGAAGGGAAAAATGATAAAAACTTTCTTAAAGGTCAACAAAGTTTGGAGAAAATTTCTAAATCATCACTATTAAGAAGGCCTTAATGTAAAAGCTATTACAGATAAAAGAAAATAAATATGAGGGGTTTTAATTTCTCTTTCCTTTCTCTGCAGTTAAAATAATCATTTAAAACAGAATTAAGATTAATATTTTTATTATGTGAACAATCTGGTATAAAACATTACAGTACTTCAAATAAAAACAAACCAAGAGACAACAAATGTGGGCATTTCAAATAAGGCACATGTAAAAAAACACACATCCAGTGAAATAGACAAATTTCTATATATATATTTATATATTTATATTTAGAGGTAGAAATACTTACAAAAATATGCAACAACTTTAACCATTAGCAGTTCTGTTAAAACCAGGGTCCCTATTAAAAAACTGCCTTGGTAAGATAGTTACAGATGCATTTTATGCACTACATTTTTATGGCATCTGTACATTTTAATTTGAGTACCGGTCGGGGGAAAAATGCTATTGCATGGCCAATACAAGATTTGTTTAAAAAGCTATAAATGTTCATACAAATGTATTTAATGACAAAAAATTCTTGAAGCACCACAATTTTTCTCTCAAATAAAAAAAAAATCTACACCGCCTTTTTTTATATTAGCATTAGAGACCTAATGAGGTTTTTAATAGTGTTGCTATATCTGCTGGAATGGCTCCTTCTTCTCCTGTAGAATTAAAAGGAATATGTCAGATTTTCATGTGCAAAGAACATTTAATTCAAGTTAATAGTTATGATGAATGCAACCAAAATAATATTTCTGCAATCTTGCTAACTGAACATGAGAATATTATCGCAATGGAATACTTTTTAAAACAGTGGAATGCAAAATTTGCTTGGACATTTGAAAATCACTGGTTCAATTTAATTTGTTTTCCAAATTACTCTTGGGGTTTTGCATAATAGTTACTATTATGATTAATCTTGTTTATATGTCTGAATAAGCTGTAATCAGATCAGAAGTGGTATTCAGTAGGTTCTGATCACTTCTGCAGAACTGGTAGCAGAAATTTTGAGTAGTTTGGAGAAATGGCAAATATCATCTCTGACTGAAGATTTTACAGTATCCTTCCCCTGCCATGCCCACCAAGCCATGCCCACAGAACTGGTAGTGAAAAAATTTGAACCCCACCACTGAATCAAATATGGTAGCTGGCATAAATTAAATTAAATTTGGAACCAGGTTCAAATGTTTGAGCAAGCCACAAGGCCAAAACAATTATTCTAAAAATTACTTTGGACACATCAAGTCTTTATGTGTAGACATTGTTAACTTTTTCTTTATATTTCTGCATCCTATTGTGCAAATTGCTTTTCAAAGTCTATTAAATAGTTCACTAGACAGCATGACAAAGAGATCCATGAAAAAGAAATACTAACTTGGATCATAAAACATTTGCACCATTATTTATATTATAAACAAACAAGTAAAAGTAAAACTGGATTTTGATCAAACTATGTGTCAAAACTTTCTGCACTTTTTTGAATTTGGTGAGAAATTGTATAAAACATAAAAAAAATCCTACGAAATGCTACATTCTAGCTTTCCAGTCCATGTGGTCCCTAAATGTTGTTCTTTTTTAAAAAAATATACATACTGGACTGCTTTTATCAATTCATTTTAGGACTCTAAGATTCTGAATATAGATTGGGCTGACCTTAAATCATTTTCAGACGGTTGAACATTTATTCTAAATAATCATATGGTATGTTGTTTGATTTAGAGAAATTTCTCAGACTACTTTTTGAAAAGTACCTAAGTTGGAGAAGCATACGGGAATTTCGACCAGGTAAAAGATTTTAATATACAGTGGTTTGTACTGAAAAATTATATTTTGCTTGAACATACGAACTTGAACTTATGACTTAATTTTTTTTACAAAAGCAACAATAAATTTGATGACATTATTATTTCCATATTTCTTTGGTTTTCTAAATATTATTTTTTTCTACCTCACATACTTGTGAACCCTCTTAGTAGTTTAACCTAGTAGTTTAGTAGTTTAACTTACTAAAAAGTATTTTGCAATAACTCACCTGTTTCAGTTGCTGTCATATCTTGCTCTAATTTTAACTTCTGCTGACTGATTTTGAGCATGGATTCTTCTATGGTCCCTTTACTTATAAGCCTAATAACCTGCACTTCTCTAAACAAAATAAAACAAAAACAAACAATATCAAATATGTATTCATATAATTATGTAAAACAGTATTTATAGTTTATTACAAGTATATTATTTCCCATCTGGCACAATTATATATCAAATGAAGCTTGTTTATTTTTAGCAATGTATTAAGTGACTAACCTTATTCATGCAAAGACGTACATAAAGTGACAGGAACCTTGGATTAGAACTGTGATGCATACATGTATCATATGCTATAGGCATATATCATACATGCAGAGTATCAGACAAAAATTGCAAAACAACTTTAGCATTGAGAATTCCTATGTTCATATACGGATCACTAAAAATATTTCACCAAAAAAGGAGTTATTTTAAGCCTGCCTTTTTTGTATCTGTTTTCTTGTATTGCAGCCAATTCCATAATTTCAATGAAGTGAAACCATAGTTTGATCAAACAATAAAAGAATAACAACAAAACACAAGACTGGCTGAAACTAGAAATATAAAAACAATGTTAGCTTACATAAGTAAGATAAGTATTGCTAGGCAACAGTGTATAGATGGATGTAGGGACAGATAATTCTTATAATTGTCTGAGACTCTATATCAAGGGTGTCAAACTCGATTTCATTGAAGGCTGCATTGAGGGTTGTGTTTGACCTCGGGGAGGGGGGACGTGGCCAGCTCAATTTAACTTGTATTGGGGCACCTGAGATGGCGCGAGCACTCTGCCAGTGAAAACGGGCTCCAGATGTGTTTTCAACTGTGACAGCCTCCTGCAACCCTCTGCCAGCAAGAGGCATCACTATTTCCAGGGCAGCCCCACTGGCCGAATCTAAGCACCCCGTTGGCTGGACCTGGACCCCGGGCCTTGAGTTTGACACCTCTACTCTATACAGTCTTCTTTAGGCTTAAAAAAAGAACGAATGAACCAAAGTGTAAAGTTTATCACCAATCAAGGTATTCACACCAACACACCAAATTAATCATAATAAAATCAGCACTTTATAAAATTGGGAAAGTTTTCTTATCAATCCATACCTAGTCTGCCCAACTCTGTGGCATCTGTCTTCAGCCTGTTTGTCATTGTAAGGATTGCAGTCAATATCGTGGAGAATGACCACATTGGCCGAAGTCAAATTAATCCCAAGGCCCCCAGCTTTAGTTGAAAGCAAGAAAATAAAGATATCCATATCTGAATTGAATTCATCTATCAAATGTATCCTATCCAAAAAGAAAGAAACAGCAAAGCATTTATTAGTACGCCAAATCTTTTTTAAAAAATGAATCTCCTATTGGTTGGTCACATTATAGGAACTGGCATATGTACCCATTCATTTGTTGAGCATAGCATCAAAGCATATATAATGAAAATCTCATGTAGCAGATATATTCTTACCTTTCAGAAATCTGTGTCTTTCCATCCAGTCTAAGATAGCGATATTGCTCATGTTTCAGGAGAACTTCCAAGATGTCCAGCATCATGGTAAATTGGCTAAACAAGACAACTCTGTCACCCTAATGGACGAAAGAATACAGTTAATTTATGAAAAAGCTCCTACTTTCATCAGAAAGTGAAGTACACAAATATTAAAGCTGCTTTAGACTACAGAGGCTGGATTTAAAACTAAGCAATACATTTGAAAGTCAGTGTTCAAGTATTTAATATATTTACTAAGTTGAGGACCAAACTAGTCTACTGTTTCAAGGGACAAAAAAGCCAATGTGATGGCTTCACTTGATCATGAAATAAACATGTATCTGTTTTTGTCAGCTGTAATCTGTGTATAAGCAGTGGCTAATAAGAATTATTAGAGAATTGTAACTTTAGACATAAGCAAAACTCTATTTTTAAAATATCTTTTAATGACCCTGTAATCCCTTGGGGGTGGAGTCGGGGCAATTGAATGGAGTTGAGTATTTACTGGCCGGTAGCCCTTCCTGTCAACAATGCAGAGTTCATAGCTGATATTTACTCATTGTGCCCAGAGAGAGAAATATCTGCATCTACCTAGGATCAAACTCACAGCCTCCAGATTGTGAGGCAAGGGATCCACCTCTGGGCCACTACATCACTCACATAAGCAAATCTCTATGAGATGCAATAATAATACACTGCTAATAAAACAGGAAGAGGCTAATATATTAGGATCAGATTACTTTATTCTAGTTTAAGATGCAGAAAAATACCATCTGAACATAAACTTGTGTAACATAAGTGCACAGTTAGTTTCTAAAGAAGATTTTATGTTTCAATCTTGGAACACTCAGTAGCAAATTACTACAAAAGAATAAATAATAAATCTACTTTGTCTTTTAAAAAGTAGGAATTTAGGCTAAAAAAAGTTCCCTCATATTATTTTGCAAAGAGGTCAGAAAGTTATAAGTTTAAAAATAATAAATTTATTACTTATAAATTCTCAAACATTACGCATTCTGTTATACAGAAACTCAGAAGCAATTGGTCCCAGCATGGGATTGACATTGCTTTGAAGGAGAACTCATAAGAAAAATTAAAATGTTTGCTCCAGGAATAAAAATACTTAATATCAATTTTCAATAGATTTTTCCCCCCAGTAATGTAAGTTGTCAGTAGCATTGAGTTGTGATGGCGTGGTGGTTAGAATGCAGTATTGCAGGCTAATTATGCCAACTGACAGAAGTTTGATTCTGACCAGCTCAAGGTTGACTAAGCTTTCCATCCTTCCAAGATGGGTAAAATGAGGACTCAGATTGTTGGAGACAAATATGCTGATTCTGTAAACCGTTGAGAGAGGATTGTAAAGCATTGTGAAGCTGTATATAAGTACTATTGCTATTTTCTGAAATTATACTGCCTTCATCTCCATTTTTGAAATAGCTTCAAGAGTTTCAAAAATAATCCAGTTGGTTTAAGGATTAGGGTTATTACCTAAACCTTGGCCACTAAAAGCAATATGTATTCTCCAAAAAGGTCCTTAAAGATTAGAAAACAAGATTTCTTAGCTCTGAACCTAACTTCATTTGGCCATCAGTTCTATAACCAACAATTAGCTGTCATTGTCTCTCTCCTCTCTCATCTAGTTAAGGCCTATTTTGTTATATTATAAAGTGTATAATAAAATTCATTTAGGGATTAATTACATTTACACCCTTCCCCCCAATATACTATTTTTCACACAAACATTTGAGGAACCTACCTGATGAAGAGTCCCTATGAACATGTTACACTAGCCATGGATAAATTGTGAGCAGGCAGGATTTTTAGCCATGGTTAATGACAAACCTAGATAAACGGTATTGAGAGGGCAGATGAGTTCATAATCCTACAAGCAACTGCTGATCTTTAGCCCTGGCTAATGTATCTATTTTGTTTTCCAAGAATCTTCAAAGGTGAGGAATTTGAAGAGAAGAGAGCTTCCCCTAACTAATACAAATATTGTTTTCTAAAATGTGCTTTGGTCAGTATAGATTACAGCTGAAAACAGCTCATTTATTTGTAGAGGTTAATATATCAAAAAGGGATTGGTATGAAGGGCGCACCTTTTCTTTAAAATCCGATAAAATGTGTATTAGTGTCCTAAATTTTCCAGAATCCAAAATTAGATCCATTTCAAGTTTGAAGTCCTGAATATTTGCATACTGTTTACAAAGCAAATGCAGTTCATAATCAGTCATCACACACATATCTTCAAAAATAAGATCAGGGTTTGCTTCACAGTGTGTAGGCTCCTAAAACAACAACAAACCTTAGTTATTTGCAAATAAATAATATTAACATGCAAAACACACCTCCTGTCCTGTAATTTATTTTTATCCGACAATCCTGAGAGCTCCTTGGTGCTCTCTGACCTTGCTTGTTTTCTTGCAGATGTGCTCCGTTTTCGGCTGTGACTGCCTTCCGCAGCCCTCTGCCAGGAAAAATGGAGCTGGGAGGTGCTTGTTCTGCAGGAGGCCATCGAGGCTGAAATGGGGTGCACCCCTTCCCCCCGGCTGTTTTCGCTGGCAGAGGGCTATCAAAACAAACTAAAAACAAAAGGACAAATGTTTCCCCTTTTGTATTTGAGCTTTCAAGAAGGGATAGGAAAGGAGAAAGGGAAAGAGGAAAGAAAAAGAAAAAGAAGAGAAGATGTTTTATTTTGACAGTTTCTCCAAAAATATAAAATGACTCTTGACAAGACAGCCAGATTGGTATAATGGTTGATGTATCAAAACAGGCAGATTGTAAGTTTTTGTCCTGCCTGAGGCACAAAATCACCTGGGGAATTTTGAGTCAGTCACTCACTCCACCCTAAAAAGTAGGCAAAAGCAACCCACTTCTGAAAAACCTTCCCAAGAAAACCTCAAGGATCCCATTTACAGGTAGTAGTCCACTTACGATCACAGTTAAGCCCAAAATTTCTGTTCTTAAGTGAGACATTTGTTAAGTGAATTTTACCCAATTTTACCTCAGTTGCCTTAGTTGTTAAATGAATCCCTGCAGCTGACAAGTTAGCAACCCGGCTGTTAAGTGAACCTGGCTTCCCCATTGACTTTGCTTGTCCAAAGGTTGCAAAAGGTGATCACGTGACCTTGGGACCCAATAGCCAAACATCTGAATTTTGATCACATGATCATGGAGATGTTGGAAATGTCATGACTGTGTTGTAACTTTGAATGGTCACTAAGCAAACTGTGGTAAGTTGAGGACTACCTGTATTTATTTCTTCATTTACTTACTTAATAAATAACTAGCTTATTTATAATACAGGGCTCTTCAAACCTGGCCACTTTCAGACATGTGGACTTCAACTCCCAGAATTCCCTAGCCAGCCATGCTAGCTAGGGAATTCTGGGAGTTGAAGTCCACAAGTCTTAAAGTAGGTAAGTTTGGAGATCCTTGATTTAATGTATCACCCATTTCTGAGGCAAATGCACCTTATGACAAAACTAAAATGCATCTATTACTTACCTTGAGCATGAGTTTTGACATGGCTCTAAGTTTTTCATAGGTATAATACTGGCGGTGTAGGAGAGGATGATTAGCCATTTTTCTTAGCTGCATCATGACATTCCCCATTTCAGGATTTTTTTCTACGAAGAGAAACAAGCATCAGGAAAACATATCCATTTGCTTCAAACATGTTAATTAAAAAGTCTTATTTTTACAGATATATCTAAAAAAAAAACAGTAGAGCTCAATGTATTTCCTCCCTTGTGCAAAAGAAAAATGGCTGAGAAGTATTAATACGTATTCATACCTTGACCATCAACAGATTTCTTAAAGCAGCTAAAAAGATCTTGGTATAGTTTTTCCTGTTTCTCAGTCATTTCACACCACTCCACAATGTCTTTTTTGGGAGGTAGTTGCTGCAGCACCTGGCAGACCAAGACCAAAATTCTATGCATTAGGAAAACAAACTTAGACACACAGATACAAATCTGGAAGTTCTACTTTATTTATGGTAACCTGATATCAAATAATTATTTGTCATGGCAGAATAAAGGCATACCTCTTCTTTTACTCTTCTCAAGATGAATGGTTTTATTATCTGCTTTGCATGTGTAATTCGCTCCTTTTCATAAATGCTATGCTCCTCAGATGCTTTCTAATAAAAAAAATCAAAAACATAAAGAACATTTCATACTGTCAATGCAAGAAAGGTAACATGAACAGAGATCATATGTTATTTGTCCTTAACATGAATATCTTGATTCAAAATAAAACTTCACTCAAATTCCCCTCCACTCAGCTAGCAATCTCCCCCCTCTTTACCACCTCTACAGGGTGGCTTCAGCCCCGAATCCAAAGGATCAGAGTGCTCCAGCAGTGAGCAAGATCAAAACTGTGCACGATCACGGATTTCAGTCTGTCGCTGAAGAGACCCAAACCTCAGCAGTGTTCCAATATTTGAGAGGCTGCCACAGAAAGGAAGGGGACAAGCTATTTTTCTAAAGCTCCTATAGGCCAGACAAGGAATAAAGGATGGAAACTGAACAAGGAGAAATTCAACCTAGAAATAAGGAGGAACTTTCTGACAGTGAGAACAATCAAGCAATGGAACAGCTTGCCCTCGGAAGTTGTGGGAGCGTCATCACTTGAGACTTTCAAGAAGAGATTGGACTGCCATCTGTCAGAAATGGTGTAGGGTCTCCCGCTTGGGCGGGTGGGGGGGTTGGACTAGATGACCTGCAAGATCCCTTCCAACTCTGATTATCTGTTTTATTTAAAGATGCAAAGTTGAAGATTGCATTATGATTTTTCTGAACTATGTTTTAAAATTATCTTTAAATTCACAATGCAAAATTAACAGTAATCATATAACCATTTCAAAACAATAAAAACACATACAAAATATACTTACTGCTTTCGAAGAAAATATCCTCCGGATTTCACTGGTGCTACTACTGAACATGTGTGGCATGACAAAATTCAATAGGGACATAAGTTCTAAAAGATTATTTTGAACAGGAGTCCCAGTTAGCAGCAAACGATTTTTTGCCTGTTTTGATAAAAACAAATAAGCAGTGATTAGAAGATGAAACATTAAATTACCAACATTTTGCCAGAACATTGTATTAGAAGGTAATACAATACAATAAGTATTATGAGATAATACAAAACAATAAAGAAGTAATACAAAACATTGTGTTACTTTTCACTGTTGAGAAGTGTAATATTGTCATAGCTACACATTTTAAAAATGGCTTACAATGTTTAAAATGATAAGGAAGTTGCAAATAACAGCCTTAAATGTCACCGAAGTGAAACAACACAGTGAAAAATCTCAACCGTTTTTGTCCCGACAGATAATAGCTGCCATGGTTGGCTATATAGCTAATCACAACAGTATGCCTGCATGATTGTTTATTTAAAAAAAAATAAAGCCACCTCACTCATAATTTTAAGCTCTGAAACACCTACAAAAGAGAAAATAGTGCAAAACAAACAACCACCAAGAAAATAAAAAATAATATTCAATGCCCAACAGCGCTGGGGGTAAAATATGAAGACATAGTAGGTACAGCAACACAGAAGTCATGTCTCTTTGATCAGGGCTCTCCAACCTTGGCAACTTTAAGACTTGTGGACTTCAACTCCCAGCTGAGGAATTCTGGGAGATGAAGTCCACAAGCCTTAAAGTTGCTAAGGTTGGAAATCCCTGTGTCAGATGACCTTGTTTCAAAAACGGGTTTCTCAACTCTATGCAACCTTGTGAGACAGGAAGACATGATAAGAAGAGATAGTCATGCAAGTGATGTGGCACCCATGGCTTTATAAAGCTTCTATATTTAGACTTAAGGCTTATTGTATATTTACATGATTCAGTTAGGTAACTCTACAGGACTGCAATTTAATGTTGCAAAATGAGAAACAGACTATGTATTAAAATATTTTATTAATGATGTAACATTTAGTAATCCCTGAACATGTAAATCATAACTGACAAAAAGAACCAAGAGTAAATAATCAGTGCCTTACATTAATTGTCATCAGATGTTGATAGCGTACAGAACCCATATTTTTTAGCATATGACCTTCATCAAAAATTGCATAATTAAGTTTCATCTTGCGAAACAGGCTACGATCTTCTGGACTACTAATTGCACAGTTATACCTATCAAGACAACAAACTATGAGCATATGTTGCTTTACAAACACGCATACATTTATTGATTTTATATACATTTTATACACACACACACACACACACACACACATTCTAGCATTCAGTTCTGACAGTACAATGCATGTTTAAAAGCAGTCATATTTAAATAAAAGAGCTATTTAACACTGGCAAGAGTTTTAAGAACCATTACCAGAAAAAATATAATTACTAGGAGCATTTGAACTGTAGCTGTTGTTCCAATTTTAATATTATATTTGCTTTTAGTTGCATTTTGTATGCAACACTGTAGCACAATATGCACAACTATTTTTCCATTACAGGTACTCCTTGCTTAGCGACTGCCTGGACAGCAACTGTTCCGAGTTATAATGATGATGAAATGGTAACTTTATGACCAATGCTTGCATTTATGACCTTCCCAATGTCTCTTTCCATCATGTATTTGTCATTAGTCAGTCAGTATGCATTATCTTGTGTAAAAACATAAGCACAGCGATGGTCATGTGATTTTTCACATAGCGAACATGTTGCTTCATGACTGAGTTGCTAGTCCCACTTGGATCATTAAATGAGACTACCTGTAGTATATTCAACATACAGAACAAAATGATAATCTTTTACTGGGAAAGTATAACCAGTAATACATTATGCCACAAATATTACATTTGGTATGCTTACAAGAATATATTCATTTTTATCTCCTCACAATCAATGGGAATAACACGATTTATTGAAAAATGTATTTATTCCATTAAAATTATCACTTACTGATAATTATTCAGCCCTACAAATAATCCAGTTACTACTTATAGCTGACTGAATTATATATAAGTTCTTTATTTCTACACAAATCTTTTTTGGGGAGAAAGTTGGGAATAATTGTTTGCTCCAAATATGCTGACACGGTAGAAAGGCCACAAAATTCTTGTCATACATTTATTCTCTGCCTGTTATGAAAGCAGTGCTTACTTCCACTGTAGTTATTGTCCCCAACATATTTTCTTTCTGCATGCAATGAGTAATAATACTAATGGGAGAAAAGAATGTACTAATATATTTTTATTTGCGCAAATTAACTCTGGATTTCACAAAATGTTTAAAATCTTACTATATGTGAAGTTATACATCTCTTTTTGAAATTATTATAATAAATAAAAATGTCATGCTCAAGTGAAACACTTGTACTTCGTTATATTATAACTACATTTTTAATGGATTTCTACTTACGTTGTCACAATCACATTGAAATCTGCCACTTTATTGTGGATATCCATTCTGAGATGCCTCCTGTCTTCTTGAGAACCTAGGCAAAAATGGAGAGCTAAACTTTATAGTAATTCTAGGTAATTTATTGAACCATTCTTATGAATTCACAAGTTCAGATTGCTATAATATGCCATAAAAACATAGAACTATATTTTGGTTGTAAATATTTTACCTTGAAACACAATTTCTTACCGTAATAAAATAAAATCTGGAGTTCTGGACACCACAGGTTAACTTCCCTTATCCAGTTATCTATTGTTAAAAAAATACATGAAATTGTTAAAGAAACATTTTATTAATCTACACGCAGGTAAACATGAGTCCTAACTTGCTCACCCTAAAGTACAAAACTACAACACAGCTGTGATTGGCTGTGTTGGGATTCTCCTCGCTAATGAAGCCATCATCAGTCAATAGGTGTCCTTGGAGTGAATATATGTAGAATTGCACTATTAGTGGAAAGAGCCCTACACTCTTTGGAGGAAGGGTTGAAGGTATACATAATTTTAAACATAGTGAAACTGGGGTGAGGGTGGGTAGTTATTTGCACTGCAAGTCCTAAAATTCTTTACGTAATCTCTTATTGAATTTTTCTTATAATATAAAGGATGTTCCTAAAATAAACCTTTCTGAGATTCTCCCTAATTGAACCTTTAGATCAGGGGTGTCAAACTCGCTTTGTCATAGCATCATCATGTGATCTGTCGGGACTTCCTCTCCTTTGCTAAACTGGGGTGTGGCCAGCGTGTGACGCATCTAGCCCACTGGGCCAGGAGTTTGACATCCCTACACTAGGGAGAATCAGATTCTAATCCAATCTCAACCATGGAAGTGGTGGGATGTTACTGGTTCAGCCCAGTTCGGCCAAACTGGTAGCAAAAATTGCTATCTTAGTTAAAAAAAAAAAAAAAAGCTTCCGACGATCAGCTGAGAGGAGGGAAAAAAGCCTCCGATCAGCTGAGAGGAGAAAGAGAAAAAGCGCAGGATCGGCCCTCCCATCCGCCCCTGTACTTTTCTCTACTTTATCTTCTCAGCTGATTGGTGCTGCAGGCCTCAGTGTGTGAAAAGCTGCACATGCGTGCAATCATCAAACTGGTAGTGGAATAGGTAGGATGCCACTGCTGCCATGGAAGACTGGTCTGGGTGACTTCAAGCCAGTAATTTGTCTAATTCTAAATTACCTCACTGTGATAGAATATCTAGCAAAGCCTGGAAACATAGAGCAGGAAATGTGACGATAGGAGAGAAGAGAATTTTCTTATTACAGAAAATATTCCTTCGTCCATGGGAGCAGGGAAGTGTGAGGAAGACACTAGGAACTCCTTCATACTTATACTGCATAAAATGATCAGAAGAATGGGTTTGGTAGACTTTTAAGATTCTGTCCAGTATCCTGTACCAGGTAAAGCAAGGGACCCAAATAATTGCTGTTTTCTGAGTTTGCCAACCTTGATCCTTAGTAATCATGTGATCTCTGCCACTTTCGTTAGTGTGAACTGGTTGCTAGGTAGCTGAACGGCAATCATGTGATGGGCCAATTGCAAGTACCATTTGTTCAGTACCATCCCGACTTTGAATGAGCATAGGAATGAATCTAAATGCTCCAAAGCCATTTTGTCGTTTTCCCATTTTTAAAAATTTGCAATGTCTTTGGCCTTCTTTCTGAGCTAGTTTCTGGGAAATGCCTGTTTTAATACTTTTAAGGAATACAGGCGCCCCTCAAATTACAAGTTTGTTTAATGACGGTTCAAAAGTTACAACCGCACTGAAACAAGTGACTTATGACCTTTTTTTCAGTTATGACCTTTGCAGAATCTGCATACTCATGTGATCAAAAATTCAGATGCTTGGCATTTGGTTTGTATTTAGGACCGTTGTTGTCCGCCAAAGTCATGTCATCACCTTTTGTGACCTGACCAGCACATGGGGAAGCCAGATTCACTTAACAACCAGATTAACTTATCAACTGCAATGATTCACTTAACAACTGTGGCAAGAAAGGTTGTAAAATGGGGCAAAACTGAGTCCATGGAGGAGAAGGAGCTGGAGCTGGGGCTGGACACAGGTCGAGGGGGCAACCTTATTGGTTTTGGAAGAACATGGGAAGGAGCAGGACGAGGCAGCTCCCGGGCCCTCAGGTTTGGGATGGCTTGTCAACAGGGAGAAATGGGGGCGTGACGACCAGGGGGGGGGGGGGGTGAAGAGAGGGCAGGCAGAGTAGATGAGGAGCAACAAAATTCAAGCAATGAGCAAGGACCTCCCCCTCCTTATCCCCAAGCATGGAGTCAAGAAGCAGAAGCAGAAACAGTGCAGGCTGACCTGAAGCAGAAACAGTGCAGGCTGACCTGACAACTTGGGAGGAGAGTGCCCCATCCCTGTTCACAAGGCAGACCTGGGGACTGAAACTGAAGGAGACGCTGTGGGGAGGAGCACTTGTCGGAATAAACATGGAGTTTGGTGTGTCTTTGCCAATGTCTGGAGTTTGCTTGCCTTATAATTGCCTTGTTCCTTTACTTCCTGGATTCATTGCCTTGTTCTTTTGCTTTGCTGGACTCCTTGACTTTTCCTTGCCCCTCTGGATTTCTTTCCCTGAAGCTGTTGTGCTAACAACATTTTGCTGGACTACTAGCAGCTAGAGGCTGGGTGTGTGTGTGCTTTGCTCCAGGACTTGCCATAAACATGGAAGTGTTTGGGGGAAAGTTGGAGCAATAAAGGGGTGTTTTGAACTATCAGCTGACAATGTTGCTTTTATGCCTTGCCCCGGGTCATCACAGAAACTCACTTAACAAATGTCTCATTTAACAACAGAGATTTTGGGCTCAATTGTGGTCATAAGTCGATGACTGCCTGAACTTCAGGATTACCTGTACTAATTTAAGATTATCTCACGATGCTGTAAGCATACCAGGCAGCTCTCAATATACAGGGGCTGTAAGACTATACGAGATTTCTATCCTGTAGAGGGCATAGAGAATTGCCTTGAAGGATCCTGAAAGATATGTTACCAAGGCAATGATTGGACAAGTGCAACTGAAGTCCATTCCAAGAAATATGGAGGAAAATGTTTTCAGACAGGCCCCACACTAGGTGCATAGTACATTCTGACTTGCAAGCTTCTGTTACAATATCTAATAAAATAGTTTTTATGCATACAAAATATGGTATTGGATTCTTAGACTGGTCCGTTCTATTAAAGCTGATAACGTTCCTATGTTTAAACACAATTGAAAGCAGATGTTGAATGTTCAATTATCTACTCTGAAATCAGTTGTAATATCATACTCTTAACTCTGTGAGGCTTTGTCTTAGCTTTAATAAATCCAATTTTTCAAAATTTGCAAGAAAAAAAATAGAAATATTTAAATTCCTTTAGCGTTTTTTCCAACACAAGGGTCTAAGATTTTACCTACCTATTGTTGATGCTGGCACAACGATCAAATGTGGACCTACATCATCCACTTGATAAAGATATGCCAGAAAAGCAATTGCTTGAATGGTTTTTCCTAAACCCTAGGTAAAAAGTAACTTAAAATAGAATTATTTTTATAGCACAATGCTATTGTTAAATATAAAATATAGAAACATATTTTGAAGTAAATTATACTACTTTTTGAAATGTTATAATATTTCCTCATTCAAATATTTTGTAATATCTCTAATCTATACAGTACAACTGGTAAACTTTTTCTTCATTCTTCATTCATGCAGTAAGTCTAGACTTATAAGAAAAAGCCAGGCCCTTCTTAGCAACTACTGCTTCTTTGTCCATAAAACTCAGTCTCAAGTTTTGTTTAGCTTTTGATATTTTGTAGTCTCATGACTGATTCTATTAATGGCACCTTTCTGAAGTTGCAAGATAACCAAATTACTTTCTTCCCCAAAACTCATCTGGAATGCGCCAGTCAACACACTCACAGTATGATTTAGTCCCAGGTCTTCATGCTAACCCATTCAGACATGTCACTTTCTCTCTTGCATTGAAGCATCAGATTGTATTAACTAATGTGATGTAATGGTTAAGGAGATAGATTAAGGCTGGAAAAGACCCGTGTTTAAGTCCTTTCTCATCCATGGAAATTCATTGGTGACTTTGGGTCAGCTACATGTGTTATAAATTATTTCAGTGCAAATAAAAGCTACATTGTTTTCAACTTACCATTTCATCAGCTAAAATACCATTTAGGGAGTGCTTATGCAAAAGTGCTAGCCAATTTAAACCAATCTTCTGATATGGCTTAAGTTCCATGCTGACAATACAAAGGGAAAAGTACAAGTTACTGTTGTGTGAATTCAACTTCCCTGACCTACACAATTTCATATAGCATAGTAGCTAAAAGACACAAGTTACTTAATCAAAACTTGCCTTTGTGTTACAATCATGCTGCCCTCAACTGTCCCAGTATTATACAGGAACTAATACTAAATTATATTACAGTTTTGGTATGAATTAGAACATGTAAATATGTCAAATGCTTCAAAGCATTTACAATAATTGTAACAAGTCTTGATGTTCAAAAGCTCACAGCTTGCTCTGCCAAAAAATTAGTCCTTTTAATTTTAATGGAAGACATTTAAACATGATTGCAATTGTCTGTAAACAGTCTGTGGAAGTGAGTGAGTGCACAAGTGCGCAAAGCTCCATTTGTACAACAGTGGGCACCTCCCCTTGCTACCAATTCATGAAGCTAGAACGGTTGGGGACTGCTGTACTAAAATGTGAGTTTCTTTGCCCTTAATCGAGCACCTTAACCATCATACTATATCACAGTCTTTCTTTTCTGTTTATGTTGTTGCATTTATTAATAAGCAATCTTGCTAACCTTGGATTTAGGATGGATGGTTGGTCAATGTTCCATCCACCACCTCCATTTCCAGTTATTTTTGTGACTTGTTTGGTCAGTTTATTTGAGATCTCTTCGCATTTGTTCATAAGTCTTAGCACAACATCTCTTTCTCTTAGCAATGTTTTGCAATTCCAAATAATATCTTCCGACAAGCCATTGGTCTTACACATTTTTGTGAACTACGAGAGAGAGAGAGAGAGAGAGAGAGAGAGAGAGAGAGAGAGAGAGA